>CM048653.1:808968-1373801 GCA_026413185.1 Pueraria montana var. lobata
AGTCCTTCTCCTTCTTCATCCCCAACAACCCTTTAACCAGTCGTTTGTCTTCTCCTTCTTGTCAGGCGCCAATGAGCCTGAATTGTCACTCTGGTCCTTCTCTTTCTTAATCACCAACAACCCCTTTAACCACCTGCTTGTCTTCTCCTTCTTTTCAGGAGCCAATGAGCCTGAATTGTCACTGTGGTCTTTCTCCTTCTTCATCTCCAACAACCCCTTTAACCACCTGCTTGTCTTCTCCTTCTTTTCAGTATCCAATGAGCCTGAATTGTCACTATGGTCCTTCTCCTTCTTAATCCCCAACAACCCCTTTAACCACCTGCTTGTCTTCTCCTTCTTGTCAAAAGCCAATGAGCCTAAATTGTCACTGTAGTCCTTCTCCTTCTTCATCCCCAACAACCCTTTAACCACTCGTTTGTCTTCTCCTTCTTGTCAGGAGCCAATGAGCCTGAATTGTCACTGTGGTCCTTCTCCTTCTTCATCACCAACAACCCCTTTAACCACCTGCTTGTCTTCTCCTTCTTTTCAGGAGCCAATGAGCCTGAATTGTCACATTGGTCCATCTCCTTCTTCATCTCCAACAACCCCTTTAACCATATGCTTGTCTTCTCCTTGTCACTATGGTCCTTCTCCTTATGAATCCCCAACAACCCCTTTAACCACCTGCTTGTCTTCTCCTTCTTTTCAGGAGCCAATGAGCCTGAATTGTCACTGTGGTCCTTCTCCTTCTTCATCCCCAACAACCCCTTTAACCACCTTCTTGTCTTCTCCTTCTTGTCTGGAGCCAATGAGCCTGAATTGTCACTATGGTCCTTCTCCTTCTTAATCACCAACAACCCCTTTAACCACCTGCTTGTCTTCTCCTTCTTTTCAGGAGCCAATGAGCTTGAATTGTCACTATGGTCCTTCTCCTTCTTAATCCCCAACAACCCTTTTAACCACCTGCTTGTCTTCTCCTTCTTGTTAGGAGCCAATGAGCCTGAATTGTCATTGTGGTCCTTCTACTTCTTCATCCCCAACAACACCTTTAACCACCTACTTGTCTTCTCCTTCTTGTCAGGAGCCAATGAACCTGAATTGTCACTGTGGTCCTTCTCCTTCTTCATCACCAACAACCCCTTTAACCACCTGCTTGTCTTCTCCTTCTTGTCAGGAGCCAATGAGCCTGAATTGTCACTATGGTCCTTCTCGTTCTTCATCCCCAACAACCATTTTAACCACCTGCTTTTCTTCTCCTTCTTTTCAGGAGCCAATGAGCCTGAATTGTCACTGTGGTCCTTCTCCTTCTTCATCCCCAACAACCCCTTTAACCACCTGCTTGTCTTCTCCTTCTTGTCAAAAGCCAATGAGCCTAAATTGTCACTGTAGTCCTTCTCCTTCTTCATCCCCAACAACCCTTTAACCACTCGTTTGTCTTCTCCTTCTTGTCAGGAGCCAATGAGCCTTAATTGTCACTGTGGTCCTTCTCCTTCTTCATCACCAACAACCCCTTTAACCACCTGCTTGTCTTCTCCTTCTTTTCAGGAGCCAATGAGCCTGAATTGTCACATTGGTCCATCTCCTTCTTCATCTCCAACAACCCCTTTAACCATATGCTTGTCTTCTCCTTCTTTTCAGGAGCCAATGAGCCTAAATTGTCACTATGGTCCTTCTCCTTATGAATCCCCAACAACCCCTTTAACCACCTGCTTGTCTTCTCCTTCTTTTCAGGAGCCAATGAGCCTGAATTGTCACTGTGGTCCTTCTCCTTCTTCATCCCCAACAACGCCTTTAACCACCTTCTTGTCTTCTCCTTCTTGTCCGGAGCCAATGAGCCTGAATTGTCACTATGGTCCTTCTCCTTCTTAATCACCAACAACCCCTTTAACCACCTGCTTGTCTTCTCCTTCTTTTCAGGAGCCAATGAGCTTGAATTGTCACTATGGTCCTTCTCCTTCTTAATCCCCAACAACCCTTTTAACCACCTGCTTGTCTTCTCCTTCTTGTTAGGAGCCAATGAGCCTGAATTGTCATTGTGGTCCTTCTACTTCTTCATCCCCAACAACACCTTTAACCACCTACTTGTCTTCTCCTTCTTGTCAGGAGCCAATGAACCTGAATTGTCACTGTGGTCCTTCTCCTTCTTCATCACCAACAACCCCTTTAACCACCTGCTTGTCTTCTCCTTCTTGTCAGGAGCCAATGAGCCTGAATTGTCACTATGGTCCTTCTCGTTCTTCATCCCCAACAACCATTTTAACCACCTGCTTGTCTTCTCCTTCTTTTCAGGAGCCAATGAGCCTGAATTGTCACTGTGGTCCTTCTCCTTCTTCATCCCCAACAACCCCTTTAACCACCTGCTTGTCTTCTCCTTCTTTTCAGGAGCCAATGAGCCTGAATTGTCACTATGGTCCTTCTCCTTCTTCATCCCCAACAACCCCTTTAACCACCTACTTGTCTTCTCCTTCTTGTCAGGTTCCAATGAGCCTGAATTGTCACTATGGTCCTTCTCCTTCTTAATCCCCAATAATCCCTTTAACCACCTGCTTGTCTTCTCCTTCTTTTCAGGAGCCAATGATCCTGAATTGTCACTGTGGTCCTTCTCCTTCTTCATCCCCAACAACCCCTTTAACCATATGCTTGTCTTCTCCTTCTTTTCAGGAGCCAATGAGCCTAAATTGTCACTATGGTCCTTCTCCTTCTGAATCCCCAACAACCCCTTTAACCACCTGCTTGTCTTCTCTTCCTTTTCAGGAGCCAATGAGCCTGAATTACCACTGTGGTCCTTCTCCTTCTTCATCCCGAACAACCCCTTTAACCACCTACTTGTCTTCTCCTTCTTGTCAGGAGCCAATCAGCCTCAATTCTCACTGTGGTCCTTCTCCTTCTTCATCCCCAACAACCCCTTTAACCACCTACTTGTCTTCTCCTTCTTGTCAGGAGCCAATGAGCCTGAATTGTCACTATGGTCCTTCTCCTTCTTAATCCCCAACAACCCCTTTAACCACCTGCTTGTCTTCTCCTTCTTTTCAGGAGCCAATGAGCTTGAATTGCCACTATGGTCCTTCTCCTTCTTAATCCCCAACAACCCTTTTAACCACCTGCTTGTCTTGTCCTTCTTGTTAGGAGCCAATGAGCCTGAATTGTCATTGTGGTCCTTCTACTTCTTCATCCCCAACAACACCTTTAACCACCTACTTGTCTTCTCCTTCTTGTCAGGAGCCAATGAGCCTGAATTGTCACTATGGTCCTTCTCGTTCTTCATCCCCAACAACCATTTTAACCACCTGCTTGTCTTCTCCTTCTTTTCAGGAGCCAATGAGCCTGAATTGTCACTGTGGTCCTTCTCCTTCTTCATCCCCAACAACCCCTTTCACCACCTGCTTGTCTTCTCCTTCTTGTCAAAAGCCAATGAGCCTAAATTGTCACTGTAGTCCTTCTCCTTCTTCATCCCCAACAACCCTTTAACCACTCGTTTGTCTTCTCCTTCTTGTCAGGAGCCAATGAGCCTGAATTGTCACTGTGGTCCTTCTCCTTCTTCATCACCAACAACCCCTTTAACCACCTGCTTGTCTTCTCCTTCTTTTCAGGAGCCAATGAGCCTGAATTGTCACATTGGTCCATCTCCTTCTTCATCTCCAACAACCCCTTTAACCATATGCTTGTCTTCTCCTTCTTTTCAGGAGCCAATGAGCCTAAATTGTCACTATGGTCCTTCTCCTTATGAATCCCCAACAACCCCTTTAACCACCTGCTTGTCTTCTCCTTCTTTTCAGGAGCCAATGAGCCTGAATTGTCACTGTGGTCCTTATCCTTCTTCATCCCCAACAACGCCTTTAACCACCTTCTTGTCTTCTCCTTCTTGTCCGGAGCCAATGAGCCTGAATTGTCACTATGGTCCTTCTCCTTCTTAATCACCAACAACCCCTTTAACAACCTGCTTGTCTTCTCCTTCTTTTCAGGAGCCAATGAGCTTGAATTGTCACTATGGTCCTTCTCCTTCTTAATCCCCAACAACCCTTTTAACCACCTGCTTGTCTTCTCCTTCTTGTTAGGAGCCAATGAGCCTGAATTGTCATTGTGGTCCTTCTACTTCTTCATCCCCAACAACACCTTTAACCACCTACTTGTCTTCTCCTTCTTGTCAGGAGCCAATGAACCTGAATTGTCACTGTGGTACTTCTCCTTCTTCATCACCAACAACCCCTTTAACCACCTGCTTGTCTTCTCCTTCTTGTCAGGAGCCAATGAGCCTGAATTGTCACTATGGTCCTTCTCGTTCTTCATCCCCAACAACCATTTTAACCACCTGCTTGTCTTCTCCTTCTTTTCAGGAGCCAATGAGCCTGAATTGTCACTGTGGTCCTTCTCCTTCTTCATCCCCAACAACCCCTTTAACCACCTGCTTGTCTTCTCCTTCTTTTCAGGAGCCAATGAGCCTGAATTGTCACTATGGTCCTTCTCCTTCTTCATCCCCAACAACCCCTTTAACCACCTACTTGTCTTCTCCTTCTTGTCAGGTTCCAATGAGCCTGAATTGTCACTATGGTCCTTCTCCTTCTTAATCCCCAATAATCCCTTTAACCACCTGCTTGTCTTCTCCTTCTTTTCAGGAGCCAATGATCCTGAATTGTCACTGTGGTCCTTCTCCTTCTTCATCCCCAACAACCCCTTTAACCACCTGCTTGTCTTCTCCTTCTTTTCAGGATACAATGAGCCTGAATTGTCACTATGGTCCTTCTCCTTCTTAATCCCCAACAACCCCTTTAACCACATGCTTGTCTTCTCCTTCTTTTCAGGAGCCAATGAGCCTGAATTGTCACTGTGGTCCTTCTCCTTCTTCATCCCCAACAACCCCTTTAACCACCTTCTTGTCTTCTCCTTCTTGTCCGGAGCCAATGAGCCTGAATTGTCACTATGGTCCTTCTCCTTCTTCATCCCCAACAACCCCTTTAACCACCTGCTTGTCTTCTCCTTCTTGTCAGGAGCCAATGAGCCTGAATTCTCACTATGGTCCTTCTCCTTCTTAATCCCCAACAAACCCTTTAACCAACTGCTTGTCTTCTCCTTTTTTTCAGGAGCCAATGAGCCTGAATTGTCACTGTGGTCCTTCTCCTTCTTCATCACCAACACCCCCTTTAACCACCTGCTTGTCTTCTCCTTCTTTTCAGGAGCCAATGAGCCTGAATTGTCACTGTGGTCCTTCTCCTTCTTCATCCCCAACAACCCCTTTAACCACCTGCTTGTCTTCTCTTTCTTTTCAGGATCCAATGAGCCTGAATTGTCACTATGGTCCTTCTCCTTCTTAATCGCCGACAACCCCTTTAACCACCTGCTTTTCTTCTCCTTCTTTTCAGGAGCCAATGAGCCTGAATTGTCACTGTGGTCCTTCTCCTTCTTCATCACCAACAACCCCTTTAACCACCTGCTTGTCTTCTCCTTCTTGTCAGGAGCCAATGAGCCTGAATTATCACTGTGGTCCTTCTCCTTCTTCATCCCCAACAACCCCTTTAACCACCTACTTGTCTTCTCCTTGTCAGGTTCCAATGAGCCTGAATTGTCACTGTGGTCCTTCTCCTTCTTAATCCCCAACAAACCCTTTAACCACCTGCTTGTCTTCTCCTTCTTTTCAGGAGCCAATGAGCCTGGATTGTCATTGTGGTCCTTCTCCTTCTTCATCACCAACAACCCCTTTAACAACCTGCTTGTCTTTTCCTTCTTGTTAGGAGCCAATGAGCCTGAATTGTCACTATGGTCCTTCTCCTTCTTCATCCCCAGCAACCCCTTTAACCACCTGCTTGTCCTCTCCTTCTTTTCAGGAGCCAATGAGCCTGGATTGTCATTGTGGTCCTTCTCCTTCTTCATCACCAACAACCCCTTTAACCACCTGCTTCAGTGTTAGCAGACCCGGCCCGGTCATCGACTCGGCCGGGGGTACCGGGTCACTGGGTCAGGGGTCAACTCGGTGAGTCAATGGTTGACCCGCATGACTCGGTCTGTATTAAAAAATAATTAAAAATTCATAACCTGTAAACTTTTTAATAAATTTTTTTCAATAATTTCATAACCTGTAAATTTGTACACTTTTTTTGTGTGCAGAAAAGATAGCTTATAAACTTATACCCTTAAATATTTAAAGTTTAACAAAATTCAACACATTTAGAAGCATAGTTATGAACTTGTTTAAGAATCTTGAGCAACATATTTTATTCTAAAATTCAACATACACAACCTTAAGTTATAATTTAAAATATATCATTATCATCTATTTATTAAAAGCTAAAGCTATCATTGTTGTACACCGGCAGACATAATATATATATAAACCTATTTTATTTAAATAATACAATTTTTTCATTCATCTCACTATTGCTCTGATAAAAAATAATAATTTTTCGAACCAGTAAGTATATTGGATGAGATAAGATAAATACAAGTTTTACTCGTAAATAACAATATAAGCCAAGGAGAAAAGGCAAAATTGGAAGTGACAATAGCTTTATGCCTTTATCATATCAAATCCTAATATGCGATTATGCTTGGTAAAAAAAAGTAAGTAAATATATAAATAACATAAGTGTAAGATATAAATTAAATTTTCTTATATGAGTGTTATTGTTCTCCTGTAAAAAAAAAAAAAAAAAAAAAAAAAAAAAAAAAAAAAAAACCAAAATTCGTGACCCGCCGAGTCAACCCGGTCACCGGGTCACCGTGTCACATCAAAACCGGCCGGGTCAACCCGGGTCATACCGGGTCGATTGCATAACCGGTCCGATTGGTGACTCGGACCGGTTGGGTGACCGGTTCGCGGGTTATTGGGTCGACCCGGCCGGTTCGAGCCGGGTCTGATAACTATGACCTGCTTGTCTTCTCCTTTTTTTCAGGAGCCAATAAGCCTGAATTGTCACTGTGGTCCTTCTCCTTCTTCATCTCCAACGACCCCTTTAACCACCTGCTTGTCGTCTCCTTCTTTTCAGGATCCAATGAGCCTGAATTGTCACTATGGTCCTTCTCCTTCTTAATCCCCGACAACCCCTTTAACCACCTGCTTGTCTTCTCCTTCTTTTCGGGAGCCAATGAGCCTGAATTGTCACTATGGTCCTTCTCCTTCTTCATCCCCAACAACCCTTTTAACCACCTGCTTGTCTTCTCCTTCTTTTCAGGAGCCAATGAGCCTGAATTGTCACTGTGGTCCTTCTCCTTCTTAATCCCCAACAACCCCTTTCACCACCTACTTGTCTTCTCCTTCTTGTCAGCAGCCAATGAGCCTGAATTGTCACTGTGGTCCTTCGCCTTCTTCAACCCCAACAACCCCTTTAACCACCTGCTTGTCTTCTCCTTCTTGTCAGGAACCAATGAGCCTGAGTTCTCACTGTGGCCCTTCTCTTTCTTCATCCCCAACAACCCCTTTAACCACCTACTTGTCTTCTCCTTCTTGTCAGGAGCCAATGAGCCTGAATTGTCACTATGGTCCTTCTCCTTCTTAATCCCCAACAACGCCTTTAACCACCTGCTTGTCTTCTCCTTCTTTTCAGGAGCCAATGAGCCTGAATTGTCACTGTGGTCCTTCTCCTTCTTCATCCCCAACAACCCCTTTAACCACCTGCTTGTCTTCTCCTTCTTGTCAGGAGCCAATGAGCCTGAATTCTCACTGTGGTCCTTCTCCTTCTTCATCCCCAACCACCCCTTTAACAACCTACTTGTCTTCTCCTTCTTGTCAGGAGCCAATGAGCCTGAATTGTCACTATGGCCCTTCTCCTTCTTGATCCCCAACAACCCTTTTAACCACCTGCTTGTCTGCTCCTTCTTTTCAGGAGCCAATCAGCCTGAATTGTCACTGTGGTCCTTCTCCTTCTTCATCCGCAACAACCCCTTTAACCACCTGCTTGTCTTCTCCTTCTTGTCAGGAGCCAATAAGCCTGAATTGTCACTATAGTCCTTCTCCTTCTTCATCCCCAACAACCCTTTTAACCACTCGTTTGTCTTCTCCTTCTTCTCAGGAGCCAATGAGCCTAAATTGTCACTGTAGTCCTTCTCCTTCTTCATCCCCAACAACCCTTTAACCACTTGTTTGTATTCTCCTTCTTGTCAGGAGCCAATGAGCCTGAATTGTCACTGTGGTCCTTCTCCTTCTTCATCACCGACAACCCCTTTAACCACCTGCTTGTCTTCTCCTTCTTTTCAGGATCCAATGAGCCTAAATTGTCACTATGGTCCTTCTCCTTCTTAATCCCCAACAACCCCTTTAACCAACTGCTTGCCTTCTCCTTCTTTTCTGGAGCCAATGAGCCTAAATTGTCACTATGGTCCTTCTCGTTCTTCATCCCTAACAACCCCTTTAACCACCTGCTTGTCTTCTCCTTCTTTTTAGGAGTCAATGAGCCTGAATTGTCACTATGGTCATTCTCCTGCTTAATCCTCAACAACCCCTTTAGCCACCTGCTTGTCTGATCCTTCTCTTCAGGAGCCAATGAGCCTGAATTGTCACTGTGGTCCTTCTCCTTCTTCATCCCCAGCAACCCCTTTAACCACCTACTTGTCCTCTCCTTCTTGTCAGGAGCCAATGAGCCTGAATTGTCACTGTGGTCCTTCTCCTTCTTCATCCCCAACAACCCCTTTAACCACCTGCTTGTCTTCTCCTTCTTGTCAGGAGCCAATCAGCCTGAATTCTCATTGTGGTCCTTCTCCTTCTTCATCCCCAACAACCCCTTTAACCACCTACTTGTCTTCTCCTTCTTGTCAGGAGCCAATGAGCCTGAATTGTCACTATAGTCCTTCTCCTTCTTCATCCCTAACAACCCCTTTAACAACCTGCTTGTCTTCTCCTTCTTTTCAGGAGCCAATGAGCCTGAATTGTCACTATGGTCCTTCTCCTTCTTAATCCCCAACAACTCCTTTAACCACCAGCTTGTCTTCTCCTTCATTTCAGGAGCCAATGAGCCTGAATTGTCACTGTGGTCCTTCTCCTTCTTCATCCCCAACAACCCCTTTAACCACCTGCTTGTCTTATCCTTCTTTTCAGGAGCCAATGAGCCTGAATTGTCACTGTGGTCCTTCTCCTTCTTCATCCCCAGCAACCCCTTTAACCACCTACTTGTCTTCTCCTTCTTGTCAGGAGCCAATGAGCCTGAATTGTCACTATCGTCCTCCTTCTTAATCCCCAACAACCCCTTTAACCACTTGCTTGTCTTCTCCTTCTTTTCAGGAGCCAATGAGCCTGAATTGTCACTGTGGTCCTTCTGCTTCTTTATCCCCAACAACCCCTTTAACCACCTGCTTGTCTTCTCCTTCTTGTCAGGAGCCAATAAGCCTGAATTGTCACCATAGTCCTTCTCCTTCTTCATCCCCAACAACCCTTTAACCACTCGTTTGTCTTCTCCTTCTTGTCAGGAGCCAATGAGCCTGAATTGTCACTGTGGTCCTTCTCCTTCTTCATCACCAACAACCCCTTTAACCACCTGCTTGTCTTCTCCTTCTTTTCAGGAGCCAATGAGCCTGAATTGTCACTATTTTCCTTCTCCTTCTTCATCCCCAGCAACACCTTTAACCACCTGCTTGTCTTCTCCTTCTTTTCAGGAGCCAATGAGCCTGAATTGTCATTGTGGTCCTTCTCCTTCTTCATCTCCAACAACCCCTTTAACCACCTGCATCTCTTCTCCTTCTTTTCGGGAGCCAATGAGCCTGAATTGTCATTGTGGTCCTTCTCCTTCTTCATATCCAACAACCCATTTAACCACCTGCTTGTCTTCTCCTTCTTTTCGGGAGCCAATGAGCCTGAATTGTCACTATGGTCCTTCTCCTTCTTAATCCCCAACAAACCCTTTAACCACCTGCTTGTCTTCTCCTTCTTTTCAGGAGCCAATGAGCCTGAATTGTCACTGTGGTTCTTCTCCTTCTTCATCCCCAACAACCCCTTTAACCACCTGCTTGTCTTCTCCTTCTTGTCAGGAGCCAATGAGCCTGAATTCTCACTGTGGTCCTTCTCCTTCTTCATCCCCAATAACCCTATTAGCCACCTACTTGTCTTCTCCTTCTTGTCAGGAGCCAATAAGCGTGAATTGTCACTATAGTCCTTCTCCTTCTTCATACCCAACAACCCATTAACCACCTGCTTGTCTTCTCCTTCTTTTCAGGAGCCAATGAGCCTGAATTGTCACTGTGGTTCTTCTCCTTCTTCATCCCCAACAACCCCTTTAACCACCTGCTTGTCTTCTCCTTCTTGTTAGGAGCCAATGATCTTGAATTGTCACTGTGGTCCTTCTCCTTCTTCATCCCCAACAACCCCTTTAACCACCTGCTTGTCTTATCCTTCTTTTCAGGAGCCAATGAGCCTGAATTGTCACTGTGGTCCTTCTCCTTCTTCATCCCCAGCAACCCCTTTAACCACCTACTTGTCTTCTCCTTCTTGTCAGGAGCCAATGAGCCTGAATTGTCACTATCGTCCTCCTTCTTAATCCCCAACAACCCCTTTAACCACTTGCTTGTCTTCTCCTTCTTTTCAGGAGCCAATGAGCCTGAATTGTCACTGTGGTCCTTCTGCTTCTTTATCCCCAACAACCCCTTTAACCACCTGCTTGTCTTCTCCTTCTTGTCAGGAGCCAATAAGCCTGAATTGTCACTATAGTCCTTCTCCTTCTTCATCCCCAACAACCCTTTAACCACTCGTTTGTCTTCTCCTTCTTGTCAGGAGCCAATGAGCCTGAATTGTCACTGTGGTCCTTCTCCTTCTTCATCACCAACAACCCATTTAACCACCTGCTTGTCTTCTCCTTCTTTTCAGGAGCCAATGAGCCTGAATTGTCACTATTTTCCTTCTCCTTCTTCATCCCCAGCAACACCTTTAACCACCTGCTTGTCTTCTCCTTCTTTTCAGGAGCCAATGAGCCTGAATTGTCATTGTGGTCCTTCTCCTTCTTCATCTCCAACAACCCCTTTAACCACCTGCATCTCTTCTCCTTCTTTTCGGGAGCCAATGAGCCTGAATTGTCACTATGGTCCTTCTCCTTCTTAATCCCCAACAAACCCTTTAACCACCTGCTTGTCTTCTCCTTCTTTTCAGGAGCCAATGAGCCTGAATTGTCACTGTGGTTCTTCTCCTTCTTCATCCCCAATAACCCCTTTAACCACCTGCTTGTCTTCTCCTTCTTGTCAGGAGCCAATGAGCCTGAATTCTCACTGTGGTCCTTCTCCTTCTTCATCCCCAACAACCCTATTAGCCACCTACTTGTCTTCTCCTTCTTGTCAGGAGCCAATAAGCGTGAATTGTCACTATAGTCCTTCTCCTTCTTCATACCCAACAACCCATTAACCACCTGCTTGTCTTCTCCTTCTTTTCAGGAGCCAGTGAGCCTGAATTGTCACTGTGGTTCTTCTCCTTCTTCATCCCCAACAACCCCTTTAACCACCTGCTTGTCTTCTCCTTCTTGTCAGGAGCCAATGATCCTGAATTGTCACTGTGGTCCTTCTCCTTCTTCATCCCCAACAACCCCTTTAACCACCTGCTTGTCTTCTCCTTCTTTTCAGGATACAATGAGCCTGAATTGTCACTATGGTCCTTCTCCTTCTTAATCCCCAACAACCCCTTTAACCACCTGCTTGTCTTCTCCTTCTTGTCAGGAGCCAATGAGCCTGAATTGTCACTGTAGTCCTTCTCCTTCTTCATCCCCAACAACCCTTTAACCAGTCGTTTGTCTTCTCCTTCTTGTCAGGCGCCAATGAGACTGAATTGTCACTGTGGCCCTTCTCCTTCTTCATCACCAACAACCCCTTTAACCACCTGCTTGTCTTCTCCTTCTTTTCAGGAGCCAATGAGCCTGAATTGTCACTATGGTCCTTCTCCTTATTCATCTCCAACAACCCCTTTAACCACTTGCTTGTTTTCTCCTTCTTTTCAGGATCCAATGAGCCTGAATTGTCACTATGGTCCTTCTCCTTCTTAATCCACAACAGCCCCTTTAACCACCTGCTTGTCTTCTCCTTCTTTTCAGGAGCCAATGAGCCTGAATTGTCACTGTGGTCCTTCTCCTTCTTCATCCCCAACACCCCCTTTAACCACCTGCTTGTCTTCTCCTTCTTGTCAGGAACCAATGAGCCTGAATTCTCACTGGGGTCCTTCTCCTTCTTAATCCCCAACAACCCCTTTAACCACCTGCTTGTCTTCTCCTTCTTTTCAGGAGCCAATGAGCCTGAATTGTCACTATGGTCCTTCTCCTTCTTCATCCCCAATAACACCTTTAACCACCTGCTTGTCTTCTCCTTCTTGTCAGGAGCCAATGAGCCTGAATTGTCACTATGGTCCTTCTCCTTCATCATCACCAACAACCCCTTTAACCACCTACTTGTCTTCTCCTTCTTGTCAGGAGCCAATAAGCCTGAATTGTCACTATGGTCCTTCTCCTTCTTCATCTCCAGCAACCCCTTTAACCACTTGCTTGTTTTCTCCTTCTTTTCAGGATCCAATGAGCCTGAAATCTCACTATGGTCATTCTCCTTCTTCATCCCCAACAACCCCTTTAACCACCTGCTTGTCTTATCCTTCTTTTCAGGAGCCAATGAGCCTGAATTGTCACTATTTTCCTTCTCCTTCTTCATCCCCAGCAACACCTTTAACCACCTACATGTCTTCTCCTTCTTTTCAGGAGCCAATGAGCCTGAATTGTCATTGTGGTCCTTCTCCTTCTTCATCTCCAACAACCCCTTTAACCACCTACTTCTCTTCTCCTTCTTTTCGGGAGCCAATGAGCCTGAATTGTCACTATGGTCCTTCTCCTTCTTAATCCCCAACAAACCCTTTAGCCACCTGCTTGTCTTCTCCTTCTTTTCGGGAGCCAATGAGCCTGAATTTTCACTTTGGTCCTTCTCCTTCTTCATCCCCAGCAACCCCTTTAACAACCTGCTTGTCTTCTCCTTCTTTTCAGGAGCCAATGAGCCTGAATTGTCACTGTGGTCCTTCTCCTTCTTCATCCCCAATAACCCCTTTAACCACCTGCTTGTCTTCTCCTTCTTGTCAGGAGCCAATGAGCCTGAATTCTCACTGTGGTCCTTCTCCTTCTTCATCCCCAACAACCCCTTTAACCACCTACTTGTCTTCTCCTTCTTGTCAGGAGCCAATAACCCTGAATTGTCACTATGGTCTTCTCATTCTTCATCCCCAGCAACCCCTTTAACCACCTACTTGTCTTCTCCTTCTTGTCAGGAGCAAATGAGCCTGAATTGTCACTGTGGTCCTTCTCCTTCTTCATCCCCAACAACCCCTTTAACCACCTGCTTGTCTTCTCCTTCTTGTCAGGAGCCAATCAGCCTGAATTCTCATTGTGGTCCTTCTCCTTCTTCATCCCCAACAACCCCTTTAACCACATACTTGTCTTCTCCTTCTTGTCAGGAGCCAATGAGCCTGAATTGTCACTATGGTCATTCTCCTTCTTAATCCCCAACAACCCCTTTAACCACCTCCTTGTCTTATCCTTCTTTTCAGGAGCCAATGAGCCTGAATTGTCACTGCTTTCCTTCTCCTTCTTCATCCCCAGCAACCCCTTTAACCACCTACTTGTCTTCTCCTTCTTGTCAGGTGCCAATGAGCCTGAATGGTCACTATGGTCCTCCTTCTTAATCCCCAACAACCCCTTTAACCACCTGCTTGTCTTCTCCTTCTTTTCAGGAGCCAATGAGCCTGAATTGTCACTGTGGTCCTTCTCCTTCTTCATCCCCAACAACCCCTTTAACCACCTGCTTGTTTTCTCCTTCTTGTCAGGAGCCAATAAGCCTGAATTGTCACTATAGTCCTTCTCCTTCTTCATCCCCAACAATCCTTTAACCACTCGTTTGTCTTCTCCTTCTTGTCAGGAGCCAATGAGCCTGAATTGTCACTGTGGTCCTTCTCCTTCTTCATCACCAACAACCCCTTTAACCACCTGCTTGTCTTCTCCTTCTTTTCAGGAGCCAATGAGCCTGAATTGTCATTGTGGTCCTTCTCCTTCTTCATCTCCAACAACCCCTTTAACCACCTGCTTGTCTTCTCCTTCTTTTCGGGAGCCAATGAGCCTGAATTGTCACTATGGTCCTTCTCCTTCTTAATCCCCAACAAACCCTTTAACCACCTGCTTGTCTTCTGCTTCTTTTCAGGAGCCAATGAGCCTGAATTCTCACTGTGGTCCTTCTCCTTCTTAATCCCCAACAACCCCTTTAACCACCTACTTGTCTTCTCCTTCTTGTCAGGAGCCAATAAGCCTGAATTGTCACTATGGTCCTTCTCATTCTTCATCCCCAGCAACCCCTTTAACCACCTACTTGTCTTCTCCTTCTTGTTAGGAGCCAATGAGCCTGAATTGTCACTGTGGTCCTTCTCCTTCTTCATCCCCAACAACCCCTTTAACCACCTGCTTGTCTTCTCCTTCTTGTCAGGAGCCAATCAGCCTGAATTCTCATTGTGGTCCTTCTCCTTCTTCATCCCAAACAACCCCTTTAACCACGTACTTGTCTTCTCCTTCTTGTCAGGAGCCAATGAGCCTGAATTGTCACTATAGTCCTTCTCCTTCTTCATTCCTAACAACCCCTTTAACCACCTGCTTGTCTTCCCCTTCTTTTCAGGAGCCAATGAGCCTGAATTGTAACTATGGTCATTCTCCTTCTTAATCCCCAACAACCCCTTTAACCACCTCCTTGTCTTATCCTTCTTTTCAGGAGCCAATGAGCCTGAATTGTCACTGCTTTCCTTCTCCTTCTTCATCCCCAGCAACCCCGTTAACCACCTACTTGTCTTCTCCTTCTTGTCAGGAGCCAATGATCCTGAATTGTCACTATGGTCCTCGTTCTTAATCCCCAACAACCCCTTTAACCACCTGCTTGTCTTCTCCTTCTTTTCAGGAGCCAATGAGCCTGAATTGTCATTGTGGTCCTTCTCCTTCTTCATCCCTGATCCGCTGTCGCGCACGGATCAAAACGAGTGATTTTGAAAATATAGTTACGGTAGCGACAACTCGAGTATCGTTCTCAAGGATTCTTGTATTATTATCAATCAATACAGTAATGATTAATGGGGGGTTTCGATTACGAATTCAAGAAAAAGGGATTAAAATAAATTGTGATTATCGATTAAGCTAAAGCGAATCAACCTACTGTATCGACTTCCGACTTATCATTGATCCCTATAAATTCCAATTCCCTAAACGGATCTGATCTTATTCGACTATAATAACTACTGACAAGCGCAATAGAAATTATACGGCGTATGTTCCTGAATTCCGGATTAAGCAAACGGCAATATGATCAAACGCGATAATGCAAAAGCTACGTTAACGCGAAATTGATTCAAGATCAAACAACCAATCGAATTTAAGAATTATATCCTATAACAACAATCAAATTAAGCAATTAATTGAGATTATTGGAATAAATCAAAGGAAACAGATTGATATGGAATTTATAAAAGAACCTCAAAGTGGAATCCGATTACAGTAGATCGATTCTTCGGAAATTAGTTCTCCATTACAATTGTTCAAAACCTTCTAAAAGAATTTCGTGAACAGTGAAAATGTGAACAGTGAACGAATGAACAGTACGCGGCCCTCTGTTCTATATTTATAAAGTTTTAAACTACTGACGCGGATCACCACGGCCGTGGTCCTTGCATAGTCTGGAGGTCCAACCTGCGTGCTTTCCGAGCACGGTCGTGGTAAATTAACCACGGCTGTGCTCGGAAAGTTGACGCTGATGCAAAACTTTCAGTGATTTCTGCTTGGCCGTGGTTATTTCACCGCGGCTGTGGTGGCTTAGCACGGCCGTGCTTAGGCTACCACGGCCGTGGTATTCCAGACAAAGGTTTCCAACGAATATTAGAACGCCTCAATCTGATTCCTGTAGCTCCAGTTATGAATCTTCCATTGAAAGCTGCTAATGCTGAAAATAAAATACGAAAATTAAATAAAGCTAGAAACAAACTTAAATATGAAAACACACTAAAATGGTGAAACTAATGAAATAAACTAAGGAAATGCCTAAGAATAACAGTAGAAGAATGTGCATGAAGATGCACTGATCAATCCCCAACAATCCCTTTAACCACCTGCTTGTCTTCTCCTTCTTGTCAGGAGCCAATAAGCCTGAATTGTCACTATAGTCCTTCTCCTCCTTCATCCCCAACAACCCTTTAACCACTCGTTTGTCTTCTCCTTCTTATCAGGAGCCAATGAGCCTGAATTGTCACTGTGGTCCTTCTCCTTCTCCATCACCAACAACCCCTTTAACCACCTGCTTGTCTTCTCCTTCTTTTCAGGAGCCAATGAGCCTGAATTGTCATTGTGGTCCTTCTCCTTCTTCATCTCCAACAACCCCTTTAACCACCTGCTTGTCTTCTCCTTCTTTTCGGGAGCCAATGAGCCTGAATTGTCACTATGGTCCTTCTCCTTCTTAATCCCCAACAAACCCTTTAACCACCTACTTGTCTTCTCCTTCTTTTCGGGAGCCAATGAGCCTAAATTTTCACAATGGTCATTCTCCATCTTAATCCCCAACAAACCCTTTAACCACCTGCTTATCTACTGCTTCTTTTCAGGAGCCAATGAGCCTGAATTGTCACTGTGGTCCTTCTCCTTCTTCATCCCCAGCAACCCCTTTAACCACCTACTTGTCTTCTCCTTCTTGTCAGGAGCCAATGAGCCTGAATTGTCACTGTTTTCTTTCTCCTTCTTCATCCCCAGCAACCCCTTTAACCACCTACTTGTCTTCTCCTTCTTGTCAGGAGCCAATGAGCCTGAATTGTCACTATGGTCCTCCTTCTTAATCCCCAACAACCCCTTTAACCACCTGCTTGTCTTCTCCTTCTTTTTAGGAGCCAATGAGCCTGAATTGTCACTGTGGTCCTTCTCCTTCTTCATCCCCAACAACCCCTTTAACCACCTGCTTGTCTTCTCCTTCTTGTCAGGAGCCAATAAGCCTGAATTGTCACTATAGTCCTTCTCCTTCTTCATCCCCAACAACCCTTTAACCACTCGTTTGTCTTCTCCTTCTTGTCAGGAGCCAATGAGCCTGAATTGTCACTGTGGTCCTTCTCCTTCTTCATCACCAACAACCCCTTTAACCACCTGCTTGTCTTCTCCTTCTTTTCAGGAGCCAATGAGCCTGAATTGTCATTGTGGTCCTTCTCCTTCTTCATCTCCAACAACCCCTTTAACCACCTGCTTGTCTTCTCCTTCTTTTCGGGAGCCAATGAGCCTGAATTGTCACTATGGTCCTTCTCCTTCTTAATCCCCAATAAACCCTTTAACCACCTGCTTGTCTTCTCCTTCTTTTCGGGTGCCAATGAGCCTGAATTTTCACTATGGTCCTTCTCCTTCTTAATCCCCAACAAACCCTTTAACCACCTGCTTGTCTTCTGCTTCTTTTCAGGAGCCAATGAGCCTGAATTGTCACTGTGGTTCTTCTCCTTCTTCATCCCCAACAACCCCTTTAACCACCTGCTTGTCTTCTCCTTCTTGTCAGGAGCCAATGAGCATGAATTCTCACTGTGGTCCTTCTCCTTCTTCATCCCCAACAACCCCTTTGACCACCTGCTTGTCTTCTCCTTCTTGTCAGGAGCCAATAAGCCTGAATTGTCACTATGGTCCTTCTCATTCTTCATCCCCAGCAACCCCTTTAACCACCTGCTTGTCTTCTCCTTCTTTTCAGGAGCCAATGAGCCTGAATTGTCACTGTGGTCCTTCTCCTTCATCATCCCCAATAACCCCTTTAACCACCTGCTTGTCTTCTCCATCTTGTCAGGAGCCAATGAGCGTGAATTCTCACTGTGGTCCTTCTCCTTCTTCATCCCCAACAACCCCTTTAACCACCTACTTGTCTTCTACTTCTTGTCAGGAGCCAATAAGCCTGAATTGTCACTATGGTCCTTCTCATTCTTCATCCCCAGCAACCCCTTTAACCACCTACTTGTCTTCTCCTTCTTGTCAGGAGCCAATGAGCCTGAATTGTCACTGTGGTCCTTCTCCTTCTTCATCACCAACAACCCCTTTAACCACCTGCTTGTCTTCTCCTTCTTTTCAGGAGCCAATGAGCCTGAATTGTCGTTGTGGTCCTTCTCCTTCTTCATCTCCAACAACCCCTTTAACCACCTGCTTGTTTTCTCCTTCTTTTCGGAAGCCAATGAGTCTGAATTGTCACTATGGTCCTTCTCCTTCTTAATCCCCAACAAACCCTTTAACCACCTACTTGTCTTCTCCTTCTTTTCGGGAGCCAATGAGCTGAATTTTCACTATGGTCCTTCTCCTTCTTAATCCCCAACAAAACCTTTAACCACCTGCTTATCTTCTGCTTCTTTTCAGGAGCCAATGAGCTTGAATTGTCACTGTGGTCCGTCTCCTTCTTCATCCCCAACAATCCCTTTAACCACCTGCTTGTCTTCTCCTTCTTGTCAGGAGCCAACGAGCCTGAATTCTCACTGTGGTCCTTCTCCTTCTTCATCCCCAACAACCCCTTTAACCACCTACTTGTCTTCTCCTTCTTGTCAGGAGCCAATGAGCCTGAATTGTCACTATAGTCCTTCTCCTTCTTCATCCCTAACAATCCCTTTAACCACCTGCTTATCTTCTCCTTCTTTTCAAGAGCCAATGAGCCTGAATTGTCATTGTGGTCCTTCTCCTTCTTCATCACCAACAACCCCTTTAACAACCTGCTTGTCTTCTCCTTCTTGTCAGGAACCAATGAGCCTGAATTCTCATTGTGGTCCTTCTCCTTCTTAATCCCCAACAACCCCTTTAACCACCTGCTTGTCTTCTCCTTCTTGTCAGGAGCCAATAAGCCTGAATTGTCACTATAGTCCTTCTCCATCTTCATCCCCAACAACCCTTTAACCACTCGCTTGTCTTCTCCTTCTTGTCAGGAGCCAATGAGCCTGAATTGTCACTGTGGTCCTTCTCCTTCTTCATCACCAACAACCCCTTTAACCACCTGCTTGTCTTCTCCTTCTTGTCAGGAGCCAATGAGCCTGAATTATCACTATAGTCCTTCTCCTTCTTCATTCCTAACAACCCCTTTAACCACCTGCTTGTCTTCTCCTTCTTTTCAGGAGCCAATGAGCCTGAATTGTCACTATGGTCATTCTCCTTCTTAATCCCCAACAACCCCTTTAACCACCTCCTTGTCTTATCCATCTTTTCAGGAGCCAATGAGGCTGAATTGTCATTGTGGTCCTTCTCCTTCTTCATCTCCAACAACCCCTTTAACCACCTGCTTGTCTTCTCCTTCTTGTCAGGAGCCAATGAGCCTGAATTGTCACTATGGTCCTTCTCCTTCTTAATCCCCAACAACCCCTTTAACCACCTGCTTGTCTTCTCCTTCTTGTCAGGAGCCAATAAGCCTGAATTGTCACTATAGTCCTTCTCCTTCTTCATCCCCAACAACCCTTGAACCACTCGCTTGTCTTCTCCTTCTTGTCAGGAGCCAATGAGCCTGAATTGTCACTATAGTCCTTCTCCTTCTTCATCCCCAACAACCCTTTAACCACTCGTTTGTCTTCTCCTTCTTTTCAGGAGCCAATGAGCCTGAATTGTCATTGTGGTCCTTCTCCTTCTTCATCTCCAACAACCCCTTTAACCACCTGCTTGTCTTCTCCTTCTTTTCGGGAGCCAATGAGCCTGAATTGTCACTATGGTCCTTCTCCTTCTTAATCCCCAATAAACCCTTTAACCACCTGCTTGTCTTCTCCTTCTTTTCGGGTGCCAATGAGCCTGAATTTTCACTATGGTCCTTCTCCTTCTTAATCCCCAACAAACCCTTTAACCACCTGCTTGTCTTCTGCTTCTTTTCAAGAGCCAATGAGCCTGAATTGTCACTGTGGTCCTTCTCCTTCTTCATCCCCAACAACCCCTTTAACCACCTGCTTGTCTTCTCCTTCTTGTCAGGAGCCAATGAGCATCAATTCTCACTATGGTCCTTCTCATTCTTCATCCCCAGCAACCCCTTTAACCACCTACTTGTCTTCTCCTTCTTGTCAGGAGCCAATGAGCCTGAATTGTCACTGTGGTCCTTCTCCTTCTTCATCACCAACAACCCCTTTAACCACCTGCTTGTCTTCTCCTTCTTTTCAGGAGCCAATGAGCCTGAATTGTCATTGTGGTCCTTCTCCTTCTTCATCTCCAACAACCCCTTTAACCAACTGCTTGTTTTCTCCTTCTTTTCGGAAGCCAATGAGCCTGAATTGTCACTATGGTCCTTCTCCTTCTTCATCCCCAACAACCCCTTTAACCACCTACTTGTCTTCTACTTCTTGTCAGGAGCCAATAAGCCTGAATTGTCACTATGGTCCTTCTCATTCTTCATCCCCAGCAACCCCTTTAACCACCTACTTGTCTTCTCCTTCTTGTTAGGAGCCAATGAGCCTGAATTGTCACTGTGGTCCTTCTCCTTCTTCATCACCAACAACCCCTTTAACCACCTGCTTGTCTTCTCCTTCTTTTCAGGAGCCAATGAGCCTGAATTGTCATTGTGGTCCTTCTCCTTCTTCATCTCCAACAACCCCTTTAACCACCTGCTTGTTTTCTCCTTCTTTTCGGAAGCCAATGAGCCTGAATTGTCACTATGGTCCTTCTCCTTCTTAATCCCCAACAAACCCTTTAACCACCTACTTGTCTTCTCCTTCTTTTCGGGAGCCAATGAGCTGAATTTTCACTATGGTCCTTCTCCTTCTTAATCCCCAACAAAACCTTTAACCACCTGCTTATCTTCTGCTTCTTTTCAGGAGCCAATGAGCTTGAATTGTCACTGTGGTCCGTCTCCTTCTTCATCCCCAACAATCCCTTTAACCACCTGCTTGTCTTCTCCTTCTTGTCAGGAGCCAATGAGCCTGAATTCTCACTGTGGTCCTTCTCCTTCTTCATCCCCAACAACCCCTTTAACCACCTACTTGTCTTCTCCTTCTTGTCAGGAGCCAATGAGCCTGAATTGTCACTATAGTCCTTCTCCTTCTTCATCCCTAACAATCCCTTTAACCACCTGCTTGTCTTCTCCTTCTTTTCAGGAGCCAATGAGCCTGAATTGTCATTGTGGTCCTTCTCCTTCTTCATCACCAACAACCCCTTTAACAACCTGCTTGTCTTCTCCTTCTTGTCAGGAACCAATGAGCCTGAATTCTCATTGTGGTCCTTCTCCTTCTTAATCCCCAACAACCCCTTTAACCACCTGCTTGTCTTCTCCTTCTTGTCAGGAGCCAATAAGCCTGAATTGTCACTATAGTCCTTCTCCTTCTTCATCCCCAACAACCCTTTAACCAGTCGCTTGTCTTCTCCTTCTTGTCAGGAGCCAATGAGCCTGAATTGCCACTGTGGTCCTTCTCCTTCTTCATCACCAACAACCCCTTTAACCACCTGCTTGTCTTCTCCTTCTTTTCAGGAGCCAATGAGCCTGAATTGTCATTGTGGTCCTTCTCCTTCTTCATCTCCAACAACCCCTTTAACCACCTGCTTGTCTTCTCCTTCTTTTCGGGAGCCAATGAGCCTGAATTGTCACTATGGTCCTTCTCCTTCTTAATCCCCAACAAACCCTTTAACCACCTACTTGTCTTCTCCTTCTTTTCGGGAGCCAATGAGCCTGAATTTTCACAATGGTCCTTCTCCTTCTTAATCCCCAACAAACCCTTTAACCACCTGCTTATCTTCTGCTTCTTTTCAGGAGCCAATGAGCCTGAATTGTCACTGTGGTCCTTCTCCTTCTTCATCCCCAGCAACCCCTTTAACCACCTACTTGTCTTCTCCTTCTTGTCAGGAGCCAATGAGCCTGAATTGTCACTATTTTCTTTCTCCTTCTTCATCCCCAGCAACCGCTTTAACCACCTACTTGTCTTCTCCTTCTTGTCAGGAGCCAATGAGCCTGAATTGTCACTATGGTCCTCCTTCTTAATCCCCAACAACCCCTTTAACCACCTGCTTGTCTTCTCCTTCTTTTTAGGAGCCAATGAGCCTGAATTGTCACTGTGGTCCTTCTCCTTCTTCATCCCCAACAACCCCTTTAACCACCTGCTTGTCTTCTCCTTCTTGTCAGGAGCCAATAAGCCTGAATTGTCACTATAGTCCTTCTCCTTCTTCATCCCCAACAACCCTTTAACCACTCGTTTGTCTTCTCCTTCTTGTCAGGAGCCAATGAGCCTGAATTGTCGCTTTGGTCCTTCTCCTTCTTCATCACCAACAACCCCTTTAACCACCTGCTTGTCCTCTCCTTCTTTTCAGGAGCCAATGAGCCTGAATTGTCATTGTGGTCCTTCTCCTTCTTCATCTCCAACAACCCCTTTAACCACCTGCTTGTCTTCTCCTTCTTTTCGGGAGCCAATGATCCTGAATTGTCACTATGGTCCTTCTCCTTCTTAATCCCCAATAAACCCTTTAACCACCTGCTTGTCTTCTCCTTCTTTTCGGGTGCCAATGAGCCTGAATTTTCACTATGGTCCTTCTCCTTCTTAATCCCCAACAAACCCTTTAACCACCTGCTTGTCTTCTGCTTCTTTTCAGGAGCCAATGAGCCTGAATTGTCACTGTGGTCCTTCTCCTTCTTCATCCCCAACAACCCCTTTAACCACCTGCTTGTCTTCTCCTTCTTGTCAGGAGCCAATGAGCATGAATTCTCACTGTGGTCCTTCTCCTTCTTCATCCCCCAACAACCCCTTTGACCACCTGCTTGCCTTCTCCTTCTTGTCAGGAGCCAATAAGCCTGAATTGTCACTATGGTCCTTCTCATTCTTCATCCCCAGCAACCCCTTTAACCACCTGCTTGTCTTCTCCTTCTTTTCAGGAGCCAATGAGCCTGAATTGTCACTGTGGTCCTTCTCCTTCTTCATCCCCAATAACCCCTTTAACCACCTGCTTGTCTTCTCCATCTTGTCAGGAGCCAATGAGCGTGAATTCTCACTGTGGTCCTTCTCCTTCTTCATCCCCAACAACCCCTTTAACCACCTACTTGTCTTCTACTTCTTGTCAGGAGCCAATAAGCCTGAATTGTCACTATGGTCCTTCTCATTCTTCATCCCCAGCAACCCTTTAACCACTCGTTTGTCTTCTCCTTCTTGTCAGGAGCCAATGAGCCTGAATTGTCGCTGTGGTCCTTCTCCTTCTTCATCACCAACAACCCCTTTAACCACCTGCTTGTCTTCTCCTTCTTTTCAGGAGCCAATGAGCCTGAATTGTCATTGTGGTCCTTCTCCTTCTTCATCTCCAACAACCCCTTTAACCACCTGCTTGTCTTCTCCTTCTTTCCGGGAGCCAATGAGCCTGAATTGTCACTATGGTCCTTCTCCTTCTTAATCCCCAATAAACCCTTTAACCACCTGCTTGTCTTCTCCTTCTTTTCGGGTGCCAATGAGCCTGAATTTTCACTATGGTCCTTCTCCTTCTTAATCCCCAACAAACCCTTTAACCACCTGCTTGTCTTCTCCTTCTTGTCAGGAGCCAATAAGCCTGAATTGTCACTATAGTCCTTCTCCTTCTTCATCCCCAACAACCCTTTAACCACTCGCTTGTCTTCTCCTTCTTGTCAGGAGCCAATGAGCCTGAATTGTCACTGTGGTCCTTCTCCTTCTTCATCACCAACAACCCCTTTAACCACCTGCTTGTCTTCTCCTTCTTGTCAGGAGCCAATGAGCCTGAATTATCACTATAGTCCTTCTCCTTCTTCATTCCTAACAACCCCTTTAACCACCTGCTTGTCTTCTCCTTCTTTTCAGGAGCCAATGAGCCTGAATTGTCACTATGGTCATTCTCCTTCTTAATCCCCAACAACCCCTTTAACCACCTCCTTGTCTTATCCTTCTTTTCAGGAGCCAATGAGGCTGAATTGTCATTGTGGTCCTTCTCCTTCTTCATCTCCAACAACCCCTTTAACCACCTGCTTGTCTTCTCCTTCTTGTCAGGAGCCAATGAGCCTGAATTGTCACTATGGTCCTTCTCCTTCT
This sequence comes from Pueraria montana var. lobata, assembly GCA_026413185.1. Lineage (NCBI taxonomy): Eukaryota > Viridiplantae > Streptophyta > Magnoliopsida > Fabales > Fabaceae > Pueraria > Pueraria montana. The sequence goes on from CM048653.1 coordinate 832,871, forward strand.
TAATCCCCAACAACCCCTTTAACCACCTGCTTGTCTTCTCCTTCTTGTCAGGAGCCAATAAGCCTGAATTGTCACTATAGTCCTTCTCCTTCTTCATCCCCAACAACCCTTGAACCACTCGCTTGTCTTCTCCTTCTTGTCAGGAGCCAATGAGCCTGAATTGTCACTATAGTCCTTCTCCTTCTTCATCCCCAACAACCCTTTAACCACTCGTTTGTCTTCTCCTTCTTTTCAGGAGCCAATGAGCCTGAATTGTCATTGTGGTCCTTCTCCTTCTTCATCTCCAACAACCCCTTTAACCACCTGCTTGTCTTCTCCTTCTTTTCGGGAGCCAATGAGCCTGAATTGTCACTATGGTCCTTCTCCTTCTTAATCCCCAATAAACCCTTTAACCACCTGCTTGTCTTCTCCTTCTTTTCGGGTGCCAATGAGCCTGAATTTTCACTATGGTCCTTCTCCTTCTTAATCCCCAACAAACCCTTTAACCACCTGCTTGTCTTCTGCTTCTTTTCAAGAGCCAATGAGCCTGAATTGTCACTGTGGTCCTTCTCCTTCTTCATCCCCAACAACCCCTTTAACCACCTGCTTGTCTTCTCCTTCTTGTCAGGAGCCAATGAGCATCAATTCTCACTGTGGTCCTTCTCCTTCTTCATCCCCAACAACCCCTTTGACCACCTGCTTGTCTTCTCCATCTTGTCAGGAGCCAATAAGCCTGAATTGTCACTATGGTCCTGCTTCTTCTTAATCCCCAACAACCTCTTTAACCACCTGCTTGTCTTCTCCTTCCTTTCAGGAGCCAATGAGCCTGAATTTTCACTGTCGTCCTTCTCCTTCTTCAACCCCAATAACCCCTTTAACCACCTGCTTGTCTTCTCCATCTTGTCAGGAGCCAATGAGCGTGAATTCTCACTGTGGTCCTTCTCCTTCTTCATCCCCAACAACCCCTTTAACCACCTACTTGTCTTCTACTTCTTGTCAGGAGCCAATAAGCCTGAATTGTCACTATGGTCCGTCTCATTCTTCATCCCCAGCAACCCCTTTAACCACCTACTTGTCTTCTCCTTCTTGTCAGGAGCCAATGAGCCTGAATTGTCACTGTGGTCCTTCTCCTTCTTCATCACCAACAACCCCTTTAACCACCTGCTTGTCTTCTCCTTCTTTTCAGGAGCCAATGAGCCTGAATTGTCATTGTGGTCCTTCTCCTTCTTCATCTCCAACAACCCCTTTAACCACCTGCTTGTTTTCTCCTTCTTTTCGGTAGCCAATGAGCCTGAATTGTCACTATGGTCCTTCTCCTTCTTAATCCCCAACAAACGCTTTAACCACCTACTTGTCTTCTCCTTCTTTTCGGGAGCCAATGAGCCTGAATTTTCACTATGGTCCTTCTCCTTCTTAATCCCCAACAAACCCTTTAACCACCTGCTTATCTTCTGCTTCTTTTCAGGAGCCAATGAGCCTGAATTGTCACTGTGGTCCTTCTCCTTCTTCATCCCCAACAATCCCTTTAACCACCTGCTTGTCTTCTCCTTCTTGTCAGGAGCCAATGAGCCTGAATTCTCACTGTGGTCCTTCTCCTTCTTCATCCCCAACAACCCCTTTAACCACCTACTTGTCTTCTCCTTCTTGTCAGGAGCCAATGAGCCTGAATTGTCACTATAGTCCTTCTCCTTCTTCATCCCTAACAATCCCTTTAACCACCTGCTTGTCTTCTCCTTCTTTTCTGGAGCCAATGAGCCTGAATTGTCATTGTGGTCCTTCTCCTTCTTCATCACCAACAACCCCTTTAACAACCTGCTTGTCTACTCCTTCTTGTCAGGAACCAATGAGCCTGAATTCTCATTGTGGTCCTTCTCCTTCTTAATCCCCAACAACCCCTTTAACCACCTGCTTGTCTTCTCCTTCTTGTCAGGAGCCAATAAGCCTGAATTGCCACTATAGTCCTTCTCCTTCTTAATCCCCAACAACCCCTTTAACCACCTGCTTGTCTTCTCCTTCTTGTCAGGAGCCAATAAGCCTGAATTGTCACTATGGTCCTTCTCCTTCTTCATCACCAACGACCCCTTTAACCACCTGCTTGTCTTCTCCTTCTTGTCAGGAGCCAATGAGCCTAAATTCTCACTGTGGTCCTTCTCCTTCTTCATCCCCAACAACCCCTTTAACCACCTACTTGTCTTCTCCTTCTTGTCAGGAGCCAATGAGCCTGAATTATCACTATGGTCCTTCTCCTTCTTAATCCCTAACAACCCCTTTAACCACCTGCTTGTCTTCACCTTCTTTTCAGGAGCCAATGAGCTTGAATTGTCACTATGGATCTTCTCCTTCTTAATCCCCAACAACCCTTTTAACCACTTGCTTGTCTTCTCCTACATTTCAGGAACCAATGAGCCTGAATTGTCACTGTGGTCCTTCTCCTGATTCATCCCCAACAACCCCTTTAACCACCTGCTTGTCTTCTCCTTCTAGCAGGAGCCAATGAGCCTGAATTCTCACTGTGGTCCTTCTCCTTCTTCATCCCCAACAACCCCTTTAACCAACTCCTTGTCTTCTCCTTCTTGTCAGGAGCCAATAAGCCTGAATTGTCACTATACTCCTTCTCATTCTTCATCGCCAACAACCCTTTAACCACTCGTTTGTTTTCTCCTTCTTGTCAGGAGCCAATGAGCCTAAATTGTCACTGTAGTCCTTCTCCTTCTTCATCCCCAACAACCCCTTTAACCACCTGCTTGTCTTCTTCGTCTTTTCAGGAGCTAATGAGCCTGAATTGTCACTGTCGTCCATCTCCTTATTCATCTCCAACAACCACTTTAACCACCTGCTTGTCTTCTCCTTCTTTTCATGAGCCAATGAGCCTGAATTGTCACTATGGTCCTTCTCCTTCTTAATCCCCAACAACCCCTTTAACCACCTGCTTGTCTTCTCCTTCTTTTCAGGAGCCAATGAGCCTGAATTGTCATTGTGGTCCTTCTCCTTCTTCATCCCCAACAACCCCTTTAACCACCTACTTGTCTTCTCCTTCTTGTCAGGAGCCAATGAGCCTGAATTGTCACTGTGGTCCTTCTCCTTCTTCATCCCCAACAACCCCTTTAACCACCTGCTTGTCTTCTCCTTCTAGTCAGTAGCCAATGGGCCTGAATTCTCACTGTGGTCCTTCTCCTTCTTCATCCCCAACAACCCCTTTAACCACCTACTTGTCTTCTCCTTCTTGTTAGGAGCCAATGAGCCTGAATTATCACTATAGTCCTTCTCCTTCTTCATTCCTAACAACCCCTTTAACCACCTGCTTGTCTTCTCCTTCTTTTCAGGAGCCAATGAGCCTGAATTGTCACTATGGTCATTCTCCTTCTTAATCCCCAACAACCCCTTTAACCACCTCCTTGTCTTATCCTTCATTTCAGGAGCCAATGAGCCTGAATTGTCACTGTGGTCCTTCTCCTTCTTCATCCCCAACAACCCCTTTAACCACCTACTTGTCTTCTCCTTCTTGTCAGGAGCCAATAAGCCTAAATTGTCACTATGGTCCTTCTTCTTCTTAATCCCCAACAACCCCTTTAACCACCTGCTTGTCTTCTCCTTCTTTTCAGGAGCCAATGAGCCTGAATTGTCATTGTGGTCCTTCTCCTTCTTCATCCCCAACAACCCCTTTAACCACCTACTTGTCTTCTCCTTCTTGTCAGGAGCCAATGAGCCTGAATTGTCACTGTGGCCCTTCTCCTTCTTCATCCCCAACAACCCCTTTAACCACCTGCTTGTCTTCTCCTTCTAGTCAGTAGCCAATGATCCTGAATTCTCACTGTGGTCCTTCTCCTTCTTCATCCCCAACAACCCCTTTAACCACCTACTTGTCTTCTCCTTCTTGTCAGGAGCCAATAAGCCTGAATTGTCACTATGGTCCTTCTTCTTCTTAATCCCCAACGACCCCTTTAACCACCTGCTTGTCTTCTCCTTCTTTTCAGGAGCCAATGAGCCTGAATTGTCACTATGGTCCTTCTCCATCTTAATCCCCAACAACCCCTTTAACCACCTGCTTGTCTTCTCCTTCTTTTCAGGAGCCAATGAGCCTGAATTGTCATTGTGGTCCTTCTCCTTCATCATCCCCAACAACCCCTTTAACCACCTACTTGTCTTCTCCTTCTTGTCAGGAGCCAATGAGCCTGAATTGTCACTGTGGTCCTTCTCCTTCTTCATCCCCAACAACCCCTTTAACCACCTACTTGTCTTCTCCTTCTTGTCAGGAGCCAATAAGCCTAAATTGTCACTATGGTCCTTCTTCTTCTTAATCCCCAACAACCCCTTTAACCACCTGCTTGTCTTCTCCTTCTTTTCAGGAGCCAATGAGCCTGAATTGTCATTGTGGTCCTTCTCCTTCTTCATCCCCAACAACCCCTTTAACCACCTACTTGTCTTCTCCTTCTTGTCAGGAGCCAATGAGCCTGAATTGTCACTGTGGCCCTTCTCCTTCTTCATCCCCAACAACCCCTTTAACCACCTGCTTGTCTTCTCCTTCTAGTCAGTAGCCAATGATCCTGAATTCTCACTGTGGTCCTTCTCCTTCTTCATCCCCAACAACCCCTTTAACCACCTACTTCTCTTCTCCTTCTTGTCAGGAGCCAATAAGCCTAAATTGTCACTATGGTCCTTTTTCTTCTTAATCCCCATCAACCCCTTTAACCACCTGCTTGTCTTCTCCTTCTTTTCAGGAGCCAATGAGCCTGAATTGTCAATGTGGTCCTTCTCCTTCTTCATCCCCAACAACCCCTTTAACCACCTACTTGTCTTCTCCTTCTTGTCAGGAGCCAATGAGCCTGAATTGTCACTGTGGCCCTTCTCCTTCTTCATCCCCAACAACCCCTTTAACCACCTGCTTGTCTTCTCCTTCTAGTCAGTAGCCAATGAGCCTGAATTCTCACTGTGGTCCTTCTCCTTCTTCATCCCCAACAACCCCTTTAACCACCTACTTGTCTTCTCCTTCTTGTCAGGAGCCAATAAGCCTGAATTGTCACTATGGTCCTTCTTCTTCTTAATCCCCAACAACCCCTTTAACCACCTGCTTGTCTTCTCCTTCCTTTCAGGAGCCAATGAGCCTGAATTTTCACTGTCGTCCTTCTCCTTCTTCATCCCCAACAACCCCTTTAACCACCTACTTGTCTTCTCCTTCTTGTCAGGAGCCAATAAGCCTGAATTGTCACTATGGTCCTTCTTCTTCTTAATCCCCAACAACCCCTTTAACCACCTGCTTGTCTTCTCCTTCCTTTCAGGAGCCAATGAACCTGAATTTTCACTGTGGTCCTTCTCCTTCTTCATCCCCAACAACCCCTTTAACCACCTACTTGTCTTCTCCTTCTTGTCAGGAGCCAACGAGCCTGAATTATCACTATGGTCCTTCTCCTTCTTAATCCCCAACAACCCCTTTAACCACCTGCTTGTCTTCTCCTTCTTTTCAGGAGCCAATGAGCTTGAATTGTCACTATGGTCCTTGTCCTTCTTAATCCCCAACAACCCTTTTAACCACTTGCTTGTCTTCTCCTTCATTTCAGGAGCCAATGAGCCTGAATTGTCACTGTGGTCCTTCTCCTTCTTCATCCCCAACAACCCCTTTAAGCACCTGCTTGTCTTCTCCTTCTAGTCAGGGGCCAATGAGCCTGAATTCTCACTGTGGTCCTTCTCCTTCTTCATCCCCAACAACCCCTTTAACCACCTCCTTGTCTTCTCCTTCTTGTCAGGAGCCAATGAGCCTGAATTGTCACTATGGTCCTTCTTCTTCTTAATCCCCAACAACCCCTTTAACCACCTGCTTGTCTTCTCCTTCCTTTCAGGAGCCAATGAGCCTGAATTGTCACTGTGGTCCTTCTCCTTCTTCATCCCCAACAACCCCTTTAACCACCTACTTGTCATCTCCTTCTTGTCAGGAGCCAATAAGCCTGAATTGTCACTATGGTCCTTCTTCTTCTTAATCCCCAACAACCCCTTTAACCACCTGCTTGTCTTCTCCTTCCTTTCAGGAGCCAATGAGCCTGAATTGTCACTGTGGTCCTTCTCCTTCTTCATCCCCAACAACCCCTTTAACCACCTACTTGTCTTCTCCTTCTTGTCAGGAGCCAATAAGCCTGAATTGTCACTATGGTCCTTCTTCTTCTTAATCCCCAACAATCCCTTTAACCACCTGCTTGTCTTCTCCTTCCTTTCAGGAGCCAATGAACCTGAATTTTCACTGTGGTCCTTCTCCTTCTTCATCCCCAACAACCCCTTTAACCACCTACTTGTCTTCTCCTTCTTGTCAGGAGCCAACAAGCCTGAATTATCACTATGGTCCTTCTCCTTCTTAATCCCCAACAACCCCTTTAACCACCTGCTTGTCTTCTCCTTCTTTTCAGGAGCCAATGAGCTTGAATTGTCACTATGGTCCTTCTCCTTCTTAATCCCCAACAACCCTTTTAACCACTTGCTTGTCTTCTCCTTCATTTCAGGAGCCAATGAGCCTGAATTGTCACTGTGGTCCTTCTCCTTCTTCATCCCCAACAACCCCTTCAAGCACCTGCTTGTCTTCTCCTTCTAGTCAGGGGCCAATGAGCCTGAATTCTCACTGTGGTCCTTCTCCTTCTTCATCCCCAACAACCCCTTTAACCACCTCCTTGTCTTCTCCTTCTTGTCAGGAGCCAATGAGCCTGAATTATCACTATGGTCCTTCTCCTTCTTAATCCCCAACAACCCCTTTAACCACCTACTTGTCTTCTCGTTCTTGTCAGGAGCCAATGAGCCTGAATTGTCACTGTGGTCCTTCTCCGTCCTCATCACCAACAACCCCTTTAACCACCTGCTTGTCTTCTCCTTCTTGTCAGGAGCCAATGAGCCTGTATTCTCACTGTGGTCCTTCCCCTTCTTCATCCCCAACAACCCCTTTAACCACCTACTTGTCTTCTCCTTCTTGTCAGGAGCCAATGAGCCTGAATTGTCACTATGGTCCTTCTCCTTCTTCATCCCCAACAACCCTTTTAACCACCTGCTTGTCTTCTCCTTCTTTTCAGGTGCCAATGAGCCTGAATTGTCACTGTGGTCCTTCTCCTTCTTCATCCCCAACAACCCCTTTAACCACCTGCTTGTCTTCTCCTTCTTGTCAGCAGCCAATAAGCCTGAATTGTCACTATAGTGCTTCTCATTCTTCATCGCCAATAACCCTTTAACCACTCGTTTGTGTTCTCCTTCTTGTCAAGAGCCAATGAGCCTAAATTGTCACTGTAGTCCTTCTCCTTCTTCATCCCCAACAACCCTTTAACCACTCGTTTGTCTTCTCCTTCTTGTCAGGAGCCAATGAGCATGAATTGTCACTGTGGTCCTTCTCCTTCTTCATCACGAACAAACCCTTTAACCACCTGCTTGTCTTCTCCTTCTTTTCAGGAGCCAATGAGCCTGAATTGTCACTGTGGTCCATCTCCTTCTTCATCTCCAACAACCCCTTTAACCACCTGCTTGTCTTCTCCTTCTTTTCAGGAGCCAATGAGCCTGAATTGTCACTATGGTCCTTCTCCTTCTTAATCCCCAACAACCCCTTTAACCACCTGCTTGTCTTCTCCTTCTTGTCAGGAGCCAATGAGCCTGAATTGTCACTGTGGTCCTTCTCCTTCTTCATCCCCAACAACCCCTTTAACCACCTACTTGTCTTCTCCTTCTTGTCAGGAGCCAATGAGCCTGTATTGTCACTATGGTCCTTCTCCTTCTTCATCCCCAACAACCCCTTTAACCACCTGCTTTTCTTCTCCTTCTTGTCAGGAGCCAATGAGCCTGAATTCTCACTATGGTCCTTCTCCTTCTTCATCCCCAACAACCCCTTTAACCACCTACTTGTCTTCTCCTTCTTGTCTGGAGCCTATGAGCCTGAATTGTCACTATGGTCCTTCTCCTTCTTCATCCCCAACAACCCTTTTAACCACCTGCTTGTGTTCTCCTTCTTTTCAGGTGCCAATGAGCCTGAATTGTCACTGTGGTCCTTCTCCTTCTTCATCCCCAACAACCCCTTTAACCACCTGCTTGTCTTCTCCTTCTTGTCAGCAGCCAATAAGCCTGAATTGTCACTATAGTGCTTCTCATTCTTCATCGCCAACAACCCTTTAACCACTCGTTTGTGTTCTCCTTCTTGTCAAGAGCCAATGAGCCTAAATTGTCACTGTAGTCCTTCTCCTTCTTCATCCCCAACAACCCTTTAACCACTCGTTTGTCTTCTCCTTCTTGTCAGGAGCCAATGAGCATGAATTGTCACTGTGGTCCTTCTCCTTCTTCATCACGAACAAACCCTTTAACCACCTGCTTGTCTTCTCCTTCTTTTCAGGAGCCAATGAGCCTGAATTGTCACTGTGGTCCATCTCCTTCTTCATCTCCAACAACCCCTTTAACTACCTGCTTGTCTTCTCCTTCTTTTCAGGAGCCAATGAGCCTGAATTGTCACTATGGTCCTTCTCCTTCTTAATCCCCAACAACCTATTTAACCACCTGCTTGTCTTCTCCTTCTTTTCAGGAGCCAATGAGCCTGTATTGTCACTATGGTCCTTCTCCTTCTTCATCCCCAACAACCCTTTAACCACTCGTTTGTCTTCTCCTTCTTGTCAGGAGCCAATGAGCCTGAATTGTCACTGTGGTCCTTCTCCTTCTTCATCCCCAACAACCCCTTTAACCACCTTCTTGTCTTCTCCTTCTTGTCCGGAGCCAACGAGCCTGAATTGTGACTGTGGTCCTTCTCCTTCTTCATCCCCAACAACCCCTTTAACCACCTGCTTGTCTTCTCCTTCTTTTCAGGAGCCAATGAGCCTGAATTGTCATTGTGGTCCTTCTCCTTCTTCATCACCAACAACCTCTTTAACAACCTGCTTGTCTTCTCCTTCTAGTCAGGAGCCAATGAGCCTGAATTCTCACTGTGGTCCTTCTCCTTCTTCATCCCCGACAACCCTTTTAACCACCTCCTTGTCTTCTCCTTCTTGTCAGGAGCCAATGAGCCTGAATTGTCACTATGGTCCTTCTCCTTCTTAATCCCCAACAACCCCTTTAACCACCTACTTGTCTTCTCCTTCTTGTCAGGAGCCAATGAGCCTGAATTGTCACTGTGGTCCTTCTCCTTCTTCATCACCAACAACCCTTTTAACAACCTGCTTGTCTTCTTCTTCTTGTCAGGAGCCAATGAGCCTAAATTGTCACTATGGTCCTTCTTCTTCTTCATCACCAACAACCCATTTAACCACCTACTTGTCTTCTCCTTCTTTTCAGGAGCCAATGAGCCTGAATTGTCACTATGGTCCTTCTCCTTTTTCATCCCCCAACAACCCCTTTAACCACCTACTTGTCTTCTTCTTGTCAGGAGCCAATGCGACATGAATTTTCCCTTTGGTGTAGCTAATGGAGTTGAAAAGAAAACAAATGAGAGCAACATGGATGACATGGATGCGCCTAATATGTTTCCCAATCTTATGGTAACTAATAAGACACCACTAGCCCTTAAGCTTTTTCTTAAGGAAGCTCTTTTCCCTTTGGTTGCACGAGAAATAGTTGTTAGCAATAACTCTTATAGGTTCCAGAAATAGGCACGTGGGTTTAGTAGTTCTATGATTGCCGTTGATGAAATTGATTTAGAGCTGCACTTTGGGGGCTTGGGTTGAATGAAGTCAAATTTTGACAAGTCTCATGTTTTGGACGATTAGTCGCCTATAAGACTAAGACTATAATCAAAGTTTTAGGGGATTTATGTTTCTAAGTTTTAAGACTTATTTAGCTTCACTTATGTTTTAGTTTGGTTGATTTAGTGGTGTTGTTTATTCATGTTTATGATTTGGTTTATGAGGTTGTTTGGTTGTTGGTTTACTAGGCACATTGAAAGAAGTTGGTGACTTGCACAGTTGTTTTAAGAACATTGTATTATTGAACAATTTGAATATTAAAATTGTATTTGTTGCAAGTAGATGTGATCCTTGGGAATTCTCCCATCACATTCTTATGTTTCTTTGAGTAGATTTCAAAGTACGAGACCTATTATAAAGGTCCACATCCCTAAATCCCGATATATGTTATATCTACCAACAACTGAATCCTTTAATGGTTAGACAACTTGTAACTCAATCAAATGTAACATCCTTTCTTCCTTAAAGAGCAACACTTGACAACAGTTGACACCTATTGTAACTAAGGTCATGACAAGACGATTAAATAAATTTAAAAACAAAGGAGTCACCACCAACGTTTATTATGGAAAAAATGTTGGAAAAATCCCTTGTAAAGAAAATGGTCTTTGACACTAGAGTTTTAGATTGACAATCAATTACGTGTAAAGAATGTGTTAACACCCTACAACGCCTGTCATAAAGACGTACGATTACCCCAAATTTAATATGGAAAATTTAAATAACTTTATAAATATTTATTTTATTCCTAAAAAGAAAAATGAAATATTTTTGGATTTTTTTGTTTTATTGTTTTTGAAAATTGGAATATTTATTATTGAACAAATTGTTATTTTTTAAAATGAAGGATAATTATTTTTTTTTACCATCTGAACTCAATTAGGGTGGACCCTTACTCCTACATATGCGTAGTTTCAATAGGGAATCAAAGTTTTGTAGTTCTTTTGGTAGAAAAATATTTTATGTTTTGGAGAATTTTAATTTTTAATCCTTTTACTTTTAAAAGTTTTTCGCAATAATCAAATAAGAAGTGTATCCAAAGTAGTCATTAATAAACTTCTATTATTTTTTATTCTTTATGTTTTTTTTTTCATCTTTTTAATTTTAATTTTTTTTTTTTAATTTTCTGATCTTTTTAAAAGATTTGTATTTTTTTTTATCCTTTAAAATTTAAAAGGGTTTTATGATAATCAAGTTAAAAGTACATCTAAAGTGTTTATTATTGACCTTTTATAACTTTTATAATAACTAAATCCAAAGTGAATCCAAAAATTTTTTGGGTGAATAAAGTGAATCCAAAATAGTCACTACTAAAGTTTTATTTTATTTTTTCTTTATTTTAATTTAAATTTAGTAGGATGAAGCACATTGTTCCCAAACTTTGCAAAGAAATATTTTTTTGGTAAGTAAATGCAAACAAATATGATCCAAGAAAACAATAAAAACAATAAAATAAAATAAGACAACGTAAAAGATAATGTACTGCATCCTTACCTCTGTCAGAAGCTTCCACGAAATCCGAGTGAGCGGTGGTGGTTTGATTATTTTATCTTGTTGGCAGTGACGGAAGGGTAATCTGTTTAATAATAATAATAATAATAATAATAATAATAATAATAATAATAATAATAATAATAATAATAATAATAACGGTATAAATGTTAAACTTAAAATTTTTTAATACATCTAATCAAATAAATTTTATATCCTGTAATTTAAAAGTAGTTGTCTAGTATATTTACATATATAAGAATAGAAAGAAAAAAATTGGAAAAATTCAAAATATTTATTTTTAATTTTATCAAAGGGAGTATTCACCTACAGAGGTTCGGCTTGGTTTGTTACTAGTGCTGCTTGGCTGAATCATGGTGCTAGAACTTGTGTGTAGCTGAGACGAATGGGTTAAGGGTGGCGTGTGTGGTCTATGTTGATGGTGAGAAGAAAATCCAAACGTGAGAGATCAGAAAAATGACAGGGCAGAAATGGGTTGAAAATGGTTATACTTCATGGCTTTCGGATGGGGTGTTGGTGGGTTTGGGTGAGAGGAAGAGAAAGGACCAACATAGTGTGGTATAGTTGGTAGATTACCTTGGTTTTTCATATGTCATCACAAGTTTGATCCGCAACTCTATGTGTGAGAAAAAATGTTAGGAGAAGTCAGCCCCTTAAGTAGATCTCATGGAGAGATTAGTCCTTCACTCTCGGCTAAGGGATACCGAATCCATCAGAAGGAAGAGAATAAGGGGAGAGCTTGTAATGTGAGAGGTGTTGTCCGTGTTTTTGAGAGTGAAGAAAGCTGATTCCGTGATCTGGTGGTATGGTATGTTTGCTGGAGTTGTTTCTGAGGATCCAAGTATGCGTATGAGAAGAAGTTTGTTTATGGAGGCTCAAATTGAGGTCACTGCTATGGCTTTTGAATGAGAGAGTATGAGAAGAGAGTCAGATCAGAGAAGATGAGAAACGTGTGTGTGTTGTGTGAATAAAAGAAAAAACCACAGAGAGTGAGATAGAGAAAGTGCTGTGAGAAATTGGTTGCCCTTCGAGGGAGAGTGTGTGTGCTGTTATGACTTATGAGAGAGAGGCACACCCCACATTGCATGTTTATTTCCTTTAATTTAATTTTTAATCAAATTTTTTATAACCATTTTAGATCTTAATTGTGTGAAAATTGCAATATTGGTTAAGATTCACTACAAAAAAAAAACAACCTATACCTACACACACTTATAGTGACAGTCAAAATTTAGTGTAGGTAAACCTTCTACTTACAGATAATTAATGTAGGTAAAACCTTTTTAATATTATTAATTTATTTGATTATCTTTGTGTATAGGTAACCCAAAATCCAAAAACTGGGTGACGTGTAGAGGTAACCGTAGCCTCCTTATATAAACATTCTTTTTCGTTCCTGCGTCTCACTTTCCCTCTATTCAATTTCGAACACTCACTCAGTCTCTCTGATTACCACACAACAACTTCTTGCCATTTAGGGTTTCTTCTCAGAATTTCGTTCCTCTTCGGATCTTCTCCGCTTCACGTCGTTCACTTCAATTCATAAAATCTGGTTGCTTCTCTTGTCTTGGTTTGAGATTGGAGCAAGCATAGGAGAATCCGATTCTGATTTGCATTTTTTAGTAACTAGTATGTATTCTTTATGTATATATCTTTCTCTATTGCATTTTTTTCTTCAATTTTTTATGTTTTTTCTCACACACACTTATGGTTTGGGCTTGGAGATGTAAAATTTATGGATGATCATAAGAAATGGTTGATTAATTGAGTTGAATGTATTTGATTATCTATGTGCCTACCACGTGTTTGATCATATTTATTAGTTTTTTTTTCTTATACTTCTACTTATATTAGTTTATGTTTAGTTAGATAACTTGTTTCAAGCTTGAATGAATGGGAGTGCAATGGTTGGAGGAACAGAGCCAGAACAAAACTAGAGCAATGGGAGGGCATGCCATTCATTATCCTTGTCCACCTCATCAGTAATTGCATGGTGCTTGTCCACCAGCGCCACACTCAAAAAGTTGCTGCCCTGCTTGGTGTTGGGTATTGATGAATTTTTACTATTTGTTAATCAAATAAGTTGTTTCTTGGTCTTTTTCTCTCTTATGGTTCTTTCTAGGTTCTGAATTCAAACCAAATTCTCTCTTGTGCTTGGTCTTTTTCACAAAGCACTTGTCTTCATTGTCCGAGTTTGGATAAAGTACCAGAAATAGTTTCTAAACATTACATAATCCGAATTAGCTAGGTGTTAGGAATAGTGGAACACATTCAGAATTGAAGACTAGTATTGATGTTGGATTGCAGAAGAGCAGTCTGTTCCAGATAGTTTATTACCTGTGGTGAACATAGACAATCCTTCCAATTTGTTCCATCATGAGTAGTCAGCACCACGTATTGTCCATGTGGTATACATGTCTCTGATTTCAATTTTGTTTCTATGTTTTGCAATAATTTTTCTCTCCAGTAATACAGTATTGACATTTGTATTGTTAAGTTTTAATTGAAAAAGTGAAGGAAAAACCTAATTATCTCACTCTAAATATTCTTTGCTTTGATGATACAAAGAAAGTCTTGTCGTAGAAGGTTGATGGCCTGTATTTGCAACAAATCAAAATTGAACTTGAAATCTGAATTTGATTTCAGATATAATATGAAATCAACCTATAGAGGTTAATTTGATTTCAGATATAATATGAAATCAACCTATAGAGATTAACTGGAAATTGAAATTTAATTGCTTCTACTTATGTTAATATTTCAGATATCCTAGACATGTTAATTTTTCAAGATTGAGTCTACTTATGTCTTAAATTTGTATATTTTATTTCAATTGCTTAGCTATTGAAACAAGGACTGGCCATATGTGTGTAGCAACTGATGGAGCTTCAAGAATGCGAGTGCTTAACTTGAAAAAAACTGAGGTAGGGCTTATATTAACAACATGGAAAATAATATTAGTTTTTTTATTCAAGTGCGGTGATAATGAATGCATGGTGGTAAGGTGCAGAAAGCAACATAGAAGCTAATATCAGTTTTGAATCTTTTTCATTGCAGAGACATGTTCTTTCTCTAAATAGTCCAGTGGTGACTGCATTTGATTTCAAGGATAAGCTTACAGTTGTCATTCATGCATTTCATTGCCTTTCCTCAAATGATAAGGTTGGTTTAGTCTTCATGTTCGTTGTTGCTTGAGATTGGCAGGTTTAGTGTGGTTTTATTTAGTATTTAGTTTCTGACCTTTTTAAAAAGGCCATCTTACTTGGAGCATAATATCTCAATGTAATTAAATTTTATTATATCTCAATGTAATTAAATTTTATTAAATTGTATTTAGTTTCCCTGTTTTAATTATATCTCAATGTAATTAAATTTTATATCTCAATTGTATTTAGTTTCCCTGTTTTAATTATATCTCAATGTAATCAAATTTTATTATTTATAATTTTGTTCTTTTTAATTATGCAAGCATATAAATTTTATTATTTATACTTTTGTTCTTTTTAATTTATTTGATTATTTTAAATTTTTATATAATATTGAATGGATTAAAACTAAAATGCATAATTTAGGTATGGGCTATAGTGACACACAATATATGTTGGCATATGTTAATAAATTTATTCCAACATTTACTATAAAGTGTAAGTATAGGCTATAGTGACACACAAGGCATGTTGTTGAATCCCATTCAAAATCAACACTAAAATTGTGTGTGGGTATATATCAAATGGGTTTATACCTACATACATTATGTCTAGAGTGACACTTTTTGTGTGTCACTAAAATTGACTTTCTTTGTAGTGATTATAGAAACTGTAGAATTTTTTTTTTATAGAAACTATAGACAATTGTAGTAAAATGTTATTGATATAGTTAGGGCACTTCTATTATTGTTGCAAACGCCTCCAATATAACAATATTACAACTTCAATTCAAAATTCTTTCTCTCATTATTCAACTTCAGTTAACCATATCAATTCACAGTGATCAACATTGAATTTCAATTCAAATAAGTTAATGTTGGAGAACAATTCAAATTTCAAAATATGAAGCTGGTGGAAATTGAAGAGGGGTTTTTTTTAGGAATTTGTTATGTTTCAAATCTCTAGGATATTATCTAGATTTAAATATTTTATCAATTTGTTTTAAATTATTTAGGAATTTGTTTCTTTTTTTTTTAAAGATTAGGATGATGATAATATTTGAATTTTGTATTACAATTTAACTCTATATATAGAGCTAAGAAATAAAAACCTGGAGTGTGTTCCATCTAAGATCCCTTGGACGTGTGGGTGATTCCATTGTGTGCAGAGGAATTTTTCCCAACAATTAATTCGATTCTTACATACTTTTTCATCATGTCATTAATTTTTAAATTTGATGTGTAATGTAAGAAAATAAATATTTGTTCCGTCAAAAAAAAAATTGTCTTTATTTCTTGAAAGGGTGAAAATTTAATCTATTGAAGGTATTAATTCTTATAACTAATTAAGTTAATTTTATTTACCATGTGCTAGACAATAAATGCATGCATATTATATATTACTTTATTGATTATAGGCTTTTTGTGATGAAGCTAAAGAGGTACGAAGAAAAGGCATTGTGGAAAAATAATTATGCACTTTGTGTTGAGTACATCAGCACATGATGTCTAACACTAGAGAAGGTATCATGTATATTCCTGTAGAAGATTCTTCTCATAGATTCCTCCGCATCGAATCTTTGTTCTTGATAGCAATGAGGGAATCGATGGTGGTCCCAGGGGAGCAAAAGGCGACAATTGTTTTGGACCGAGGTTAGCCTTTTGTGTTTTTGCTTTTGTGGTTGGATGTGTGCATTGTGTGTGCACATTGGTGTGGTTGGTGTTTGCAATGAAGGCATGTGAGTGGGTTGGTGTATGTAGTCAAAGCATATGAGAGTAGGGTTAGAAAAAAAAAAAGCTTTACTAAAGTCATTGACTTCTTTGCTTGTATTATAGTGAAAGGGATAATATTTGCATCATTGTGTTTTGTTTTGTTTGGTTGTATGCGGCGTACCTAGTTACACAGAGAAAACATGTGTAGAAAAATTAAAAAAAAATTTAAAATTTATTGATTTAAAAAAAATATGTTATTAATTTTTTGTTTTGGAATTTTTTTTATGTCATTGTTGTTTGTCTGCTACAGGGGGATGTCGTTTACTTTGGTTATACATCATAGGGGTTCTTTTGTCAAAGACCCTGATTTGGAGTATAAGGAACAAGATATTGATGCATATAAGAATTTGGACATTGACACTTGGTCCTACTTCAAAGGACTTGCGTTGGTGAAGGACTTAGGTTACAAAAATAGCCAATTTAAGCTGTGGTGGAAGGAGAAAGAAGTAAATTTTGAAGTAAGGTTGAAGGAGTTTATTGATGACAAGCATGCATTGGAGTTATGCAATTATGTAGTAAATAATGATGGTGAAGCAGATTTGTATGTTGAACATTTGGTAATGAATGGACCTATATATATATATATATCAGATGAAGAGTTGTTAAGTCATGCGAAGACATTCCTGAATGAGAATGTTGCAGATATTGGTGAAAAAGGATGTTGAAGATGTTGATCCAAAGGATGCTGAAGAAGCTGGTGTTGAGGTGTGTGTGAAGGTCAAAATGGAGGGACTGTCAATGATGCAGTTGTTGGTGTGGATGGAGGAAGTGAGCATGAAGTCCTTGTTGGTGTGGATGGAGGGAGTGAGCATCAATTCCTTGTTGGTGTGGATGCAGTCAGTCAAAGTGGGGTTACTAGTAATGATGTGTCAAAACGAAAAGTTGTTGATGATGTGATGATAGCAAACAAATCTGATAGTGATGATGATCATTTTGTCCAAGTACCTTTGAAGATAGTGACGAAGATATGGATTTGGATAGTGAGCATAAACAAATACTAATGTTGCTATTTTTTTTTTTCAAAAGCAAAATGAAATACCAAATTATTCCTATCAATATCCAAACAGTAGGTCAACAATTGTCTTCATTGAACAAGTCGTCAACAACAACCATTTTATATTAATCAACAATAGCTTTTGGCTATAAAATTACATGGACCACAATAAACACCACTTACAAATACCAATCCTACCAATAATCATAACTTAGATGACAATAAGCATAACTAACACCTTCCAAAAAACTTAATTATTTTCAAAAAAATCAACCAACAACATTTCCAGCAATGTGAGTAACACAACACACCATTAATTAGTCCCATCCTAAAACACAAGTAACTAAACACAGTCAACCATGACAACATAGCCATTCTTTGTAAAAGTTGTATTTGACAACATCGGTCATGCCTCCAATCACAATTAGCATCCATGACAGCAAAGCAACACCTACAAAAATATCCCATTTCCTCTTTTCAACAACTACCTTCTTTTGTAACTTCTTGCTAATCTTCTTTTTATGGTCCTTAACTGCTTCAGCAACCATTTGGTCAAGCACATTCGTCTCACCTTCGTTCTCATCAGCCTACCTGAAATATGAATAGTGCATTCTCCTTTATAATTTCTTGAAAATAAATAAAATTGTTTCAACCATAAAAAACAACACAAATTTACCCTCCAATTAGGGCACCCCCAAAATAGTCTTCCTGGGTTCCTTGCACTCTGATAAGTTACCAACACTTCTCTATCTCCACAAAGACATCTCCTCCAACCTGTAACAATAAAGGTCGATGACAATGACAAAGACGACATACCCCTCAACCTTGATGTTTCTCCCCGGGAACCTTTTTGAATCAACATTTTGATTGGACCATGAGCACAAAGTCGAACACGATGATGTGTAGGCTCCCACTTCTCCTTTGCGTTAGGGCTCCATCACCAACAGCTCAGATCAAAGCTTTGATCCTTTTTGAAACAATCACAACTCACTTTATTAGTTAATTATATTTGATTATAGAAATTAAATAAATAATTATTTATCAATAACATTTAAAATAATTAAATTAAAAAAAAATATGACTTGGAAATATCTTTTTTACACGTGTCACCTCTTTTGACACGTGGCATTCACCAATTCGCCACCTCAGACGACAGATCACCACTTAATAGAGCTCTCAAACGGTGGGGACCAATGGAAAAATAGTATGAGGACCAAGACCAGTCAATATTTAGTTGACGGACTAAAAACAAAAACCTTGCATAGTTAATAGACTAAACACATATTTTGCCGTATATATTTATACAAAACATGTTTTCTTTAACACAAATTTTGAAACAAGTAAATAAATGCTATTAAAATAAAACCAAATACACAAATTAAAAATATGTAAATATATATAATTAGGAGTACATATGTAATTTCACATAATGGATACCCGAGGGCACGACTACCTTTCTATCCACTATACACTAATTAAGTTGAAGGAAACAAATTCATGCTCATTAGGAGTCCAATTCTTATCAATTGTAGCTCCTAAAGGAAGTAAAGATGTTGCATTTTATTGAGTTACTAGTTGTGTAGGCATCGAATGAGCCATTTGTTGGTAGATATGATAGGTATCAAGATTTAGAGATACCGACCTAGTAGTAGACCTCTTGCATCGAAATCTTCTTGTAGAAACACAAGAGTGTAATTGGGACTTATGTGACCTAAATGGCGAGGGAGGAGAGTTTGTAAGGTTAACAATTTCATCATCCAATGTTGAAAGAATAGAAGAAAGGTGAGAAATAAATGCAACTAGTATTGAGAGAGTCACTAAAAGTAACTTACTAAAACATATATGACTTAGTGTATAGCACTTGGTAATAAATAGCGCTCGAAAGATATACAAAATTTATGAAATTATGCTATGGACCTTATTGATTATTTTGCTAATTATTATTTACATTTTAATTTATTGCACTTTAAATCCATTCATTATTTTTTAACTTTTCTATATTTATATTAATTTAGTACATGTGAAAACAAAAATATTTTAAAATAATTATGATTAAGACAAAATTTTAGTAATGAAAACAAAAAACAAAAAAAAAATAGATAATTAGGAAATTAACCCATTACCCAATAATTTTTATTCAATATATAAAAAATAATGAAAATATTTAATATTTAGATTTATTATTTAATGAATAAAAATTTATGATCCATTAAAAGAGTCGACTGGCTATCTTTTTAAAGGATAAAAAAACCATTTATTTATATTGAGTCTTAAACAATATATATATATATATATATATATATATATATATATATATATATATATATATATAAGAGAAAATGAAGGGTATTGACGGGGAGCAACCCTCTTAAAGTTACTCTTAGAGTAACTTGATCCCTTCTCATACTTTTAATGAAAATACACTTTAAGAAATACTTAAATAAGCAAGTCCTATAAGGAAAAAATATATTTGAGTCCATTATCCTTCCAGAAAATATTGAAGAAATTATTATTATTATTATTATTATTATTATTATTATTATTATTATTATATCGACCTTTACCCTCATTCATATTTAGATTAGTGAATAATTTTATTAATTTCTTTATAAGAAACATACAATAAGAACGGAAAAACTTTTCTAAAAATGTTTAAACACTAAGATAAAAAAAATCTAAACTAGTAGTATGCTATTTATACTCACAAGTATCTTCATTCGAAGACACTATCACACATTAAATATGAATACCTCTCCTATTAAAAATTCAAATCTTAATTTACTATGTCATGGGGGATTAACCCTTGCAACTAGGCCTAAACCCCATTAGCAACCAGTAGTATATTATAAAATATTTTTATAATTGTAGTATATTATTTATTTATTTATTCTAAATAGTAGGATATTATAAAAATTTATTATTTTTTGTGATAAGCTTTATTCCAAATTAAAACACAACCATTGTCATGTTATCGCTTCCCGTCTTGATTATTTTATTTCATATAACCATTTTTAAAAACTTGTACATTATAACTATTGTTATATATCATTATAACAATCTTAAGGAGTTGACCTTCATTTTATAGATTTTTATTTCATTTATATTATTTTGTAACAAATTTAATATAAACCTAGGAGGATGTTATATATTAGTTATACATCCAACAAGACTTAATATATTTGTAGATCATCGAGTTTCTTAAACATGTTGGTTAGGCTTGATTTTTAATTCTTATTATTGAAAGAAATTATTAAATGAAGTTGTAATCTCTTCACTTAGAAAATTATTGGCCTATACTTTTCAACTGACAATGCATTATTGATGCACAGCAAAATATATTCTAGTCACACATGCAAAACTAAAATTATGACAAGGACAAAATTTGAGTTTGATAGATATTAATTGTTAGTGAATAAATGTTTACATTATTAATCAATTAGATATATAATTTTTAAGATAAATATTATAAAATTCAACAAATTTAAATATCATATTTCATATAACTTTTAAGATAACTATTACTAGAGTTACCAATTTTATACATGGCATGGTTTATAATTACTCCCTCCATCCATATTTATAATACTCTTTTAACTAATTCACACCCCTTAATAAAATAGTTAATTTAGTTAATCACATTAAAGTTGTCAATAATGTGTATTGTTCTTCCAAAAATACCCTTAACTTTTTTGAAATTAATCATCTCTCTCCACTTAATTACTTCTCATCTACTATATCCGTTTCTTAACTCTTGATGTTTATGGTTAATGAACACAGCTTAAGAAACATTTAATACTACTCACAAACAATACATTTAGTCTAAAATACCCTCATTTAATATATATTATGAAAGTAGTTGTGAAAATTTAGGTCATGTTAAATAGGGATATGTGTGGAAGAAAATAATTAATGAGACTTGGAATTTGTAAAACATCAAGAGTTTTGGAACAAAAACAAGAAGCTAAAACATCAAGAGATAAGGAACGGAGGTAGTAATTAATTAATGTTTGAAGAAAGAATAATTAATTAATTAAGAGTACTTTAGGGAAAAAATAATTAATACTTCTAGAAACTAGAAAGATGTCTTATAAAAAGGAACAAACAATTTTCTGAAAAAGGTCTTATAAATAGGGACGAAGGGAGTAAATGATATTAATTATAAACTAGTGTATATCTTACTTATTTTAAAAAATTAGAAAATAATAGAGCCACGTCAAGGGAAAAATGTAAATAAAGTTGGTGAATCATGACGCTATGGATTTGAAATAGTGAGGAGTGTACAAACATGGGAACAACAAACACATTTGTGAACCAAGGCATCAAAGTGTGAACAAGACAAAGGCCTTCAACAAACCCACATAAAAAACGCTGAAGAGTGAGAAAAAGTTTGAGTAACGCTAGCTTCTGATCTCAGGTATCGTGACCCTTATGCACAACACAGCAAAGCACCGTTGCATGCAAAGGAGTAGAAGGAAACGCATGCATTTTCTGCACAAACCACCATATATTTTGTTTTTGTCATCTTCTCCAAACTCTTTGTCTCTCATACTTGGCTCATGTAACTTTTCTAGAGTGCCAGGTAAGCTTTAATGAATTCTACTCTTAATTAATTAATAGTTTAACATAAACTTTAATTATAATAATAAAAAATGTTAAAAAGGAGTGACCCTTTAATGTTTTTCTTCAATTAATTAATTATGAAACTTTGAAGACCACTTTCTGTATCCATGAGTTACCTCAAAGAGAGAGCCTGATGTATCAAACTCTAATCCTGCGCCCAGAAACGTACCTTGAGTTTGGCAAGCTTCGGTTTCCTAATTTAATATTTTTATTTTTAATTGAGTTGGGGACCATTAAGATGGGTCCACTAGGTATGCCCCACAATTGTGATGAAAAAAGAAAAGGACAACAAGGGTGAGGTGACATGTATCTGAATTGAATTAATTTCCTGTTTACAAGGAAACAGAAACACACTGAGATCAGACACCAAGGCAAATTTTACAACGGACAGTGTGACACCGACACGGTAGTTACATATGATATATATACAAAAATATGACAAATTTCAAAATTTGTAAGGCATGACGTGGCTATAATATAAACTAAAAAAAATTAATTTATTGCATGCTTGAAATTTGTTGCAAGATGAAATTCTACATAACACTAGAAATGAGAGAAAGTACAATCTTTCAGTTTCAAAAAGATAATGAGAGAAAAATGTTTAAGATTATATAGAATAAAGTCATAGAAAATTTAAAAGAATTTAAATTTAAAATTAGAAGGGAGAGAAAATACAATTCTTTAAGAGAGAATAAATTAAGAAAGTCATTCTTTAGAAAATATACTTCGATTTAATGATAATAATTTTTCACTATCCTGCCTCTTTAGCCATTTTTTATGTTTTTATTTTTCTATATTATGATTAAATTATGTGAGTAGCTTTTTTTTTTCTTTTTTTTTTTCAATTTTTATAGAAACAGAATAAACTTATATTTTTTATTTTGATATATAGCCACTTGATCCTTTGAATGGATCATAAATATTTAACCATTAAATACTAAATCTAAATATTAAATATTTTTCATTATTTCTATATATATTTGAATAAAAATTATTGAGAAATGGGTTAATTTCCTAATTATCTAAATGTTTTAGATTTGTTTTTATTTCATTGATAAAAGTTTATCTCAATAAATAATTTTGTGTTCATAGGTGCAAAATAAATTTAAATATTGAAAAGTTAACATAATAAAAAATAATCAATGGATTTAAAGTGAAATGAATTAAAATTTAAATAATAATTAGCAAAATTTAATCAATAAGGTCCACAAGCATATTTTCTTAAATTTTGTGTAGCTTTCAAGTGCTATAAATTACAAGGTGCTATAGCATTGAGCAATACATGTTTTAGTAAGTTACTTCTGGTGACTCTTGGTACTAGCTTCATTTTTCTCTCACCTTTATTCTATTCCTTCAATAATGGATGATGAAATTGTTGACCTTACAAACCCCCCTCCCCTATCACCACTTAGATCACATAAGTCCCAAAAAATTCCCCAATTACACTCTTATGTTTCTACAAGAAGAATTCCATGCAAGAGATCTACTAGGTCGACATCTCTAAATCCTAATACCGATCATATCTACCAACAAATGGCTCCTTCAATGCCTAGACAACTAGTAGCTCAATCAAATGCAACATCCTTACTTCCTTTAGGAGCAACAATTGATCAGAATTGGACTCTCAATGAGCAAGAGTTTGTTTCCTTCAACTTAGTTTTTAATCAAATTTGTTAACATTGCTTCAAATCTTGGTTGTTTTAAGATCACAAAAATTATAGACAATTGTAGAAAAATGTGACTGATAGAGTTGCAATAGCACTTTATTATAGTTGGAAGGGCCTTTAAAATAGTAAAAAACTTTACTTCAATTTTAAATCTTTCTTGTTATCTTTCAAATTTAGTTTTTTTTACTGCATCTTTCAAATTTAGTTAATCATGTTAACTCACAAATTTCAACATTGATAATCAATTCATTTAAAATAATTAGCATTCCCACATTCTAATTTAATTTTTACTTACTTTCCATGTCATTAAAATTTGAATTTTGTAGGAAGAGTATACACATTGGTATTTTCATCTTTATTTATTGTTTACGTGACAATTTAATATAGAAAAGGTATTATTTCTCATTAATTATTAATTAAGATACTATTATTTATCCTTTGCTCAACAATAAATGTTTACATATTATAATACCATGTTGATTACAGGCTTTTTATGATGGAGCTACAGAGGTACGAAAAAGGGAATTGTGGAGAAATAGCTAGGAACTTTCTGTTGAGTAAGTCCACACGTGAAATCCACGACTATATAGAAAAATTTTTTAAACTCCAACCATATACAAATTTATGTGACATGAGTTTTCACTTTGGTGCGGCCAATGGAGTTGAAAAGAGACGAAATGAGAACAACATGACAACATGGATGCACCTAATATGTTTCCCAATCTTATGGTAACTAATCAGACACCACAAACCTTTAAGCTATTTCCTGAGGAAGCTACTTTCCCTTTGGTTGCACGAGCAATAAATGCTAGAAATAACGCTTATGGATTCCAGAAGCAAGCATGTGGTTCTAGCATTTCTATTATTGCAATTGATGAAGTTGATTTGGAGTTGCGCTTAGGTTGAAGGAAGTGAGATTTCTGACAAGTCTCTTGTTTTGGACTATTAGTCATCCATAAGACTATAACCAAAGTTTTGGGGCTTTATGTTTCTAAGTTTTAAGATTTAACTTATGTTTTTGTTTGGTTGCTCTAGTGTTGTTGTTTATGCATGTTTATGATTTTCTTTATGAGGTTGTTTAGTTGTTGCTTTGATGATAAGTCATTTAATCATGTGCAAGTGTGTCATTTTTCTATGCAATAAATGGACATAAATTTCTTTTATATTATTGTGAACATTTATTTTCATTTTTCAATTTTTTGTATTTGTATACAAATTATTGTCTTTAAATTAGTGTTATCAAACTCGGCTTGAACCGGTTGGACAGGGAGCTGGTCATGTGACCGGTCCAAGCTTGTTTTTGATCGAAAATGCATACGAACAGTATAAACTGGCCTGACTCGATTGGTTTTTATCAAAACCAGTTACTCGTAAGTTATATGGGAACCAATTTTACACGCTTCCTGTATCGATCTGTTGGACACATCACTCTTCACTTTCATGGTCCCTTTTACCTGTTGGACACATCACTTTATGCTTCATGCTTCTCGTACTTGTTGGACATATCTCTCCATGCTTGAAACAACACAACATTCATTTAAAAGCATTAGAAATTAAAAGTTATTCAGTAAATGCACATGCATAGGTTTGAACACTTGTCTTTTGAGCACCACTGAAATAGCTTAATTATTTGATATAGTAATGACAAATATAATATAGATACATAACTTTAAGTATAAAATTTATAAATGTATTATATATTGGTTCATGTGGTTCAACTATGACCCACTGGTTGAACCAGTGCCCCAATACCCTGACTGAGTCGATCACCGGCCTGGTTTTGATAACACTGCTTCAAATTCTCACATTACATGGGAGTTATAAATGATGTGTCTTTTGTTTTATTAGCAACCATTTGGAAAGTCGTCATATATACGCTTGTTTCCCATTCAAAATTATATGACAAATTTTTATATTCTACCTTAACTTATGGTGTATAAATCAATAGTATGATTTGATCTAGTGTGGAGATAGTGAATTTCCCTTTTCAATTATTTTAGTGATTTTATATCATCATAATTTACTAGGTTTTGATGATTTGAAATTGATGTAACATACATTATACTTAAAATTGTTGTAATTTCCCTTTAAGACCAAAATCTCACTTGGCCTAGTGGATAAGCAACAATAAGAATCCTGACAAAAAACAAAGGAAAGGGGAGAAAATTGAGATATGGATCATTTATTAGATTGAGCATATTGAAAGACGTTGGCGATTTGTGCATCATTTTAGGAACATTATTGTATCGTTGAACGATTTGAATATTGAAACTTGTATTTGATGTTAGTATATGTGGTCCTTGGGAATTCTTCAATCACATCCTTATGTTTCTTTGAGAAGATTTCAATGTAGGAGACCTATTAGGTCCACATCCCTATATTCTATGGTTGTTTATAAAATTCATGGATATTGGCTTGACGAGTACCTATGTGAGTATCATACAAACCTTCATCCAATGGGCATGAGTGACCGAGGGATACTAAAGTGAGCTAGAGTCACTAGACGGGTGGTTGAATAGTGATCCTTGATTGCTAAGGCCTTCTTTTGGACAAATAAAACTCCTGATATTGATTGCTCAAGATGCTTCTTGGTTATTAGAAGTTTGTTTGGAGCAAAAAAAAATGTTTCTCACACTTGAATAATTTAAGAAGCACAATCAGAGTTTGTCTAGGTGTTGAGAAGCTAGTTTTTCAAAACTATTTGTAAAATGCTACTTTTTGTGGTTATCAGAAGCTGATTTTCTAATACAATAAGCTTAAAAGTTGTTTCCAACAATGACACAAACTTTCCCATTTAAATAGGTATCTTGATGAAGATATGTTTTCTGAAATCAAAAATCAATTTAGCTCAAAATTTATAGTTTTTTAAAATTAGAAAATAGTTTTAAACAAACAACCATAAATCAGGTGCGAAAAGCTAAGAAGCAAACACTACAAGAAATGTGCAATGTAGCATCCAAACTCTAGCGTCAATCCTAACACCGACATGACGCAAAGGTCCATTTTTTTTAAAATTTAAAAAATGAAAATCTTTAACATCTACTTGAATTCTTGCTAATTACAAATTAGCATCATTATTATGCCAGTCAAAGTTGACGCTACTGATAACATTCAAAAATAGTGTATGCGTGTCCAACACGGTTATGTCTCGCATTCGTCGGGGTTGCCAAGTCGGCTCATGTGAACTCCTGTCACAACTCAGTGCCACACCCCTAAGAAACAGCAAGTCAGCAATCCATTCCCCAGGTACCACTTTGTGTGGTCATCCAATCTCTGAGGACTGACTCCTCAACCACTCTCCCCATCGGGATTCATCCTTTACAGGTCTGTGTGCGCTTCTCTGTCAAGGGTACCAGATGACGGTGTTCCAATCATCATATGTTCACCAACATATACATAGAGATCCACATCTCCTCCACTATCACAGTGGTCAAAGATCACAACCCTATCTCTCACAGGCATATATCTCTCTCAATATAGATGAAGGTCCCACACGACCCCTTCAAAACTCACCTACTCAACTTTTCATCACATAAGATAATCTTTCTCGAATAGTGTGTCATCCACACCACGATCACGCTTCATTCCAAACAGTCTCACATGACCCAACAAAAAGTATTCTTTCTTCCCCTTTTGTTTCTCACAAGACCAATTTTAAAGCAATATTTTCAATCAAAGAGAAACTCGTGTATCATGCACCTCAACCCATCATGAACCAAGTTCATGATTCCATCATCTTACCAAATCTTATTAAAAACCTTGCCCACTCTCAAGTCTTATGCTTGTTTTTAGTCATCGGTTCCTAACTTCTCCTAATATTTTATTCTATGTCCAAATATTCAATGTCATCCATATGTATTAAGCACCTATGAATTACTTTTTCTCTCTTATGGTTCTTTCTAGGTTCTGAATTCAAACCAAATTCTCTCTTGTGCTTGGTCTTTTTCACAAAGCACTTGTCTTCATTGTCCGAGTTTGGATAAAGTACCAGAAATAGTTTCTAAACATTACATAATCCGAATTAGCTAGGTGTTAGGAATAGTGGAACACATTCAGAATTGAAGACTAGTATTGATGTTGGATTGCAGAAGAGCAGTCTGTTCCAGATAGTTTATTACCTGTGGTGAACATAGGCAATCCTTCCAATTTGTTCCATCATGAGTAGTCAGCACCACGTATTGTCCATGTGGTATACATGTCTCTGATTTCAATTTTGTTTCTATGTTTTGCAATAATTTTTCTCTCCAGTAATACAGTATTGACATTTGTATTGTTAAGTTTTAATTGAAAAAGTGAAGGAAAAACCTAATTATCTCACTCTAAATATTCTTTGCTTTGATGATACAAAGAAAGTCTTGTCGTAGAAGGTTGATGGCCTGTATTTGCAACAAATCAAAATTGAACTTGAAATCTGAATTTGATTTCAGATATAATATGAAATCAACCTATAGAGGTTAATTTGATTTCAGATATAATATGAAATCAACCTATAGAGATTAACTGGAAATTGAAATTTAATTGCTTCTACTTATGTTAATATTTCAGATATCCTAGACATGTTAATTTTTCAAGATTGAGTCTACTTATGTCTTAAATTTGTATATTTTATTTCAATTGCTTAGCTATTGAAACAAGGACTGGCCATATGTGTGTAGCAACTGATGGAGCTTCAAGAATGCGAGTGCTTAACTTGAAAAAAACTGAGGTAGGGCTTATATTAACAACATGGAAAATAATATTAGTTTTTTTATTCAAGTGCGGTGATAATGGATGCATGGTGGTAAGGTGCAGAAAGCAACATAGAAGCTAATATCAGTTTTGAATCTTTTTCATTGCAGAGACATGTTCTTTCTCTAAATAGTCCAGTGGTGACTGCATTTGATTTCAAGGATAAGCTTACAGTTGTCATTCATGCATTTCATTGCCTTTCCTCAAATGATAAGGTTGGTTTAGTCTTCATGTTCGTTGTTGCTTGAGATTGGCAGGTTTAGTGTGGTTTTATTTAGTATTTAGTTTCTGACCTTTTTAAAAAGGCCATCTTACTTGGAGCATAATATCTCAATGTAATTAAATTTTATTATATCTCAATGTAATTAAATTTTATTAAATTGTATTTAGTTTCCCTGTTTTAATTATATCTCAATGTAATTAAATTTTATATCTCAATTGTATTTAGTTTCCCTGTTTTAATTATATCTCAATGTAATCAAATTTTATTATTTATAATTTTGTTCTTTTTAATTATGCAAGCATATAAATTTTATTATTTATACTTTTGTTCTTTTTAATTTATTTGATTATTTTAAATTTTTATATAATATTAAATGGATTAAAACTAAAATGCATAATTTAGGTATGGGCTATAGTGACACACAATATATGTTGGCATATGTTAATAAATTTATTCCAACATTTACTATAAAGTGTAAGTATAGGCTATAGTGACACACAAGGCATGTTGTTGAATCCCATTCAAAATCAACACTAAAATTGTGTGTGGGTATATATCAAATGGGTTTATACCTACATACATTATGTCTAGAGTGACACTTTTTGTGTGTCACTAAAATTGACTTTCTTTGTAGTGATTATAGAAACTGTAGAATTTTTTTTTTATAGAAACTATAGACAATTGTAGTAAAATGTTATTGATATAGTTAGGGCACTTCTATTATTGTTGCAAACGCCTCCAATATAACAATATTACAACTTCAATTCAAAATTCTTTCTCTCATTATTCAACTTCAGTTAACCATATCAATTCACAGTGATCAACATTGAATTTCAATTCAAATAAGTTAATGTTGGAGAACAATTCAAATTTCAAAATATGAAGCTGGTGGAAATTGAAGAGGGTTTTTTTTTAGGAATTTGTTATGTTTCAAATCTCTAGGATATTATCTAGATTTAAATATTTTATCAATTTGTTTTAAATTATTTAGGAATTTGTTTCTTTTTTTTTTAAAGATTAGGATGATGATAATATTTGAATTTTGTATTACAATTTAACTCTATATATAGAGCTAAGAAATAAAAACCTGGAGTGTGTTCCATCTAAGATCCCTTGGACGTGTGGGTGATTCCATTGTGTGCAGAGGAATTTTTCCCAACAATTAATTCGATTCTTACATACTTTTTCATCATGTCATTAATTTTTAAATTTGATGTGTAATGTAAGAAAATAAATATTTGTTCCATCAAAAAAAAAAATTGTCTTTATTTCTTGAAAGGGTGAAAATTTAATCTATTGAAGGTATTAATTCTTATAACTAATTAAGTTAATTTTATTTACCATGTGCTAGACAATAAATGCATGCATATTATATATTACTTTATTGATTATAGGCTTTTTGTGATGAAGCTAAAGAGGTACGAAGAAAAGGCATTGTGGAAAAATAATTATGCACTTTGTGTTGAGTACATCAGCACATGATGTCTAATACTAGAGAAGGTATCATGTATATTCCTGTAGAAGATTCTTCTCATAGATTCCTCCGCATCGAATCTTTGTTCTTGATAGCAATGAGGGAATCGATGGTGGTCCCAGGGGAGCAAAAGGCGACAATTGTTTTGGACCGAGGTTAGCCTTTTGTGTTTTTGCTTTTGTGGTTGGATGTGTGCATTGTGTGTGCACATTGGTGTGGTTGGTGTTTGCAATGAAGGCATGTGAGTGGGTTGGTGTATGTAGTCAAAGCATATGAGAGTAGGGTTAGAAAAAAAAAAAAAGCTTTACTAAAGTCATTGACTTCTTTGCTTGTATTATAGTGAAAGGGATAATATCTGCATCATTGTGTTTTGTTTTGTTTGGTTGTATGCGGCGTACCTAGTTACACAGAGAAAACATGTGTAGAAAAATTAAAAAAAAATTTAAAATTTATTGATTTAAAAAAAATATGTTATTAATTTTTTGTTTTGGAATTTTTTTTATGTCATTGTTGTTTGTCTGCTACAGGGGGATGTCGTTTACTTTGGTTATACATCATAGGGGTTCTTTTGTCAAAGACCCTGATTTGGAGTATAAGGAACAAGATATTGATGCATATAAGAATTTGGACATTGACACTTGGTCCTACTTCAAAGGACTTGCATTGGTGAAGGACTTAGGTTACAAAAATAGCCAATTTAAGCTGTGGTGGAAGGAGAAAGAAGTAAATTTTGAAGTAAGGTTGAAGGAGTTTATTGATGACAAGCATGCATTGGAGTTATGCAATTATGTAGTAAATAATGATGGTGAAGCAAATTTGTATGTTGAACATTTGGTAATGAATGGACCTATATATATATATATATCAGATGAAGAGTTGTTAAGTCATGCGAAGACATTCCTGAATGAGAATGTTGCAGATATTGGTGAAAAAGGATGTTGAAGATGTTGATCCAAAGGATGCTGAAGAAGCTGGTGTTGAGGTGTGTGTGAAGGTCAAAATGGAGGGACTGTCAATGATGCAGTTGTTGGTGTGGATGGAGGAAGTGAGCATGAAGTCCTTGTTGGTGTGGATGGAGGGAGTGAGCATCAATTCCTTGTTGGTGTGGATGCAGTCAGTCAAAGTGGGGTTACTAGTAATGATGTGTCAAAACGAAAAGTTGTTGATGATGTGATGATAGCAAACAAATCTGATAGTGATGATGATCATTTTGTCCAAGTACCTTTGAAGATAGTGACGAAGATATGGATTTGGATAGTGAGCATAAACAAATACTAATGTTGCTATTTTTTTTTTCAAAAGCAAAATGAAATACCAAATTATTCCTATCAATATCCAAACAGTAGGTCAACAATTGTCTTCATTGAACAAGTCGTCAACAACAACCATTTTATATTAATCAACAATAGCTTTTGGCTATAAAATTACATGGACCACAATAAACACCACTTACAAATACCAATCCTACCAATAATCATAACTTAGATGACAATAAGCATAACTAACACCTTCCAAAAAACTTAATTATTTTCAAAAAAATCAACCAACAACATTTCCAGCAATGTGAGTAACACAACACACCATTAATTAGTCCCATCCTAAAACACAAGTAACTAAACACAGTCAACCATGACAACATAGCCATTCTTTGTAAAAGTTGTATTTGACAACATCGGTCATGCCTCCAATCACAATTAGCATCCATGACAGCAAAGCAACACCTACAAAAATATCCCATTTCCTCTTTTCAACAACTACCTTCTTTTGTAACTTCTTGCTAATCTTCTTTTTATGGTCCTTAACTGCTTCAGCAACCATTTGGTCAAGCACATTCGTCTCACCTTCGTTCTCATCAGCCTACCTGAAATATGAATAGTGCATTCTCCTTTATAATTTCTTGAAAATAAATAAAATTGTTTCAACCATAAAAAACAACACAAATTTACCCTCCAATTAGGGCACCCCCAAAATAGTCTTCCTGGGTTCCTTGCACTCTGATAAGTTACCAACACTTCTCTATCTCCACAAAGACATCTCCTCCAACCTGTAACAATAAAGGTCGATGACAATGACAAAGACGACATACCCCTCAACCTTGATGTTTCTCCCCGGGAACCTTTTTGAATCAACATTTTGATTGGACCATGAGCACAAAGTCGAACACGATGATGTGTAGGCTCCCACTTCTCCTTTGCGTTAGGGCTCCATCACCAACAGCTCAGATCAAAGCTTTGATCCTTTTTGAAACAATCACAACTCACTTTATTAGTTAATTATATTTGATTATAGAAATTAAATAAATAATTATTTATCAATAACATTTAAAATAATTAAATTAAAAAAAAATATGACTTGGAAATATCTTTTTTACACGTGTCACCTCTTTTGACACGTGGCATTCACCAATTCGCCACCTCAGACGACAGATCACCACTTAATAGAGCTCTCAAACGGTGGGGACCAATGGAAAAATAGTATGAGGACCAAGACCAGTCAATATTTAGTTGACGGACTAAAAACAAAAACCTTGCATAGTTAATAGACTAAACACATATTTTGCCGTATATATTTATACAAAACATGTTTTCTTTAACACAAATTTTGAAACAAGTAAATAAATGCTATTAAAATAAAACCAAATACACAAATTAAAAATATGTAAATATATATAATTAGGAGTACATATGTAATTTCACATAATGGATACCCGAGGGCACGACTACCTTTCTATCCACTATACACTAATTAAGTTGAAGGAAACAAATTCATGCTCATTAGGAGTCCAATTCTTATCAATTGTAGCTCCTAAAGGAAGTAAAGATGTTGCATTTTATTGAGTTACTAGTTGTGTAGGCATCGAATGAGCCATTTGTTGGTAGATATGATAGGTATCAAGATTTAGAGATACCGACCTAGTAGTAGACCTCTTGCATCGAAATCTTCTTGTAGAAACACAAGAGTGTAATTGGGACTTATGTGACCTAAATGGCGAGGGAGGAGAGTTTGTAAGGTTAACAATTTCATCATCCATTGTTAAAGAATAGAAGAAAGGTGAGAAATAAATGCAACTAGTATTGAGAGAGTCACTAAAAGTAACTTACTAAAACATATATGACTTAGTGTATAGCACTTGGTAATATATAGCGCTTGAAAGATATACAAAATTTATGAAATTATGCTATGGACCTTATTGATTATTTTGCTAATTATTATTTACATTTTAATTTATTGCACTTTAAATCCATTCATTATTTTTTAACTTTTCTATATTTATATTAATTTAGTACATGTGAAAACAAAAATATTTTAAAATAATTACTTGATTAAGACAAAATTTTAGTAATGAAAACAAAAAACAAAAAAAAAAATAGATAATTAGGAAATTAACCCATTACCCAATATTTTTTATTCAATATATAAAAAATAATGAAAATATTTAATATTTAGATTTATTATTTAATGAATAAAAATTTATGATCCATTAAAAGGGTCGACTGGCTATCTTTTTAAAGGATAAAAAAACCATTTATTTATATTGAGTCTTAAACAATATATATATATATATATATATATATATATATATATATATATATAAGAGAAAATGAAAGGTGTTGACAGGGAGTAACTCTCTTAAAGTTACTCTTAGAGTAACTTGATCCCTTCTCATATTTTTAATGAAAATACACTTTAAGAAATGCTTAAATAAGCAAGTCCTATAAGGAAAAAATATATTTGAGTCCATTATCCTTCCAGAAAATATTGAAGAAATTATTATTATTATTATTATTATTATTATTATTATTATTATTATTATTATTATATCGACCTTTACCCTCATCCATATTTAGATTAGTGAATAATTTTATTAATTTCTTTATAAGAAACATACAATAAGAACGGAAAAACTTTTCTAAAAATGTTTAAACACTAAGATAAAAAAATCTAAAATAGTAGTATGCTATTTATTCTCACAAGTATCTTCATTCGAAGACACTATCACACATTAAATATGAATACCTCTCCTATTAAAAATTAAATCTTAATTTACTATGTCATGGGGGATTAACCCTTGCAACTAGGCCTAAACCCCATTAGCAACCAGTAGTATATTATAAAATATTTTTATAATAGCAGTATATTTTTTATTTGTTTATTCTAAATAGTAGGATATTATAAAAATTTATTATTTTTTGTGATAAGCTTTATTCCAAATTAAAACAAAACCAATGTCATGTTATCGCTTCCCGTCTTGATTATTTTATTTCATATAACCATTTTTAAAAACTTGTACATTATAACTATTGTTATATATCATTATAACAATCTTAAGGAGTTGACCTTCATTTTATAGATTTTTATTTCATTTATATTATTTTGTAACAAATTTAATATAAACCTAGGAGGATGTTATATATTAGTTATACATCCAACAAGACTTAATATATTTGTAGATCATCGAGTTTCTTAAACATGTTGGTTAGGCTTGATTTTTAATTCTTATTATTGAAAGAAATTATTAAACGAAGTTGTAATCTCTTCACTTAGAAAATTATTGGCCTATACTTTTCAACTGACAATGCATTATTGATGCACAGCAAAATATATTCTAGTCACACATGCAAAACTAAAATTATGACAAGGACAAAATTTGAGTTTAATAGATATTAATTGTTAGTGAATAAATGTTTACATTATTAATCAATTAGATATATAATTTTTAAGATAAATATTATAAAATTCAACAAATTTAAATATCATATTTAATATAACTTTTAAGATAACTATTACTAGAGTTACCAATTTTATACATGGCATGGTTTATAATTACTCCCTCCATCCATATTTATAATACTCTTTTAACTAATTCACATCCCTTAATAAAAGTAGTTAATTTAGTTAATCACATTAAATTTGTCAATAATGTGTACTGTTCTTCCAAAAATACCCTTAACTTTTTTGAAATTAATCATCTCTCTCCACTTAATTGCTTCTCATCTACTATCTCCGTTTCTTAACTCTTGATGTTTATGGTTAATGCACACAGCTTAAGAAACGTTTAATACTACTTACAAACAATACCTTAATAAAAGTAGTTAATTTAGTTAATCACATTAAATTTGTCAATAATGTGTACTGTTCTTCCAAAAATACCCTTAACTTTTTTGAAATTAATCATCTCTCTCCACTTAATTGCTTCTCATCTACTATCTCCGTTTCTTAACTCTTGATGTTTATGGCTAATGCACACAGCTTAAGAAACATTTAATACTACTCACAAACAATACATTTAGTCTAAAATACCCTCGTTTAATATCTATTATGAAAGTAGTTGTGAAAATCTAAGTCATGTTAAATAGGGGTATGTGTGGAAGAAAATAATTAATGAGACTTTGAATTTGTAAAACATCAAGAGTTTTGGAAAAAAAACAAGAAGCTAAAACATCAAGAGTTAAGGAACGGAGGTAGTAATTAATTAATGTTTGAAGAAAGAATAATTAATTAATTAAGAGTACTTTAGGGGAAAAAATAATTAATGCTTCTAGAAACTAGAAAGAGGTCTTATAAAAAGGAACAAACAATTTTCTGAAAAGGGTCTTATAAATAGGGACGAAGGGAGTAAATGATATTAATTATAAACTAGTGTATATCTTACTTATTTTAAAAAATTAGAAAATAATAGAGCCACGTCAAGGGGAAAATGTAAATAAAGTTGGTGAATCATGACGCTATGGATTTGAAATAGTGAGGAGTGTACAAACATGGGAACAACAAACACATTTGTGAACCAAGGCATCAAAGTGTGAACAAGACAAAGGCCTTCAACAAACCCACATAAAAAACGCTGAAGAGTGAGAAAAAGTTTGAGTAACGCTAGCTTCTGATCTCAGTATCGTGACCCTTATGCACAACACAGCAAAGCACCGTTGCATGCAAAGGAGTAGAAGGAAACGCATGCATTTTCTGCACAAACCACCATATATTTTGTTTTTGTCATCTTCTCCAAACTCTTTGTCTCTCATACTTGGCTCATGTAACTTTTCTAGAGTGCCAGGTAAGCTTTAATGAATTCTACTCTTAATTAATTAATAGTTTAACATAAACTTTAATTATAATAATAAAAAATGTTAAAAAGGAGTGACCCTTTAATGTTTTTCTTCAATTAATTAATTATGAAACATTGAAGACCACTTTCTGTATCCATGAGTTACCTCAAAGAGAGAGCCTGATGTATCAAACTCTAATCCTGCGCCCAGAAACGTACCTTGAGTTTGGCAAGCTTCGGTTTCTTAATTTAATATTTTTATTTTTTAATTGAGTTGGGGACCATTAAGATGGGTCCACTAGGTATGCCCCACAATTGTGATGAAAAAAGTATGAGTAAATTACACATATTTTTTATGAAGTTTGTCTTTATTACACCTAGCATCTTTCTATTTTTTTATATTATTTTGAACACTTCTAAGGTGAATAAGGGTAATATTTTTTAAACTTGATAGAGGGGTCAGTGTAATGATTTATGCATATGAGGAAAGGTCGGTGTAATCAACGTCTAAAAATTAAAAGGTTTTTTGTAGGGTTAAAAAATGAAGGAATACCGAGTATAATAAAAATAAACCTCAAGAGATATCCGTGTAATTTACTCAAAAAGTAAAGGACAACAAGGGTGAGATGGCATGTAACTGAATTGAATTAATTCCCTGTTTACAAGAAAACAGAAACACACTGAGATCAGACACCAAGACAAATTTTACAACGGACAGTGTGACACCACACGGTAGTTACATACGATATATATACAAAAATATGACAATTTTCAAAATTTGTAAGGCATGACGTGGCTATAATATAAAATAAAAAAAATTAATTTATTGCATGATTGCAATTTGTTGAAAGATGAAATTCTACATAACTCTAGAAATGAGAGAAAGTACAATCTTTCAGTTTCAAAAAGATAATGAGAGAAAAATGTTTAAGATTATATAGAATAAAGTCATAGAAAATTTAAAAGAATTTAAATTTAAAATTAGAAGGGAGAGAAAATACAATTCTTTAAGAGAGAATAAATTAAGAAAGTCATTCTTTAGAAAATATACTTCGATTTAATGATAATAATTCTTCACTGTCCTACCTCTTTAGCCATTTTTTATGTTTTTATTTTTCTATATGATGATTAAATTGTGTGAGTAGCTTTTTTTTTCAATTTTTATAGAAACGGAATAAACTTATATTTTTTTATTATGATAGATAGCCACTTGATCCTTTTAATGGATCATAAATATTTAATCATTAAATACTAAATCTAAATATTAAATATTTTCATTATTTCTATATATATTTGAATAAAAATTATTGAGAAATGGGTTAATTTCCTAATTATCTAAATGTTTTAGATTTGTTTTTATTTCATTGATAAAAATTTATCTCAATAAATAATTTTGTGTTCATAGGTACAAAATAAATTTAAATATTGAAAAGTTAACATAATAAAAAATAATCAATGGATTTAAAGTGAAATGAATTAAAATTTAAATAATAATTAGCAAAATTTAATCAATAAGGTCCACAAGCATATTTTCTTAAATTTTGTGTAGCTTTCAAGTGCTATAAATTACAAGGTGCTATAGCATTGAGCAATACATGTTTTAGTAAGTTACTTCTGGTGACTCTTGATACTAGCTTCATTTTTCTCTCGCCTTTATTCTATTCCTTCAATAATGGATGATGAAATTGTTGACCTTACAAACTCCCCTCCCCTGTCAACACTTAGATCACATAAGTCCCAAAAAATTCCCCAATTACACTCTTATGTTTCTGCAAGAAGAATTCCATGCAAGAGATCTGCTAGGTCGACATCTCTAAATCCTAATACCCATCATATCTACCATCAAATGGCTCCTTCAATGCCTAGACAACTAGTAGCTCAATCAAATGCAACATCCTTGCTTCCTTTAGGAGCAACAATTGATCAGAATTGGACTCTCAATGAGCAAGAGTTTGTTTCCTTCAACTTAGTTTTTAATCAAATTTGTTAACATTGCTTCAAATCTTGGTTGTTTTAAGATCACAAAAATTATAGACAATTGTAGAAAAATGTGACTGAGAGTTGCAATAGCACTTTATTATAGTTGCAAAGGGCCTTTAAAATAGTAAAAAAAAATTACTTCAATTTTAAATCCTTCTTGTTATCTT
The DNA here is from genome assembly GCA_026413185.1 of Pueraria montana var. lobata. Classification (NCBI taxonomy): domain Eukaryota; kingdom Viridiplantae; phylum Streptophyta; class Magnoliopsida; order Fabales; family Fabaceae; genus Pueraria; species Pueraria montana. Next base: position 870,853 of record CM048653.1, read on the forward strand.
TCAAATTTAGTTTTTTTTTACTGGATCTTTCAAATTTAGTTAATCATGTTAACTCACAAATTTCAACATTGATAATCAATTCATTTAAAATAATTAGCATTTCCACATTCTAATTTAATTTTTACTTTCCATGTCATTAAAATTTGAATTTTATAGGAAGAGTATACACATTGGTATTTTCATCTTTATTTCTTGTTTAGGTGAAAATTTAATATAGAAAAGGTATTATTTCTCATTAATTATTAATTAAGATACTATTATTTATCAAGATACTATTATTTATCCTTTGCTCAACAATAAATGTTTACATATTATAATACCATGTTGATTGCAGGCTTTTTATGATGGAGCTACAGAGGTACGAAAAAGGGAATTGTGGAGAAATAGCTAGGAATTTTGTGTTGAGTAAGTTAACACATGAAATCCACGACTATACAGAAAAGTTTTTTAAACTCCAGCCATATGCAAATTTATGCGACATGAGTTTTCACTTTGGTGTGGCCAATGGAGTTGAAAAGAGACGAAATGAGAACAACATGCACAACATGGATGCGCCTAATATGTTTCCCAATCTTATGGTAACTAATCAGACACCACAAACCTTTAAGTTGTTTCCTGAGGAAGCTACTTTCCCTTTGGTTGCACGAGCAATAAATGCTAGAAATAACGCTTATGGATTCCATAAGCAAGCATGTGGTTCTAGCATTTCTGTTATTGCAATTGATGAAGTTGATTTGGAGTTGCGCTTGGGTTGGAGGAAGTGAGATTTCTTACAAGTCTCATGTTTTGGACGATTAGCCATCCATAAGACCAGTATTTTAAAAACCGGACCGGCCGGTCCGACCGGAACCCGGTGGTATAATCGGTTCGGTTCAATGATAGGATCGGATATGTATCTGACTCGGTACGATCCGGGTTGAACCGGCCGGTTTTTGCAAAAAATCGGTGATCCGGCGGGTCTCTGGTTGAACCGAGTTGTAGTGTAATTTTTTTTTTTGAAAAAAAAGTGCTAAAATGATGTGTTTTTTATTTTTTTTATTTTTTTGTGTATGAAACTTATTTATGGACTTGTATTGTCATGATTATTAGTTGTTATTTCTTATTTGGAATATTAGGTATTTTATAATGACAATAATTTTAAATTTCGAGTGTTAAATGATTAAATTATGTTAGTTATATTATATTTTTAAAATTTTTTAATATATACCGAGTCAAACCGGTCTGACCAGTGACCCACCGATCCGACCAATGACCCATTAACCCAGTACCTCGGCCGGTTCGATGACCGGTCTGGTTCTTAAAACATTGCATAAGACTATAACCAAAGTTTTGGGGCTTTATGTTTCCAAGTTTTAAGACTTCACTTATGTTTTAGTTTGGTTGCTCTAGTGTTGTTGTTTATGCATGTTTATGATTTTCTTTATGAAGTTGTTTAGTTGTTGCTTTGATGATAAGTCATTTAATCATGTGCAAGTGTGTCATTTTTCTATGCAATAAATGGACATAAACTTCTTTTATATTATTGTGAACATTTATTTTAATTTTTCAATTTTTTATATTTGTATACAAATTATTGTCTTTAAATCAATGTTATCAAACTTGGCTTGAACCGGTTGGACAGGGAACTGGTCATATGACCGGTCCGAGCTTGTTTTTGATCGAAAATGCATACGAACAGTATAAATCGGCCTGACTCGACCAATTTTTATCAAAACCAGTGACTCGCAAGTTATATGGGAACCAATTTTACACGCTTCCCTGTATCTGTTGGACACATCACTCTTCACTTTCATGCTCCCTTTTACCTGTTGGACACATCACTTCATGCTTCAAGCTTCTCGTACTTGTTGGGCACATCTCTCCATGCTTGAAACAACACAACATTCATTTAAAAGCATTAGAAATTAAAAATTATTCCCCAAATGTGCATGCATGGGTTTGAACGCTTGTCTTTTGTATATTTGAAACAAGTAGCACCATTGAACTAGCTTAATTATTTGATATAGTAATGACAAATATAATATAGATACATAACTTTAAGTATAAAATAAATTTATTATATATTGGTTCATGCGGTTCAACTATGATCCACTAGTTGAACTAGTGACCCAATACCCTGACTGAGTTGATCACCGACCTGGTTTTGATAACACTGCTTCAAATTCTCACATTACATGGGAGTTATAAATGATATGTCATTTGTTTTATTAGCAACGATTTGGAAAGTTGTCATATATACGCATGTTTCCCATTCAAAATTATATGACAAGTTTTAATATTCTACCTTAACTTATGGTGTATAAATCAATAGTGTGATTTCATCTAGTGTGGAGATAGTGAATTTCCCTTTTCATTCGTTTTAGTGATTTTATATCATTATAATTTACTAGGTTTTGATGATTTGAAATTGATGTAACATACATTATACTTAAAATTGTTGTAATTTTCTTATAAGACCAAAATCTCACTTTTTGTGGCCTAGTGGATAGGCAACAATAAGAATCCTCACAAAAAACAAAGGAAAGGGGAGAAAATTGAGATATGGATCATTTATTAGATCGAGCATATTGAAAGACGTTGGCGATTTGTGCATTCATTTTAGGAACATTATTGTATCGTTGAACAATTTGAATATTGAAACTTGTATTTGATGTAAGTATATGTGGTCCTTGGGAATTCTTCAATCACGTCCTTATGTTTCTTTGAGAAGATTTCAATGTAGGAGACCTATTAGGTCCACATCCCTATATTCTATGGATGTTTATAAAATTCGTGGATATTGGCTTGACTAGTACCCATGTGAGTATCATACAAACCTTCATCCAATGGGCATGAGTGACCGAGGGATACTAAAGTGAGCTAGAGTCACTAGACAGGTGGTTGAATAGTGATCCTTGATTGCTAAGGCCTTCTTTTGCACAAATAAAACTCTTGATATTGATTGCTCAATGATGCTTCTTGGTTATCATAAACTTTCCCGTTTAAATAGGTATCTTGATGAAGATATGTTTTCCAAAATCAAAAATCAATTTAGCTCAAAGATTCTAGTTTTTTAAAATTAGAAAATAGTTTTAAACAAACAACAATAAATCAGGTGCAAAAAGCTAAGAAGCAAACACTACAAGAAATGTGCAATGTAGCATCCTAACTCTAGCGTCAATCCTAACATAGACGCTAATGACACAAAGGTCTATTTTTTCAAAAAATTAAAAAATGAAAATCTTTAACGTCTACTTGAATTGTTGCTAATTACAAATTAGCATCATTATTACGTCAGTCAAAGTTGACGCTATGTACGGATAACATTCAAAAATAGTGTATGCGTGTCCAACACTACCTAACAATGAGTGATTGATTTGACCATTTTGAAAGTTGTTGCAATGATGCTAAAATATGTGTTCCTTAGAGTCGTCCAAAATCATAAAAGGTGACTCGAAACGATCAATTCATTAATTATGCAATCAATGCATTAGCATCATTTTAGCATTATTCGACTCTAAGACTAAATATATGACCCATGTTTGACCTATCTCTCCCATTTTTTTCTTCTTCCTTCATTCTCCTACCATGTCGCCACCGACCACTTCACTTCCTGTAACACGCCTAGTTACTATTATAGTTTCTCTTATTTTATTTTTTCAAAACCATGGAATTAATTAAACTCGAGTTATTAAACATCCCTTCGTAACTACGAATAAATTTCACCTTTGCATTAAATCGTCATTACTTGAAACTCAAAACGAAGCTCATCATTGATACACTCTTAATACATTTTTAAAATGTTCGTTAATGAAATATCATCTTTAATAAAACAACTTAATCTATAAAATACTCAATTTCCAATAAATCATTAAACACGTTAGAATTTCATTTAGACATCCTTAATTTCCATCATTAAGCAATTATACCTTATACATATAAATACATGTTTACATCCTTGAAACTGAATACATAAAACATCTGAGTCACATACAAGAGGATGATACATCATAAAACAACCTAGTTTACCTTCTTTTGTACAAGAAAAAGACTAGCACTTAGAGTAGTGACTCGATAAAACCAACCCTTATATACCCACTTTAAAACTCATGAGGTATCCTAAGAAGGTCCTCATTTCCTCGAACAAGCTCATCCTCGTCCTTAGCGTTTGTCGTAGCCTTTCCATTCCATCTCCGGCGATTACGCATAAACATTCGTCTCCATCTGAAAAATAACGTGTATGGAGTGAGTCTCCCTCCTCCTTTAAACCAACAACCAAACTACCTTCCAGTCACAAACACACAAACATCAACCACCTTGACATGGTACTCTCACGAGTCTCACTCGTAACCTTAAACACATTCTAGATTAGTCTCTAACTCATCACATCTCGGGCCCGTTGCCACTGGAACTCTTAGAACCCAGTGGACTTACATAATTTAAGTTGGATGACTACTGGGAGTACACCCCCTCGTTACGGTAAAATGACGGGGCTCTCACCAACACGGTTATGTCTCGCATTCGTCGGGGTTGCCAAGTCAGCTCATGTGAACTCCTATCACAACTCGGTGCCACACCCCTAAGAAACAACAAGTCAGCGATCCATTTCCCAGGTAACACTCTGTGTGGTCATCCAATCTCTGAGGACTGACTCCTCAACTACTCTCCCCATCGGGATTCATCCTTTATAGGTCCGTGTGTGCTTCTCTGTCAAGGGTACCGGACGACAGTGTTCCAATTATCATATGCTCACCAACATATACACAGAGATCCACATCTCCTCCACTGTCATAGTGGTCAAAGATCACAACCCTGTCCCTCACAAGCATATATCTCTCTCAATATAGATGAAGCTCCCAAACGACCTCTTCAAAACTCGCCCACTCGACTTTTCATCACATAAGATCATCTTTCTCAAATAGCGTGTCATCCACACCACGATCACGCTTCATTCCAAACAATCTCACACGACCCAACAGAAAGTATTCTTTCTTCCCCTTTCGTTACTCACAAGACCAATTTCAAAGCAATATTTTCAATCAAAGAGAAACTTGTGTATCATGCACCTCAACCCATCATGAACCAAGTTCATGATTCCATCATCTTATCAAATCTTATTAAAAACCTTGCCCACTCTCAAGTTTTATGCTTGTTTTTAGTCATCGGTTCCCAACTTCCATGCAAGGGTCCTAATATTTTCTTCTATGTCCAAATATTCAATGTCATCCATATGTATTGAGTACCTATTAATTACTAATCAGTGTAATTATTAAATTCACACTATTCTTTTATACTTAATTTACTACGCTCCGTAATGAATATCATTAATTACTAGAACTACATTCTAGTTCTACAAATGAAATCTATTAGATTCCATTTGCTCCCTCACCAAAATCCGAGATTCTTGTCCCCAACACAACAAGTCATCACATAATCACATGCACAAATAATATCCACCACTCATTGTCCGAGGATCATATTCCTCCCAATCTCCAATTCAACAATTAAAATAGAACACTTACATATAAGCATCAATTGCAAATCTCAAGCATAATAAATCAAAAATCCAAGTACATGTATATGTATATGTAAAGGTTCTCCTTTGAAGGTAGAACACTCAATCACAAGTCCAATTAAGCCAACCAACATCAAAAATTAAATTTCACTTCTACACATGAGCTGAATTTTCACCTAAAAAATTATTTAATATATCATATCAACTCAAAATTTAGAGAAAATTTACAGGGATACTCCTCAACATACATATTTCATCAAAAAAATTCAGCACCACAGAATTCAACATATAAACATTATTATTTTTAATTTAAATAATGCTGTTGGATCTGCTCTGTAAATCACTATTTTAGAATTTTCAAAAATATTAAATCAACCCCGTTTTTCAAGATCTTTTACAGAGAGCATCCTCAACCTCTAAGTTATCACATAGAATTTTTCCAACACCAAAAGAACACTAAAAACATTATTTTTATAATTAAATGTCTCTGCTGCCTAAAAACAGAGTTTCCATCAAGAAAATACAAATAAATATAAAATGAATTTTCAATAATTTGGAAAAATTACAGGAAACCCCTCAAGGTAAAATATGAATCATATATTTTTCCCAAACCTAAATTCCCACGAAAAACATTTTTTACCATTTATTTCCTCAGCTGAGCAAAATTTTGGTTTTTCAAAGATTAAATAAATAAAAATATTTCCCAAGCTCATTTGGCCTGACCAAAAATCGTGGATGGTCCCCTTGATTTATCAAACAAGTATGTGATTCCAGATAACACACTTGGCAGATTCAACAGTTTTCAAAGAAAAATCCATTAAAAATAGTTGCAGTGCTCAAATAATTCCGAAAAAATTACCATAACTTCTAGAGGTATCAAAACTAGGCATGGAAATAAAAATTGAACCCGTGGATACTCGTCCGACCCCACTTTGACTTTGACAGGGAAAACCCACTTTGATCGGGGTCGGGTTCAGGTTTTCCCCGACTTATTAAAGCAGGTTTGGGTTTGGGTATGTCTCCCTGCCCCCGTACCCGTACCCGCCCCGCTATGTATATATTTATAATTATTAATAATATAATTATACATTTATATATAATTTTATTATTATATATTATATATAATTGTTAATTATATAATTATATAATTATTTTCATATTCTATTTTTATAATTATTAAAAATATAAAATGATTATTTTAATAGCTAAATAAATAATATTATAACTACACGGAAGTAACAGAATTGGCGAAGAATGAATCAAAGGTGGAAAAAACATAATGGAAGATGCAATGCAGATTAACGCAAATTTGAAATGGGCCAACAAAATTGGAGCTATTTTTTTATCAAGAGTGATGGCAAGCTTGATGGGAATTATAAGATAATGGTCGAATTGTATTTAGGAATTAACAAAATTCTCTTTTTTTTACCAAATTAAATAACAAAGTTAAAAAAAATATTTAACTAAAAACATAATTTAATTCTTAAATACTTATTTATGTTATTTATTCTTTATTAATTTTTATATTTATTGTTTGAATTAAAATGTAATTAATATCTTAATCTATGATTTAATTAAAGTATATCAACAAATAAAATTTAAAAAAAGTGTGAGATGGGTTCCCCGCAGGTTTCCTCGAACCAGATAAAACCCGATGGGGATAGGGTTGGGGTTGGGTTTCATTTTTTCACCCCGCCTTTTATAAACCCAAATCCGAACCCACCCTGCCTTTTGTGGGGATGGGGAGAGTCAAATCCGCCTCCAACACACCCCGTTGCCATGCCTAATCAAAACACTAAGAAATGGTCTTACACCACCAAAACCAACCACGAAAATATGTTTTAAAAATGCAAAACAATTGCAGCTAGCCCAATTATAAAATCTAAGAGACTAAAATTGCACATGTCAAATTAAAGACCACAAAAGCATACCAAATCAATCACCATGTCAGCATGACATCATACTAACATCATCATACAAGTATCTTGTCATCAATCAATACCACATCAACAAACTGACAGAGAGAATAAATCGCACAATTACAATATTTAAAAGACCCAATTGCAACACTTGAAACCTGGGGACTAAAATTATACATTTGCGATGTTTGGGAAACCCAATTGACACAATTAGAACTTGGGGGACTAAAATCATATAATTCCCATGGCAAATTCTAGCGTGAACCCCCCTGTCATATGGTTCACGGGTGGGGAAACAAATTGAAACAAATTTTGACCGTTGGATTTTGTTTAAAATAAGTGAACGGTTACAAACTATTTAAATATTTAATTTTATATAATATAGTATATTATATTAAAATAATATTATAACAATCAATTGTCATTTTTATTCCTAAGGTTATCAGTAGAATTGGAAGCCCCTTTGACAGCCGTCGGTGAAAGGGTTGCTTCGATTTGCCAATGCACAGTGGAACGGAGCGATGGAGGACATTGCGTGGTGGAGGCACCAAGCGTTGGAGCCTCAAATTCGTCACGGTGAGCCCTTGCAGCTCACGATCTCCGAAACCAACCATGGTGAAATTCTCACCTACCCATCTCGATTTCTCGCCTCTGTGCTCTGCGTGATCCTCCCTGTGTGCTCCGGCTGCCATCGGAGTGGCAGAGCTTGTGCGGGTAAACCATGCGTCGTAGTCATGCCCCGCGGAGTGCTTTCGGGTCGACATGATGTAGTTGTGCGGTTGGACTTCTGTGAAGTGAAATTGGGGTTCTGTGAAGTGAGGAACGACAACATTGATTCCTGGGCAGGCTCTACTTCTGGTGCTCATTGTGTTGGGGTTCTTTTTGTTGTTGGTTTTTTTTTTTTAGTTACAGGGTTTTGTGTATTTACGACAATCAGAGAGTGTTGTTTGTATGATTATAATGATAGAGAATTCTTGTATTGCATGTATGATTGTTATTTTCTTAATAAAATTTGGGAATTCTTGTTTGAGAAGCTTTGCTTTGCTTTTGTGTACTATACATTTTCGTTTCTGTTTGCTATTACAGAATGTAAATGAATTCTGCAGTTTTTTTTGTCGGGAAATGGATCGTCGGCGGTGTGGAGTTTGGTGGCCGTTTTGGGGGAGGAGGATTTGGTGTGCAAGGAGGCGAAGGGGTTGGGAGTAAGATGATAAGATAATTTTGATTTTTTAAAATTATCAAGTCAGGACATAATAGACATTTTACATATTAACATTAAAAAATATTTAACATTTTTTAATATTTTTTAAATATATTGGACTACTGTTCTTTGCAAAATCACTTGTCCACCGGTGGACCATTTGTCACCATGGTTCACCGTAGAATCGTCTAATTCCCAAAATCTAAGAGACCAATAAGAGAAAAAAAAATTAAGACGATCAGTTTTAAAAGTAGTAACAAAAAAAAATTCTCATTATGGTAATCATTAGGAGTTAAATATGTTTCATAGTTTCCATAGATACCTCGTCATACGTATACATATTAGTAACAATTTTAATTTATTCAAGCAACTTTCTCTTTATCTTATGCACTCTTAACCTACCTTGTACTCATCCAGACTTGGGAATCGAAATACTTTTTGCAACTAACCCCCGCTGCACATGACCTGCAAATTTTCTTTCCAAACAACCCCCACGTGTGCACAAGATTTCGCATGAAAAATCGGCTCAGTTATACATCTCCCTATAATTAAATTATACCATTTGAATTCACCAAAAAAAAATACCATTTGAATTCCAAACAGATGACCAAAAAATAAAAAATCAACACCTATAATTGTTTCCATTTATACAACCTAACCCCCAAAATATGTAACCCCCTTCTAATAAAACATTTAATTTAACTATTTAATTTACATTATATTATATATATAAAAGTTCTAATACATTCTAATAATATTTAAAATATATTCTGTAATTTACATCACTAAAATTTTTCAGAAACATTTTTATAAATAAGTCTAAGTATTACAAGTATTATCTACCCAAAATATTTTCCCATCCTACAGCTCTGGCAAATCTCTGCATCTTTTCCTTCTAATTATTCTTCCAGTTCACCTGCATTTACATTTCCCTAGAATCTAGGGACAAAATTTTTACCGGATCAGGCATTTAATTTCTCATACAATTAAAATAATATCAACCATGTTCATTTCATATAACAATTAATAAATCACATAAATAAATCAAATGCAGTATGATTTATGCAAATGCAGTTTTGACTCAAAATCATTTTTGACCCTATTCCATGGAGACTTCCCCTTTGAGTGTTTAGTAAGAAACTGGCCTACCATTACGCACTGCAATTCAGCTATCAGCCCCTACTAAATGCGAATAAGCTAAACAGAATTAGGCTATCAGGATACCCAAGAAGGCCACCACGATCGCAACTCAGTCCAGTTTCCAGCCACATGTGGAATTGTCATTATCCTTCACCCCACAGACTATATAACCACAGACTATACAGTCCTGTCCAACTTACTCTGCTCACCCCAAAGATTCATTTCTCATATGTCAAAATCATTTCTCATGACTACCGCAATCCCTGTTAGTCAACATTTATTCTTTCTTTTCTTTCTTTTCTTTTCTTTTCTTTTCTTTTCTTTTCTTTCTTTTCTTCTTTTTCATTTTCATGGCTACCGCAGTCCTGGTTAGCCAACATCAGTTATTTTTCACTTGGATATTTGTAAAACCCCCAAAAAGACTCATGTATGCTTATGCCATGTGATAATAATCATAAATAATTTTAAACAAGCATATAAAGAAACATAAACATTCAACAATTAGCATTATAACATTAACATTTTACTAAATATCAATTTGGTCATTATTGTAAAAATTTACTAAATTACCCTTGCTCTTTTTCTAAAATTCCAATTTTGTCCTTTAAATGTGAAATTACCAAATTACCCTTACTCTTTTCTATTATTTCCGATTTTGCCCTTGATCTTTTCATAAAATTCCTAAATTATCCTTAAACTTTCTAGAATATATGAAATTATCATTTTACCCTTATACTTTTTATAAAATTCCTAATGTGTCCCTACATGTGAAATGACTATTTTGCCCTTGATCTTTTAAAAATTTCCACATAGTATCCCTTACTCATTCACCATGGCTGAATGGCCTCCAACCAATTCCAATAATCATTTCAACATCAAACAAGCAATTCCAATCAAGAGCAATCCAATCAAACTTTAATCCATCACAACATATCAAAAATTCAAGCAAAAACATGGTTTCAATCATCTATTCCATGGTTCTTGATTCAATCTTCAAATCCAAACTTAAAGACATGTTTTTACTACTTCCAATTTGTCTAAATTGAAATTAAATGCCAAGATCCTTATCTTCAATCCTTAGTTTGGTGAAGAACCCTTGAATTTCTTTTCTCCCTTTCTCTTTTGTCTTCTTGAAATTTTTTAGTTCTTCTCCCAATTTCTTCTCTTTTGGCCAAAGCTATATTGAAATTTTAGAGGTTTTGGTTGGTTTCTCTCTTAATTTTAGAAGAAAAGATGAAGCTAAGATGAAGTGAAAGTGGAGGAGCAGCTGCTGGCCAAACTTACGGTGTTGGGTTTGTAGAAAGCTAGCTTTTGAGCTTTTTCTTTTGTGTGGGGTATCTTACGTTTTGATTAATTTTTTTCTTCACCCAATTTAATTTTTTCTACACGTCCAGCTGCAGGACTCCAGGCAGTCCATTTGGTCAAGAATCACAGCTCCTTGGACGTCAACAATTTGCTTGCTTAGGTGAGTGATTAAATGCTTTGGTTGACTAAGTTTTTATGAAAATTTTCTCTACCCAATTTGATAATACTACACGTCCAGCCCTTGGTCTATGGGCATCAGTTTTGGCCAAGCTTTTCAGCCCACTTGGACAACCAAGGCAAGTTCCTTATGTGAGTGGTTAATTACTTTGATCAAAAGTCAAAATTTGTAGACCTTTGTAGTTTTTTCTAGAATGTATTTAGGGCTTTTAATTATCTTACAAACTAATTAGAATTTGAAGAAACTAACACCACCATTGAATTCCTCACTATCAAAAACCTTGGGGTAGTGTCTTAATTATCTCTTAATCAAAGTCTAATTAGCTTAATTTAATTACATTAGAAATAATGAGTTGTCACATTTTGATTGGCTAATACTTTTATTTTTATTTTCTTAGTTAAAAAATATTAATAATTATTCTAAGTATGTTATAATTAATAGATAATTGCATAGATGTCATACAAATTTTATCATAATTTTCTACCTCGGGATTTTATCGTAATAATTTCTCAGAGTTCTAACTCTCAGAAAATCCTAAAAATTCAGAATTTGCATTTTAATTTCTCAACTGTATATTTTCTTAATCTACATTCAATTATCTTTTTATTAGGTTACAGTCTAGTCCAAAATGTTACACCAGAAAATTTATCCTGGACAGCTGTTGGACACAACTGTCTAGTCAACAAGCAATTTAAACAAAAACAAATATATCAAAAGGCTTAGGAAATTTTTCTGAATAGAAGTGTATAAATTTTATTATGAAAATATGTACAGAAAGTTTCTATAAAATACAGTACATAATTTCTCATAATATTTATAGAAAAACATTTACAAACAGTAAAATAAAATAAGGATGTTACAAAATACAATGATGGATTGCATAGATAAATTTCACCTAAGATCAGGCTATTGAAGATTAGAACCAGAACATTACAACTCAACACTCAGAAAGCATTCAATTCAACTACTAACCCTGAAAATATCAGCTTGTCTACAATTATAGCACAAAACACCAATATAAAAAATCCCAACCTAAAAATATGGAGCAGAAAGTAAGGTGTAGACCATTGACAAAGAAAAACTGTAAAACTATGTTTAAAGCATACAATAGTGATGTATAACTGACTTGAATTCTTAAATAATCAATTGATTTCTGAAATAATTCGTATAAAACATCACCAAGTGAGAATCTGATCCTCTAATAATAGAAATACACAAAAAGGATTGTAGATCTGCCATAACACTTCACTTCAAAATGACAGTCTAGAGCAATTAGGCATATTTATAAGTAATTACCATAACAAAGTATCAACTAATATCATACCAATCACACCAAACAAGTTGGTTACCTAATTTATACAACAGCTAAGTCGAGATACATAACCAGAAAAGCAATCTACGTATGCATGTTTCTTAACTGTGTTCCAACACCATTAACATACTGTATGAGCATCACCGGTTGAACATGATAACTAATACCTAGAAAAACTAGAAACATCTATTTAGATCAATGTACTTCAAATGCTTATGTGCAGTCACTAGCAAATGATATTGTATATAAACTATTTATCAGATCAGACAAACATGTTTACCTAATTTATACAGCGGCCAATTTTACGGAGACACAAGATACAAAATGATATAGATCTATTTTGGATAAACTTATCCATAAGCAATTATCAAAGAAGAAAACAAAGAGGTAAAGTGAATAAAACTTCTTTTATAAGTTAAAATCAACTTGTGTACTACACCTTTTTTAGAAGTTCTCTCATGTACTCCAAAAAATGAGGTGCATAACATGATTTTAACTCGGGAGTAATTTGATTCATTTTAATTCCGCATTTCTTCTCCTATAAGTGTCTATTGAGAAGTATATTCAAATTGAGCCATATTCATGAACTTGTAAAAATTACACCATATTGATTAACATGATTTGGTAATTTGGTTTGTTATAATATCATAATTTCTATATGTAGCCAAAGGTGCAAAGTGCCTAATTAAATACCTTGAGGCAAGAGGCATCAAAAGCACACGGCTAACTTAATAGAATGTAGCAAAATATTTTATTAATTTGCATCAATTTTCCATATAAATTAACAGTCAAGTATAAAACTCAATAAAAATAAAATATTATCTTGTTCAAATTGCATAACTTTAGTTGCTGCCAAGAGCCCCCACGAGTTACACCTAGTTATTCAGAGGTTACGTAGATAATTTTACTGCCATGAGGCGTGTTAGTAACACGCTCTCTAACACACTCCTCCCAACACACACTCTATCATTAGTTGAAATTTATTGAAAATTACAAAATCATGAGAGAGAGTCATTAAATAACAAGTGAGACCCATAAAAATTTGTTATTTCCAATAAATTTTAACCAATCATGGAAAGTGTGTTTAAAAGAGTGTGTTGCTAGCATTTCTCTTACTGCCATTGATAAGAAGCTAATGGTGTCTCTCCAGAACCAAAAAGACACAGGGCACTGACCCTTCTAAGAAGTTGATAGAACAAAATTAGAGTACACAAAATAAATGGGTAGTTTGTTTGCAGAAACCTTTTTCTTGATCTGTATCAGTGAGATGTGAAAATGGAGATGCATAACATAGTTATCAATCACAAATAGTGACACCAAATGACAAGCCCTGAAAATGCTATTGGAGGATGTCAAATAGCACAATGGCCACTATATTATAGGCATCAAACGTAAAAAATTATATTACAACCACCAAAAATGAAAGTCTTATCCCACTAAGTGAGGTTGGCAACATAGAACACACGATGTTCTTTGACTTGACTAAAGACTAAATCTTCAGATATGTTATCCACCATGAGATCCCTCTTAACAACTTCCTCGAGTGTCCTTCTTGATGTCCTTCTTTCCCTTTTCACAAGACTAAAAGTCATACAACCTACACTCCTCACTTGTGCTTCGAGTGGCCTTTGAATGTCTCCAAACTACCTTAACCAATTTCCTGTCATCTTTTCCTCAATTGATGTCACACCAATACTTTCTCGAATACAATCATTTCATTTCATTTCCTTTCTTGTGTGGCCACACATCAATCTTAAGATTCTCATTTTTGCTACTTCCATCTTTTTCTCTTGTCCCTTTAAAGCCTAACATTCACTACCATAGAGACATTAAAAAAAATATTAAACATACAAAAATACTCAAATTTAAAAATACCCAAAATTAGACACATTTATATTTCATATTAATCAGAATTCAGAAAACACTGTTACAACTAAACATTCAAAATTTCAAAGACAATATATCTTAAACATTGAATAAAAGTTATTCCCTAATCAGAATCATATCTTCAAAACAATCAGAACCATGGCTAGTGGCTTAAAAAATCAGAATGTCACACAGAAACAAAGAAGGGTGTGCCTTTTGAGTTCAGAACAGAGAGAAGGATTGATGTAACACAGGGTGGGTGTTACTGGAAATCCTGCAAGAGTACAGTGGCTGGGTTGCATGGAACACAGGAAGGTGGGTTGTTTAGGTGTATCGCACAACAGAGAGGTGGAAAAGTAGGAAAACTTACGCCGTGTTTGTTACAGCAAGTAGAAATAATATGCTGTGGACGGAAATAATTGTATATGTTTGTTTAAACAGATGTATCAAAGAAATAATTTTCAAATTGGTAGAATCCACCGTACTATTTCTCACCTATTTCCACTCTTCTCTCTCCTCGTCTTTTCTTTATTTCTCTTCAACCAAAGTACCAAACATATCTACTTTTCATTTTATTACTCACCTATTTCCACTCTTTTTTTATTTCCATCTATCCTATTTCTCTCCTCTCTACCAAACACACCCCTAAGGTCTTACCAATAGTTGTCAATCCTAAATATGGGAGCCGACCTTGAAAATGCTATAGTGTGGGGATGGCCACTATTCTAACCAATTTGAATAAAAATATTAAAGGATAAATCTAAGAAGAGAGGACAAGACATTGAGATGAAAGTCCTGTTTTAGAAAGATTAAAAGATAGAACATTGCAGGGGCAGAACAGAGCATGGCAACAAAGCTCATGGTTGGCCAGAAACAATGACAGATTTGCCAGAAAATGGCTGCAGAAGTTAGCAATGACCAAAAACTGTCACAGCTGGCCAGAAAATGCTGGGAAATGCTGCCAGAAAAGGGTGTGTGTAAGTCAAAAAGGAAAACAGTTGGTGCTACTTCATCATTCAAGTGAGTGTGCATACTAATAACATAGTATCAACTAATATCATACCAATCACACCAAACAAGTTGGTTACCTAATTTATACAACAGCTAAGTCGAGATACATAACCAGAAAAGCAATCTGCGTATGCATGTTTCTTAACTGTGTTCCAACACCATTAAAATACTGTATGAGCATCACCAGTTGAACATGATAACTCATACCTAGAAAAATTAGAAACATCTATTTAGATCAATGTACTTCAAATGCTTACTTATATGCACAGTCACTAGCACATGATATTGTATATAAACTATTATTTATCACATCAGTCAAACATGTTTACCTAATTTATATATAGATCTAATTTGGATAAACTTATCCATAAACAATTATCAAAGAAGAAAACAAAGAGGTAAAGTGAATAAAACTTCTTTTGTAAGTTAAAATCAACTTGTGTACTTCACCTTTTTTAGAAGTTCTCTCATGTACTCCAAAAAATGAGGTACATTACATGATTTTAACTCGGGAGTAATTTGATTCATTTTAATTCCACATTTCTTCTCCTATAAGTGTCTATTGAGAAGTATACTCAAATTAAGCCATATTCATAAACTTGTAAAAATTAAACAATATTTGATTAAAATGATTTGGTAATTTGGTTTGTTATAATATCATAATTTCTATATGTAGCCAAAGGTGCAAAGTGCCTAATTAAATACCTTGAGGCAAGAGGCATCAAAAGCACACGGCTAACTTAATAGAATGTAGCAAAATATTTTATTAATTTGCATCTATTTTCCATATAAATTAACAGTCAAGTATAAAACTCACAATAAAAATAAAATATTATCTTGTTCAAATTGCAGAACTTTAGTTGCTGCCAAGAGCCCCCACGAGTTACACCTAGTTATTCAGAGGTTAAGTATATAATTTTACTGCCATTGATAAGAAGCTAATGGTGTACCTCTCCAGAACCAAAAAGACACAAGGCACTGACCCTTCTAAGAAGTTTATAGAACAAAACTAGAGTACACAAAATAAATGGGTAGTTTGTTAGCAGAAACCTTTTTCTTGATCAGTATCAGTGAGATGTGAAAATGGAGATGCATAACATAGTTATTAATCTCAAATAGCGACACCTAATGACAAGCCCTGAAAAAGCTATTGGAGGATATCAAATAGCACGATGGCCACTATATTATAGGCATCAAACATAAAAGAATTATATTACAACCACCAAAATGAAAGCCTTATCCCATTAGGTGAGGTTGGCTACGTAGATCACACGATGCTCTTCGACTTGACTAAAGACTAAATCTTTAGATATGTTATCCACCATGAGATCCCTCTTAACAACTTCCTCGAGTGTCCTTCTTGATCCCCTTTCCCTTTTCACAAGACTAAAAGTCATACAATCTACACTTCTCACTTGTGCTTCCAGTGGCCTTGTATGTCTCCAAACTACCTTAACCAATTTCATGTCATCTTTTCCTCAATTGATGTCACACCAATACTTTCTCGAATACAATCATTTCGTATCATTTCCTTTCTTGTGTGGCCACACATCAGATTATTTATCATTTTTGCTACTTCCATCTTTTTCTCTTGTCCCTTTAAAGCCTAGCATTCACTACCATAGAGACATTAAAAAATATATTAAACATACAAAAATACTCACAAATACTCAAATTTAAAAATACCCAAAATTAGACACATTGATATTTCATATTAATCAGAATTCAGAAATCACTGTTACAACTAAACATTCAAAATTTCAAAGACAATATATCTTAAACATTGAATAAAAGTTATTCCCTAATCAGAATCATATCTTCAAAACAATCGGAACCATGGCTAGTGGCTTAAAAAATCAGAATGTCACACAGAAACAGAGAAGGGCGTGGGTGTTGCTGGAAATCCTGCAAGAGAACAATGGCTGGGTTGCATGGAACAGAGGAAGGTGGGTTGTTTAGGTGTGTCGCACAACAGAGAGGTGGAAAAGTAGGAAAACTTACGCCGTGTTTGTTACTGCAGATAGAAATAATATGCTACGGACAGAAATAAGTGTATATGTTTGTTTAAATAGATGTATCAAAGAAATAATTTTAAAATTGGTGGGACCCACCATACTATTTCTTACTTATTTCCACTATTCTCTCTATCTCTCTTTTTATCTTTTCTTTATTTCTCTTCAACCAAACACATCTATTTTTCACATTATTTCTCACCTATAATTGTCAATCCCAAATATGGGAGCCGATCTTGAAAATGCTACAGTGGGGGGATGGCCACTATTCTAACCAATTTGAATAAAAATACTAAAGGACAAATCTTAGAAGAGAGAACAAGACATTGAGATGAAAGACCTGTTTTAGAAGATTAAAAGATAGAACATTGCAGGGGCAGAACAGAGCATGGCAGCAAAGCTCATGATTGACCAGAAACAATGACAGATTTTCCAGAAAATGGCCAGAGGTGTCGGGGATTATCGGAAACTATGGAAAACAGAGGGTGCAGAAGTTGGCAATGACCAAAAACTGCCACAGCTGGCCAGAAAATGCTGGGAAATGTTGCCAGAAAAGGGTGTGTGTAAGTCAAATAGGAAAACAGTTGGTGCTACTTTATCATACAAGTGAGTGTGACTGAGAGAGTAGGGTTTCAATTCTGATTCAAAATGAGGGAGAAAGCATAATCCCAAATTGACACCCTGAAATAGCGCTAAGCGATGTTGTTCCATGGTTAAAATAGGTTTCTTGTGACACAATCCAATAGCACTCACTCCAGAGGCAATTTTGTCCACTATTGCAGCACAATAGTAACTTGCAGCTGCTGAGTGACGCAATTCAGAGTCAGCGGCACTATTTAGTGCTATAGACAACTTTGCCCCCAAAACAAATCCCTAAATCAACATTGTTTCAAGGGAAAAAGTGACAGTTTGAAAAGATTCCTAGTAGCGTTGCTATAATGCCACAATCAACTGCAATTTTGGCCACAATTTCAGCCGCTATAAAGAAATCCAGCACTATGTAAAACTTGTCATGGCACAGGGCCACCACGCCACAATAGCGCGCTACAGTGTTGTTAAACAGCGGCCATGGCGGAATGGCGTGGTGGATTTTTTGCCAACCGTCATAGGCAATTTGTGAAGGGAGGCCCGCCATAAGGTGCAATGGCCAGTTTATATGACAGAATTTCGGCCTTCCACCATGTTCCGCCATCCGCCATTGATAACACTGGTGCGCTATCAATTATTATGATGCACAATTGCACATAACTCTTGCAACTGTTTGAGACCCATGCTCTCCCTCCCAAACCAAAAGACTCCTCACATTTTTTCCCTCCTATTATTTATACTGTTTTAAGTAACTAACTTAGGAGGTCAGCTTCCTTTCTCTAACCGATGGTTCTAACTATCGATCATACTTGCAGGATCTAACACGCCTCTACCCATTTCAGCGCCTTTGGCAAATTATATAAATAAACTTACACACATTTAGATCTGTTCCATTCAGAGACAATAAACTCAGAAAGAAAGCAAAAGATCATTACAACATGCTACAGACAAATTGCATTCCAAATTATATAAGTCAAAGTTTAGAAGCCAACAACAGTGCCCTCCTCACAAAACACCAGTTATTCAATTCAGTTATCTGAAATGACATAAGCAGATGACTCTAAACCAAAAACCCATATCATAATAAGCAATACAATTCTTCCCCTTTCTACACTCCCTTCCCCTTCCCCAAGTCAATAAATTCTTGCCTATTTTTTGCCTCCACCACCTGCATTATTCCCTCCTGCAGCCTGAGCCGCTTTCTTCGCCGCTTTCTCCTGTAATGCTTTTGCATCCCTGCACACAAAAATTAGGCAAAATTAAGATGATGAGCAAGGCTTCAAATTGATTCCTGCAATGTTATAGCAGCTTTAACTTTTAAGGGTTTCCACAACAACATTTGCCGGTATGATTGCGATTGCAACCGTGTCACAACCGCAATTGCAGCTGCAACTGCATCACGATCACAATCACAATCACAATCACAACGGCATTTGCAGGTAATTTTATCAATTTTGGTAATCTTATCAATTCTTCAATTTTGGTAATTTTATGAATTTTGCAATTCTGGTTATTTTATCAATCTTGATGATCATGATGCAACCGTGACCGGAATTTAAAACATTAAATATGAGATTGCAAAAAAGAGAGTGAAAAATAACAACCTTTCCCTTCGCTGTTCAGGAGTCAACCCATCATTCTTAGGCTGCTTTGACTTTCCACCAGCTCTTGCCTGAGCCCTTTCACGATCTCGTTCCCTCTGGTTACCGCGTTCGCTTCAGTTAAGTCCAAACAACGGATTCCACGTCACAAAGAACCAAAACCCAAACACACCCCAAAACAATACAAGAGAAACAAACGCGGCAAAATAAATAATTACATATTCCTCGTTTGGAATGAAGGCAAGGTGTTAAACTGTTAACTTCCACGAGGAGTTATAAGTTTGACTGAGAAGGGAAAAGGAAGATGTCGTATTCGAATTCCTCTCACTAATAAAAATTAATAAATTAATCACTAACATTTCATAAAAAAAAAAAAAACTATTAACTTCCATCACAATCCATTAAAAAGAAGGTTAAATTACTTCTTTTATCCTTTAATTTATTTTTTAGTTTAATTTGATTTTCTTATTATTTTAAAAATATTTAATTAGATCATATAATTTTTAAAAATATTTAATTAAGTCCTTCATTTTTAAAAAGTTTAATTAAACATTTTAAAATTAAAGAATCTAATTGAATGATTTTTAAAAATTACATGACGTAATTGAACCTTAAAATTAAAGGACAGAAAAGGTAATTTAACCTAAAAAAAGAAAAAGAAAAATACAGAAAATCAAGACGTTCCATATCAAAGGATATGAGTCATTTTTTTTATTGATTCTAGAACAACCAAACGAGAACCTAGAGATGAGGGGAAAGACGAAACGCCCTGAATAAACGAATAAAAGAAAAAGAGAACAAAGCAATATTTAGTGAATTATGAAGAAGAAACTAATGAATGGGGCAACTAATAAATGCATGGGAAGAGAAAATGGAGTACCTGGTGATGAAGGAAGGAACCTAATGAGAAAGATTGAGAGAAAGAGATTGAATTTGTGGACTCTGAAGGGAGAGAGGGGTGACTAAAATAGTGTGCAAGTGGTGCTGGAAAATAGAATGGAAGGCTCTAGATGGAGGCACGACACAAATATAAATATAGGAAGTAAATAACTGGCAACGAACACCGCAACTTCCATCCACATCATCAGATTAGAAAGAATAATAATTTTTTTTTTTTTACTTTTTTAAGTATTACATAAGATTAATATTTTCATATAATTAAAATTTATTTATAATAAATATTTTAAATATATGATAAATAATTTAAATTGTAATATAACGTTATTTTTAATTAGTAATATTTTTAAAATATTTAAATTAAATATAAAAATAAAAATTAATATGATAATTAGAAAGAAATAAACAATTGAGATGATTAAGAGAGAATGTTTTAACTGATTGTAAAAATAGTGTGAGAAATATACATTCAAAATAAATAAGAGATAAAATATTTAAATTTTATAATTAAGAAAGTGTGGAGACAAAAAGTCTCACCTTCCAAATAATAATAATAATAATAATAATAATAATAATTTCAAATATACATTGTGAAAATGAATATTTTGAATTTTTACCATATTAGTTAATCTCTTTATTTAACTAAAATAATGTAAAATTTGATAATTTTCAGAATACGAATGAGTTGTAGTTGTGGGATACAAAAAGTCAAATACGACCAATAGAAAATAAAATCATATGTTTCACGTACGAATTTATGAAATTAATTTTTCATAAGTTGCATGTCACCATCATAACTTATATATATATATATATATATATATATATATATATATATATATATATGGAAAAAAAAAAAGGTTATGCATTGATAATGTAAAATAGTTGTACATAGTCATCCAATCACAACCCATCATTTATGATAAATTTGTTGACTTTTACAAAATTATCTTTAAAGTCATGCAAATGGTGATTTGTGATTGGATAACAGTTAAACTATTTTACATTGTTAGTGCATTGTAACACCCAAAATTCATTTTAAATTCTTGATATTTCATTAACTAAATATACTTATGTTTTTATCACTTAGGTAGAAAATGGAAGTAATTTTTTTTTTTTAAAACATGTACCTCATGAAATTAAAATAAAAGTAACATAAACAAAACTATTGTATCATAGCCAACACCCTTGTGTGTGGGAATATCATACATCAAATAAAAGTACTAGTGCATTGAGTCATAGAATATAATCAATATATGTACAACTTTCCACTATAACAAATGTCTCAAAAAACATGTTTACTAATTGGTTGTGAATATACATAAAACAAACGATCTGATTCTACCATTCCTATATATAATATAGTCAAAAGGGAAAAAGGTCCTAATAAGAGCAGTTAGACTACCTCCTAAAGTCTACCTATGAACCAACCCTTCTACTCTAATCTCTCAGGCAGATCATTCTCTGTGGCCTCACCTTCATATTCATGATTATCAACCTCAAGTCAGCCATGGGATCCAGAGAGTCCAAATGCAAGTCCAAGTGCATAGCCATTGTTTGCTATTCGCATATAATATCGTATCATACAAAGAAAAGAAAGAAAGGAGTGAGACATTTATGATTCTTATCATTTGAAATCACAAAGTGTAGTGTCAGAGTCTCAAAAAAATAGAATAACCAGAATATATAATATACCCTTGATACCCTTCATCAAGGAACTAAAATATTAGAGAAATGATTGCAAAATAACATCCCTTTACTCATCATAGGTACTATGGCCCTTAATACGGCCTCATTACTAATTTCATATATTACTATGGTCTGTAACACGACCCCGTTACTAGTATCATATATTACTATTGCCCGTAACGTGGCCCCGTTACTAATATCATATATCACTATGGCCCATAATGCGGTCCCATTACTAATTTCAAATATTACTATGGCCTGTAATGCAACCTGTTACTAACTTCATATATTACTATGGCCCGTAATGTGGTCCCATCACTAATTTCATATAATCGGGGAGATAATTGGGAGCCAATCATTCCATACTATAATACATTCCTTTTGTATATAACTAAGAACCTTATGCTTAATAGTCGCTCAAAAGGAAGATGCTCAACCAATTGTAGTAATACTCAATAATTAATCTCCATACTAATATCCTCATACTAATAACCTCGTAATTATACATATATATAAATATATTTATGAAATAATATGATAATTAATAGAATTTATCTAATCTCAAGTTCCATAAGCTCTCCGGAAAATCCGACAGAGTTTCATCTATTTTTCGGTACTTTTCCTCGTACCTTTTTCAAAAAGGTATGGAAACAGATCACAACATATATCTGATCATCATTTCACAACATAATATAACCATCAAAATCATCCATAATATCAAATATTCTAAATTTTCTCATCATAGCTTTTTGGTCAAATATAGGTAGCTTTCAAGCTTACCATCTATCAATCAATTCTCTTTACCAAAGGCAATAACTCAATATATTTATCAAATATCAACTCTTAATTTCAAGCATTTTAGTTAAGTGTTTAGAGTTATAATAGCAATATAACAAGTTTTTCCTCCTTCTAGCATTTTATCCAACCCGAGACCAAAAATGAGGGAAAACAAGATCTATTTTGTTTTAAAGTTTAATTATAAATAATGGGTTTAAGTGTCCAGGTTATTTGTATAGAGTTGGAATAATTATACCTTCATTTTTCTCTAACCCATGACTAAAGAGATTGAAAATGCAATTCTATCCTATGAAACTTTAAGGTTGCTTATTAGGCAAATCTAAAGTATGATCAGACTTTGAAAAAGGAATGGCTATGAAGGCGAGACTTTTTATGTATAAATAGGTTCTCATACTTAGTTTTAATTTATCAAATCCTTTCCAAATTCTTTTGGAAATAAAAAAATCTTGAAGTGATAGAAAATTCAGAAATAAGTATTACTATGTGTTCTTAATTTGTAAGATAGTAGTATATAAAGAAGTAGCATTTTTTTTTTAAAAAAAATAAACAAAGGAAATAATATTAAAATTGGAGTAGTTTGTAGCCCAAGCTGTGCCAAGTGACAGACTACCCATTGAGACTTACTCTCTCAAATTTCTCAAAATTAAGACTCAGACTGAATTAAAAAAAAAAAATCCTTCTCTCACTCTCTCTTTTTGTCTCAGCTGTTGCTTATTTTCTCTGTTAATTTAAAATCTTCAAATTTTCCTCTCTTGCTCACTTCAAACTACACTTACAATTAAAATTTTCTCTTCTAATTGATATTGACTCTAACAGAGAGTAATAATAACAACCAATTTTTAACGTGACTGAGAGAAAGGATCAGTGTGAGTATTTTTTTTATATCTTGTTAATACTAAATAGAGTAATTTGGGTACTACAATTTAAATAGTAGTTCAAAAGTTTTCAGTTTTATAAAATAACATTTCTGATCACTTCTATTACTTATAATAATGTTATTGTAATTTTTTCATAATTTTTAGAGTTTATTTAGTGTTCCTATTTATTTTTGCTATGTTAGTTACCCATGAGCACTTAAATAAATATTTAGAGAATCTGAAAAATTCTTCAAAAATTCTTAAAAATATAAAATTATATTCTAATCATATTTACATGCTTAAAATATAATTTATATATATATATATAGTTAAATTATTTATTTCTCCTCTTTATTTTATTTCCTTTTTGAAAAATAAATAATATTTTGTATTTCCGAATTTATTTCAGAATTCATTACAAATCTAGACTTATTTGTAATTCTAATTTAAATTAAATCTCTCAGAATTTCCAAATTAATATCTAGATTTTCATCACAAAATAATATATGTGTATAAAATAGAGGGTGTTACATCCATCATCATTAAACTCTCTCTCTCTCTCTCTCTCTCTCTCTCTCTCTCTCTCTCTCTCTCTCTCTCTCTCTCTCTCTCTCTCTCTCTCTATATATATATATATATATATATATATATATATATATATATATATATTGTTACTTTGTTTGAAAATCTTTAACTTTTTAGGCTTAAATATGTTTTTGATTTCTTAAATTTAAGTCAATGTTATTTTTATTTCCAAAATTTAAATTTGCTTTTTTTAGCTCTTCAATTTTGAAAAATACTCTTTTTAGTCTCTCCTACAGAAAAAAAAAAAAGAAAAAAAAAAAACTCCACAAATTATGCGTCTAAATTGCAAAAAATTAGTTAAGAGAGTTGGCTTTTCAATGGGAAATATATTATCACAATGAAGCTCGTTCGTGGATCACTCCATTTTTAGGCCACTCATGAGCTTTCAATTCTTCATTTTATCCAACACAAAATGAATATGTTGATCTTAGTAGAGACTAATTGTAATATATGAGAAATGGATGTATATTCAGGGATGAAGCCTCTGATGAATCAAAACTGATCCATGACGTGTTATATGTGTCCTGGTCTTGGTTGAGGCTAAAGATTAAATCTTTTCAGTATTCTTTTGCTTTATGGTCTCTGAATCCCGGTGCTTGTCTGTTGGGAAGGGAGGATGGTTAATTCTCTTGCTGGCATATCGGAGACACATGTTACTCTGGGAGCACTTTTTGACGTATATAAGTCATAGGGAGCAGGGCATTTTGGTTAGATGTAGTAATTTGACTAGATGGTGTTCATATACTCTCTCCGTTTTTTTTTTTAAGTGTCAAATTTTTGGAATACTTTTATTTTTATTTATCTGTCGTTTGTAAAGTTCAAGATCACATTAATTACTCTTTTATCAATTATACACTTACTTCTCTCTTAATCTTTAATGAATTTACGCATATATTTATTGTAGAGTAGAAATGAAAAGAGGGTAAAATAGGAAATTTCATAATTACTTTATTAGAATCAAGAAAATTTAATACATTCCTTGATTTCTACAAATAAACCTTAAACGACAGATAAAAAGAAACGAAGGGAGTAACTTATTTTGTTGGTGATTGGTCCGTGGTATTTGAGTATTTATTATCATGGTTGTGTGATAAACACTTAGCAACCATCGACACATAGCTAATTGTATCTTCTTTTGGTATCACTGGTATCATTCATTAATATATGCATTCTTTGTTTTGCTAATAAAAAATATATATATTTTTAATATTGTCTTGGTTGTGAAACATTTTGATTGTCACTTAAATTTTATGCAAGTTTTTTTTTTTCTGTTTGATCCTGCAGGTATATAATATTTTTTTTGTCTAGACCACATGTATTTTTTACTAGAGGCAATCCTGTTCGAGCCAGGTAGGACCACTATCGACGGCTTTCCCTCCGAGTATTTAACGTAGCTGCATACCCAAGGCTTGAACTCAAGACCTCCAGTTAAGCTAGAACACCCCCACACCAGTAGATCCACATGCTCAGTGGTGAAATGCACATAATATAAACAAGTTTTGTTGTGTATTTGTGTTTGTACTACTTGGACTCAGCACTCCACCGAGTAGAGGACCTGGCTGAGTAGGAGAAGACTACTCAGACCAAGGCAGTTATAACGGAAAGTATATCTTACTAAAAGACAAGATATACAAAGATTAAGATACAAGATCACGTTAGAAGATAAACTTATCTCTATCACAATTAACAAGATTTGATAGGAAAATAACCCTATCAAATCTATCTCTTCACACCCTATAAATACAGAGCTATTCATTCCAATCGCGGTACGTAATTCTACACCCTTTAGTGATACTTATCCCTTACCTCTGCGCCTCTAACTTGAGTGTCAGAGTGTCTTTGCATGTACACCTCCATCGTACATCAAGGAGATCCCAGCGGAGCCAATGCATTGGAGGAGTTACCAAATCCGATAAGAACATTTGGCGCCCACCGTGGGGCTCAGTGAAACTTTTCCCGACCACACAAATCAAGAACCGTGGCTCATCATTGAAGAACCATCTCGGTAGACCCCTTACACCACACAAAGGGTGAATTCAATCCTTTAACGAGTTCCAGACGATTGAAATCAAATATCTGGATCGTCGATGATCTGCGTGCAATTGAATTCGATGCTGCGATTTCTCGAATCCAAATTCGATCAGTTTCACGGGAAACAATGGTGTCGCCAGAGCCAGAATCGACCTTTGCAGATGTGGATTTAGTTGTAAGAAGCACGACACGCAAATATCAGTGTAGACAATATGAAGCTCATAGAAGCAGGTGAACATACCAGCAACTTGCACAAGGACGTTGGCATCGCCAACTCTTGTGGCCCATGCGCATCAAGTCAGTACCTCCAAATTACAGAGAACTGACACAATACGAAGTCAACCTCACACTGCATATCATGACACGGGACGGTCTCGGTCAAATAATCTTGAATGGTTGTGCAAACTAATAAAGACCGAGAACATGGCATTGATTTTCCTTTAAATTGGGAAACACCCATGTTAGGCTTTTCATTTTGATATGCATCCATATCAAAGGACATGTTAAGAATTACATCCTAAAGTCGTTAGCTTCTGTTGTCAATGGCTCACGGGTGTTACTAATTAATATGTCTACACTTATCTCGACATTTCGGTTTGACCTCTCGGCATTTTGTTAGATCTTTTGGCATTTTGGTTTGACCTCTCGGCATTCCGAATTGACCCCTAGACATTCCGGTTTGACCTCTCGGCATTCCGATTTGACTTCTCAACATTCCAGTTTGACCTCTCGGCATTCCTAATTTAACCCTCGGCATTCCAATTTGACCTCTCGGCATTCCGAATTGACCCCTCGGCATTCCGATTTGACCTCTCGGCATTTCAGTTTGACCTCTCGGCATTTCGAATTGACCACTCGACATTTCGAATTGACCCATCGACATTTCGGTTTGACCATTTAGGCATTCCAGCTTGATCCAATGGCAAGATGAGAAGCGAGCCAACTCGACATTCTGAATTGACCTTCGGCATTTCGGTTTAACCATTTTGGTATTCCAGCTTGATCCAATGACAAGCTGCGAAGCAAGTCAACTTTGCTAGTATGATCAGTTGTCAAGGCATAATGAAGCTCGGCTATATAAAAACATCTTATAAGCTCTTACAGCTTACTTTAGAGCTTGGGGGCATGTGTACTACTCGGACTCAGCACTCCACCGAGTAGAGGACCTGGCCAAGTAGGAGAAGATTACTCGGACCAAGGCAGTTATAACGAAAAGTATATCTTACTAAAAGATAAGATATACAAAGATTAAGATACAAGATCACGTTAGAAGATAAACTTATCTCTATCACAATTAACAAGATTTGATAGGAAAATAACCCTATCAAATTTATCTCTTTACACCCTATAAATACAGAGCTATTCATTCCAATCGAGGTACGTAATTCTACACCTTTTAGTGATACTTGTCCCTTACTTCTACGCCTCTAACTTGAGCGTCGGAGTGTTTTTGCAGGTACACCCCCACCGTACATCAAGGAGATCCCGGTGGAGCCACCGCATCGGAGGACTTACCAAATCCGGTAAGAACAATGTTGTTACACAACAATCTGTTGTGTATCTAGGTGCAATACACAATGAAAATAAGTTTTCGTTGTGTATTATCATTTCGCACCTCTTACTCCACAACAAAAATACGTCTCTATTATAAAAGAAACTCATATACACAACAAAAACTTGTTTTCATTGTGTATTTCACCTAGATATACAATAGAAACATGTTTTCATTGTGTACACCTAGTCCACAGAAACATGTTTCCATCGGGGGTATTTTGTCAAAAAAAATAATATTGACATGTTGGGTGTAACGTCCTGAAATTTTAATATAATTATTGTTATTTAAAAGATTGAATTGTTATGAGATTTAATATAAAAATTATTAGTGTAAGAATTTATTTGAATTAGAAGGATTGAATTATTATGATATAATATGATATTATATTTAGAATGTTGTATCATGATATGTTATTTGAATTGATTATGATATTATTTTATTTGGATTGAAATCTTATATTAGTATATTATATTGTTTGCAATGTTTGTATTATGATATATTAACTTTGATTGAGATAATTAAATTAAAATATTGCTATTTAGTTACTATATATTAAATATTATCGAGTTAAATAATTATTTTATCAATAATAAGATTAGGTGATTAATATAAGAATTGTTGAGATTATCTAACATCTATGCAAAAGATAATTAATATAGTGATAGTATAATATTATATATCTAGTTTAGATAAAATATTTGTTATATATAGTTTAAATGGGTTCTCGATTTAAATCTTATCATGTTTTATCTTAATATATCTTGAAAGAAAAGAAAATAATAGATAATGTTAATAATGAGATAAATCTAGATAATAAAGTAGAAGAAGATAAAGAAAGATTTGATAGGCCAAATCTGCTAAAATAAATCTTATGCTATTTAATCTTAATCACGTACAACTGCACTTATATAAGGATAGACAGTTTCCCTTCTAGAATTGCATAGTCAGTCTCTTGGGAAATAGAAAAATTAGTAAATAGTTAGTTTGAGGATTGAGGAGAAGGAGACATAGAGTGGGTCATGTTGACGCGTAGAAAGAGAAGATGAAGAATAAATAAGAGTAGGAATTACTTTGCTTCAAGAGGTGAGTAAAATAACATTTTCTAAAACCTTCCATGGTGTATTTTTTATGGATATAATTCTTAAGGTTCTTAATAACTTTTGAGTGTCTGGTTTATTTTCTTATGTGTAGTCCATCACTGCAATTAATTTAGAATTGGCCAAAAGTGGTCTTTATTGGAAATGTTGAAATTAATTTCACCTTTACGATCTCCCTGGCTGATAACTTGTGTTAGCTTTGCATTATAGTTTTCTCTACATTCAAATTAAATATATAAAAATATATATACCTCTAGATTATGATTATGACTTTATTGTAATTTCTTTAATTGTGTGGCTATATATAGTTAACGGAAAATTGACATTTGAATGACATATGTACGAACTTGGGATTTGAATTATATATATTGTGTACATATACGTTGAATTAACTTTGTGAACCATGTACCAGCGTGCTTGTGCCTTGCATTTAAACAAGTTTATATGTACATGTATATTTATCTATATTTATGTATGAATCTAATTTAAATTGTGTACATGTATTGGTGTATTGTTCACGTAGTTAATTGATATTTATGAAATTATGATATTGGCATGGTGTGATCTTAAGAATTATGATTGACATGTGTTTGAGAATTTATTTTGCAACTATTTGGAATGATATATCGTATTATTACTTGAGTCAGTCATTACCTTCCGGGAAGGAATGACGGTAAACATTCTAATATGAGATTTATGATAGATACCTCCATCTGGGATGGGGAAGAGAATTGAGATACCTCCATCTGGGATGGGGAAGAGATTCAGATACCTCCATCTAAGATGGGGAAGGCAGTGGGACGCCATTGCATGGATATGAGCTCATAGACCTTTTACGAATCTGAGATCCACACCTGTTCTGGGAACCAAAGAGTCTAGTCTAGTGATTCTGGGAATCACTAAGTTATGTTTGAGATATCTATTTGAATGCATTGGGGTGTTAATTTTATTTATGGAAATATTTACTTTAATGAGAATGATATGAGCGTGATTTGTGGTTGTTTTTAATTTGATTTCTATTCGAATATATATATATATATATATATATATATATATATATATATATATATATATATATATATATATATATATATATATATATATATATATACACACACACAATATTTTTTTATTTTAAATTCTTGTGGGTACCATGGTTGAGTTTTTCCGGATCACCGCACCGCTGAGAACAACACTATTTACGAACCTTTTTAGAACTTGTTTTATTCACTGGGATTATTATCTCATTAAAAGTGTTGTTTTCAGAGTACGAGGAAGAAACTGTAGAGACGACGGAGACTTGAAGGCTTAGTTCTTTTTAGTTATATTTTTGGTTAATACCTTTGGTATAAAGGGTCGGATGTGGTTAGTTCAGTCACTCTTTTAGATGCCCATATTTGAGGATAACATTTTTTATATATGTAAGGATTTATTTATTCAATCTTATTTTATAAAATTTGAGGTATTTTAGACCATTGTATTTTCGAAAAGTTTATATTATTTATGTTTTAAAGAATATTTTATTATGGGTTGCTATTGTAACGAAAGACGTTACATTGGGGGTTTCAATAGCAATTAGGAGGGTGCCAATTGAAAAAGATGAGACACACTAGAAGAAGGTTGAATAGTGTGTATGTGATTTTGAAAGCTTTTTCGAAAAACCTTTTCGCAAACGTTAGATGGAAAACAATTTAAAAATGTTGCATCCAAAATGTGAGGGATCAAACAGAAGCTAGAGCACGAGAACATGTTCGCTCAACTTGACATACGTCTAGTTCTCCTTCAACCTTAGAAAGGTTTTACTAACCAAAACAAGGTTATAAACAAGTATTCTCAATGTCACTTTTGGCTACACCAAGTATTCTCTATGCCATGGCCACTCTTGGTTACAACAATAATCTCCCCCCTGAGATTGAAAACCCGAGTATTCTTTAACACGAAGCCACTCTTGGCTTTCACAAACAACAAGTGTTTGAAAGATTACACAAAATCTACTCTCAAAGAGTCTCAAAGAGAGGATATAAAAGTTTAGTACAAGATACAGATACTTTGCTAAGCAAAGGATAAGCTAAGTGAGGCACCAAATGTTTCATTCAGAGAGAATGTACCAGAGAATTGTTTAGTCCAATATGATAACTTTGTTAACTTCTTTTGATCTTCTCTTATGTTCTTTATATAGGCATTAGAGAAAAATATCCGTTGTGAGATCGAGCCTTGTGAAATTCTCCCATTCTGATTCTTCATTAAATGCATGAGAGTCTTGACACGATTTGCTTTTGATGTGTCCGCTTCTATAGTAGAGAGAGAAAAAGTAGGTGTCTTTTCTTTCCAAAAAAGTACTGACATACTTTAAACTTGTGTATTCCTTTTACTGCTTATACTCAGACTTCAAAATGTAGCTTACTTTTGATTAGAGATTATACTTATTATACTTAGAAAAGCCTTACTTTCTTTTATTTGTTTCTGAATGATCAAAAAGAAAAACCTTACTTTTTATTAAATGCTATAAATTCAAACGTTAGAACAAATGAAAAACACAGAGAATATCATATGCACATAGAAATATAAGAACAATTAACCATAGCATCCGAAACATAACTCATGTATTATAAGTTCATCATGTAAAATATAAATATAATTATATAACTCCTGTATTACACAACATCAAATGCTCTTGAGGTATTTCTAGGCTCTTTGCAGGTGCATTAACTGAAACCAACTAACCAAGGACATATGTACTTTTTTCCATTGGAACACTAGACCATCACACCGAAACATTTTCTTATTAATGGGAACCTGGTTGTTGAAATGCATCCATCATAACAAAATACAAGAGACTTAAACATGATGGAAATACAATGTAAAATGTACTCAACGAGACTTGAGCAGTAAACAATCAGAAAAACATCTTCCAAGTTAATTTTGGCCTAACATATATATTTTCTTCCAAGTTAATTTTTTTTCTTCATTTTTTTTTTCCAATCAGCACATATATTTATGACGTCTTGTCATTTTTTGTCTTATATGATACGGATATTATAAATTAATTTTGCAATAAGCTTCTTCAACGAATTTAAAAGTCAAAATGTTTGAAATTGTTTATCTTAAGAAATCAACACTTTTCTTAGTTTTTTTTTTTTAAATAGCCTTTAATAAAATAAATAATTTCTCAAAATAAATCCCCAACAAATATGCATAAACTTGATTAACCTTACTAGATTTTGGCTAATATATTTATCTTTGACACAAGGAGAACGAATCTTTAAGTACTTAATTTTAAAGTTAGTTATTTCAAAATATTTATGAAGTATAAGAACTTCATTACAAATTTTTAAACTATAAAGACTTATTTAAAATTCATTAAAATTATAAAAACTCGTGAAAAATCTTTTTTTTTTTAGTTTTATTTCTAAAATAAAACTATATACCTACAATTGATTTAATAAACTATATATACATTAAATCTTAATAAAATTTAAGAATGAATACAATCATATACCCACCTTTGTTTTTTCTTTTCCTTCCTGTACCAAAAAAAATCATACCCACCTTAATTAAAAAAAAAATCCAAAACCTCTTACCAAATACAAAGCCTACAATGTTCTTCTGTCTCGACTCACCACCCACTGCAATACGCAACACTACAGAGAAGAGAGTTAAAGATAGAACACAAAGTGACAAGCCCATGAGACTCGGCACCTAACTGCAGCAACGCAGCATCTTTTGGTAGCCTTTTATGATGGGGAGCACCCACCACTTATCATCATCATTTTGATATCTCTTCAATGATTTCAACTATCCCCTTTTTCCTTCTTGGTGCAGATGTCAACTCTTCTAGCTAGAGTTAATTTCCTGTTTCTCACCTCTTAATTCCTTTGATTCTCTCATTGATTGATGAACATTAATATTTATTGGTCTCTTTTCTAGAAAGCAAATCAATTAAGAAAAATCACATAAACAATTCTTAAATTTAAATTAAAATATGTCCGTCAATTAAGAAATCAAGGAATATCAGTTTTGGTTTTTTTTTTTAATCGCACTGAGATTTGAACTTATGACGTCATACATACTACTCTCAATCCCCACCACTAGGATCCACTAGGCCAACCCTAATGGATTTAAGGAATATTAGTGTTAAATCGGTATATATTGTAAAAGAAAAAAGTAAATTTATTTAGAAATAATAAAAAAATATATGGGGTGTAATTATATCAAAGTACAAGGATCAACTGAAGGGTTAAATTTAGTTAGCCCTTCGTAACATAGCATTCTAAAGTTTGATTTTTTATTGAAAGAGATGTTTATATTTAATATCCGATAATATTTTAAACAAGAATGACTCTAAAAGAAAATACATATGGAGAGAGAAAACAAAAAAGTACAAGGGCATATCAATTTAGTTTACCCAATGAATTATAGGGTAAAAGTCCCCCAAATTTGGCTCAAAATTAAATACTTTGCTTCATTTTGTTATGAAATTTGACTTTTGCACATTACTCCCGTTACTACATTATCGCCTTGATGTAATTTTCATCCATTTTTAATGACAAATACATATTAAAAATAGTAAAAATTATCATTTACTTCCTCACTGTTTTGTTCAACATCACTGTTTAATGATATTCTAATTTTCAATACAATGAGTTAATTCTTTGCAAAATCATATGAAAAAAATATTTCATAAATATATATATATATATATATATATATATATATATATAAACAATGTATAATTTTAATGCATATCTAATTTTACCAAATAAAAAATACAACATTATATTTGATAATATTTTATTTTGTTGCAAAGCCCACACATTAAGAATAATTTCTTGTATTCTTTTTTCATAAAAGATTTTTGTATAAATTTTGAAGTAACCAAAATAAAAAAAAAAATCAGATAAAGTATAATTAAAATAATATCACTTAATACAAGCACTTAATATATGAAAACTTTGTATGTGTTCTTATATTATTTTATATTCAAATTATTATATTAAATTATTTTGTAATGTTATTTTATTTCACGAGCAAATCATTATCTTATTCATTTTAGTTCCTAATTTTGAAAATTTTCATTTCACTTTAATTGTTTTTTTATGTAAAATAATAGTAAATAAATAATTAAAACAAATGATTATTAATTTTCAAGGTAAAAAACTAAATTAATTGATCATTACAATCTCAAAGACTAAAATGAAAATTTTTTGAACAAGTCTTACGGTTTAAATTTTTTACACAACATTTTATACTTTTAATTTTTAAATAACAATATGTTTGGAAATCTGTTCCAAACCTCCCAAAAGTACACTCGGATTAAAAGTAAATGCTAAAATATGTTTTAGGTCCTTAATAAATTAACAAATTTTGTTTTAGGTTCCTAATATATATATATATATATATATATATATATATATATATATATATATTTTATGTTAGATCCCTGATATATTTAAAGTTTTGTTTTAGGTCCTTACCTTCAGTTAAGTGATGACGTGACAGTTAAAAATTTTAAAATGCGATTTCTAATGGTTTCTAAAACCGCTAGTATTCATTTAACAATTTAAATTACAATTTATGGCGGCTAAAAGCCGCCAGAATCAATTAAAGCAAAAAAAGATTAAATAAAAAAGGCTAAAATATGTTTTAAGTCCCTAATAAAAAAAATTTCTTTGCGTTAGATTCCTGATATATTAAAAATTTTGTTTTAGGTCATTTCCTTCAATTAAGTGATGATGTGGCCATTAAACATTAGATCCAGAATTATCCAAGCAAAACATAAAATCAAAATAACTCAACCAAGATAAAAATAAAAATAAAAAACTCAAATATGAACCTTTATCTATTGATCTATAAAGCCAAGAATGAATCTTTATCCATTAGATCTATACACCCAAGATCTATGCACCCAATGAATGTAATTTTGTGAAATTGGGTTTTGGTTAAATATGAGTTTGAAATGATTTATGTTTTTGAAATTTTCATCTCTTGCATCGTTGCTTCGTTCCATCTAGGATTCGAAAAGGCAAGGTGATTTAGTAGCCAAGTCATCACTTAACTAACGGTAAGGACCTAAAACAAAATTTTTAATATATCAGGGATCTAATGCAATTTTTTTTTTATTAGGGACCTAAAACAAAATTCGCTAATTTATTAGGGAACTAAAGCATATTTTAGCAATTTTTTTAATCTTTTTTGCTTTAATTGATTCTAACGGTTTTTAACCGTCAAAAAATTTAATTTAAATTGTTAAATGAATACTGGTGGTTTTATAAACCGCCAGAAATCACATTTTAAAAATTTAACAGCCACGTCATCACTTAACTGACGACAGAGACCTAAAACAAAATTTTTAATATATCAGGAATCTAATGCAAAAATAATAATTATTAAGTACTTAAAATAAAATTCACTAATTTATTAGGGACCTAAAACATATTTTTGCTAAAAGTTAAAAAAGGAGCATCTTTTGTAAATGTACGTTCAAGCTTCATTTACCGAAGAGCAAAAAATGTACTAAGTCGTTACTTACAAAATTACTTTTAGTTAAAGTTTTCACTTTTAATTTAATGTATTAACCAGGTTTATTTAATTTTTAAAAATAGTAATTAAAATTTAATTTGAAAAATTAATTAAAAATTTAAATTAACCAGGTTTATTTAATTTTAAAATAGTTATTCAAATTTAATTTAGAAAATAATTAGAAATTAAAAGTATAAAAAATTCTTTAAAACTTTTAAAGTATAAAGCCTATTCAAAATTAAGTGAAATGATATAATATTATAAAATAATTTAATATATAAAATTGAATAAAAATTAATCTACACGCATATAAAAATTAAGCACTTGTATTATGTGATATTATTTTTAACATACATGATCACATTTTTGTTTTTATTTTATCAACTTTCTTCTAAACTTATACAAAAATATTTTATAAGAAACGAATGTTAAAAATTAATATTAAAGTATGTGTACATTCTGAAACAAATTTCAATATTATAAATATAATATCTTAATTTATGTTAAAAAATAATATCATAATATGATCTTTTTTAAATGTATTAAACTTAGATACTACTCATATATATTTATATACATAAAATTAAAAACTAATTATTATACTAAAATAAAAATTATTATTACACAATTATTTTAAACTAAATAATAAGGAGATAAATAAGAGTTTTATTATTTTTAATGGTAGTTATCATTATGAAAATAAATAAACAAAAATAAAGATAACAATATAATAATAAAAAGATAACAATATATATTAAATATCATAACAAAAAAGGTAAAACTTTTTAAAATTAAATAACAAGAAACTAAAGTGTAATTAAGTTGTGCACATGAGTTATCTCAAATAACCTGTGCCTTTCTCATTCCGTTTGTGGTGCCTAAGGTATCCTAGGCAATCCTGTCTCTCCCTTTTCTTTTGTCATTATCTATGCTTTGTGTGTCTCTATGAATTGAAAGGTCCCACTCACAAAATCAATGATCTCATCCATAAGTTTTTCTTTTTTCACTTTCTTGCACAGACATTTTTCCAATTTTCACTGTATCCTACAGTTAATTTTGCTTTGAATAACATATTAAATCACTACATAAAAACTATAAATTACAATAGGTATGCTAGTTAATACATTTTTTTCGAAAATACTCTTTTTTATTTATCAAAATTTATTAAAAATTATAAATTTTTGATAGGTTTCATTTTCTTATCTAACGAGTCTCATTCCATATTTTATAGTTTTTAATAAACTAGTATTTTAAATTGTACGTTACATAGAATAAATATGTATTTTATATAACTATAATTTATAATAAATAAATATTTTTAAATATATAAATTATATTATAATTAAAATTTGTAATAAATAAATGTTTGAATATAAAAATTATATTTTAAATTTATGATAAATAATTTATATTGTAATAAAATGTTATTTTTAATTATTGATAATTTTTTAAAAAAATATTAAAATTTAAGTTAAAACTTAAAACTAAAAATATTAAAAATGACATATTAAAAAGATAAAATATTAAAAAAAAAACTCAAATAACAACTCATATGTATATATACATAAGAATTTTAATCAATAACAAAATATGTATTAAAATTTAAAAGTGTTTTTTTTACAATGTTAGAAAGAATATGGTATCTATTAGATTTTTAAAATTTAATAAATGAATTTAATATTTTACTCCTTTCTCTTTCTTTTGTCGCCATGTGTTTTTCTTTTCCTTTTTTCCCTTTTCCTTTTGTTTTCTCACAGAAAGAAAGTTTCCCCCGAACGAAATCGTTGACTCCTTGCTTATCCTCATCCCATTAACTACTTGCAAGCATAGCAACCTACCTCTTCTGCTTCATCCACCAACTTTCCCTTTGAAACATTTTACCCCCATAAATTCTCCATCAAACACACATTCCACTCCTTAATTCCCCAAAACAAACACACCCTTAATTCACTCACCAAACCAACCCTCCATTTCCCGAGAAAATTCCATTCGTTCTGTAAATTATTTTCCGTTAACTTTCTCGGACAGTCGGAATTTTCCCGGAAAATGGAAGGTCGCCGGAGGATAACGCTTTACGATCAAATGACAGCTGGCAACAGTAGCAGCGGCGGCGGCGGCAGAGAGTCATTAGCCAGCCTCATGCTCGACGACGTCGTTTTCAAGAGGTCCGAAGCCGAAGCCGAAGCGAGCCGCAGGCTGAGCCGAAGCCGGACTCTCCAAGATATCATCAGCGAAGAAAAACCTAATAATAACAGCAACAACGCGAAGGATCGGAACTCTTGGAAAGCCTTCAAGGAGAAGCTTCGGCTCAAGCGCGCCATCGGCTCGGCTTGGTCCTCCAATATCACTAATCACAGTAATGATGATGATAGGAATAATTTACCTGAAACTCGCCATGACTCGGACGAGTTAACTCAGCAGAACGACGTCGTTGCGGAAGACGCCAACGATTCGGATCCGATCGGGTCTCCGGTGGACAACGCGGCGGCCGGCGGCGACTCCTCCGACGGAGAGAACAACCACGAGGCGGTGGTCGGCGTGTCGCTGATGGATTTGTTGGAGGAGGCGGAGCAGGAAATGGATTTGTATAGAGTGATTGATAATGAAGATGACGGTTATGATGACGTGGAGGAATATAAGAAGAGAGAAGAGGGAGAAGAAGATGAAAAAGAGGGGGGTGTGGAAGAAGAAATAGGGGGTGCGGTGGAGTACAACTGCTGCGTGTGCATGGTGCGGCACAAAGGCGCGGCGTTTATCCCGTGCGGACACACGTTCTGCAGAATGTGCTCCAGGGAGATTTGGGTGAGCAGAGGGAACTGCCCTCTCTGCAATAATTTAATTTTGGAAATTCTTGATATTTTCTGACCCTGGTAATAGTTTCATTCCTTCAAATTTAACCTTTTCTTTTCTCTCTATTTGAATTTTTTTTTTCTTTTTGTGAGGTGGAAGGGTTTGAGGAAAAAATTATTATAAGACTAGGATCATGTGGTTATGATGAATTTCTGCGTGACACATAATTATGATTTTTAATTAACAAAAACAGAATCAGTAATGTGTCATGAAGATGAGTTGGAATCACATGTAAAGGAGTGAATTGTGGATGATTTTATTTGCAAATTTGCTCTCTCGGAAGGTTCTGTCATACACTTATGCTGTATCTTCTGTGGATTGATTCTTAGTTGTGCTTAGACGATAACGTATTGCTCGTGAGAGAGTGGACAAGGTATTAGATTATATTTTAGTTAAGCTATGGAATGATAACTTAACTTCGAATGTGATTTACTCGATTGTATATGTTTTCCCTTTTTTTTTTTTTTGTGTGGTGGATATATGTTTACCAGCATGATTATGTAATGTTTAAGGGGTTGATGACCAATACAACATTTATTCCAATGCGCTTTATCGATCCCTCTCACCAAAAAATATTGTTGTTTTTGTGTAAGTTCTGAAAGAAGCATTTCCTCACTCTTTGAGCATTAAGTTATCCAATGCAATAAATTCAGGAACAAGCAGAGTAGCTTCTAGAATATTATAATTTTTTTTAAAGTATATATTTTTTGATATATGCAGGAAATGAGAAAAGGCTAAATGTTGAATCGAGTGGGATAATTAACGGGTAATGTAGGTGAGGGATTAGGCAATGGCATAATGCCATTGGACAATGCAAGTGGGTGGGATCTTTGCATCCATCAAGGGTGGGAATGTGGACTTGTTCTATGTGTCGACATCTATTTCACTTTCAATCTCTATCTCTTTTGGTGTGCTACTGCTAACTATCTGAACCCACCAAAAGATTGCACAACTTTTCCAACCCTACCAGAGGGTTGTGTGGTTGGATATGGTACCAATGATAACATGACGCTGTTTAGTTAAAATTTGAATTTTTTTAGACGTAAACTTGACCGCGTGGAGGCTAGAGCAGCCCTAGATTCAAGCCTAAAGGAAATGGAGCTGCGATTATCAAAACCTCAAAAAAAAAAAAAAAAAAGGGAGTTGTGAGGTCATAAAGGGTTTATGCATTCTTGATCACCACTTCGATCAAATCTTACCACTATGAACATTGAGAGACTTTTTTTTTATGCCAATGGCAAACCAACAACAAATTTAGTTATAATAAGATGTTGGGTATTAGTAAGTTAGCCTCTTAATAATTCTTGACACGAAATGGAGGATTACTAAGCATATGTTTGAGTAATTGTTTGCAAGCCTCAAAATTGCGTTTGCGAACGGATTTGGAGTATAACTTTTATGTTCGTCCGTTAGATTAGTCTTGAAATACGCGTCACTGCATGTTGAACGAGAATTCAAACATTAAATCATGTTGTGTTATTTAGTTTTATGTAGTGTTTGGTATATGCCCCAGGGAATAATTATAAATTGTGTTTAGTTTTATATTAATTTTTGAGTAAATGATCAATTTAGTCCCTGAAATTAATTTGTATCTCGGTATCTCGCTACCATAGGAAAACTCAAATAAATCCATGAAATTTTTTAGGGTTTCATTTAAGTTCCTGAAATTAACCTCTTTTTCTTATTTTGGTCCCTAAACTTATGTTATTATTATCACTTAATAGAAAATGGGTTATTATCATCAGCTTGCTTTATTTGCTAGCCATTATTTGGCGACTTGCTTTAGTTACCAACCATCATTTTGGCGACTTGCTTTAGTTGCCAGCCATTATTTGGCAGCTTAATCTTGTCGGTGTGCGTTCGCTAGACTTTTTCGCTTGTCATACCCTTGATTCGTATCTTCGTGTTGGTACTTCAAATAATTTCCTTGCCGCAATTGAGTATATTACAATGGAAAAGAGATAGTATGCATAGGTAATGACATATGACTTATCTATGGGGTACTGTAATGAACATGAAATAAATAGATGAAACTAAATTTCCATCGTAGTTGAAGTATTTTTAAAGGTTCATGGCATTCCAAGTTCACAGAATGGGCCTCCCTGTAAGGCTTTTAAGATAATATGCGCCATTCTCGATTTTTGTCACAACTCGGTATGGGCCTTCCTAGTTATCAGCCAATTTTCCTTCAGACGAATTTCTTCCCCCGATATCTTCTCTTCAAAGTACTAAGTCACCTTCCTCGAAACATCGCGGTCTTACTCTAGAATTGTATCTTGTTGTGACCCTTTGTTTCATAGCGGTTTCTCGTACAACAACCACTTCTCTCCTTTCTTCTGCCAGGTCTAATTTGCTCTTGATGATTGAGTCATTTTTATCATTGTCAAAGTTTGAGACTCGCCAAGAGGGTTCTCCAATCTCCATAGGTATCATTGCCTCCAACCTGTAAGTCAGCCGAAAAGGGGACTCTCCGATGGTTGAGTGAGGTGTTGTTCGATAAGCCCAAAGAACATGCGACAATTGTTCCACCCAGTTGCCTTTTACAAAGTCCAGCCTTCTTTTTAATCTTGTCAAAATGACTTTGTTGGCAGCCTCAACTTGTGCATTGGTTTGTGGGTGCTCAACCAAGTGAAGCGTTGTTTAATTTTCAACCCCGAAAGGAGCTCTTGGAAGTGGTGACTTGCGAACTAAGTCCCATTATTTGTTATGGTCATTTCTAGAATATATGTCGAAACAACAAATGACTTGTCGGTGAACAAAGTTCTCGACATTCCTTTCTGTGATTTTTGCTAGTTGTTTCGCTTCGACCTACTTGGTAAAGTAATCCATTGCTACTATTAAGTACTTTACTTGTCCTGGTGCCAAGGGAAAAGGTATAAGAATATCAATTCCCCACCAAGTAAATGGCCATAGGGACACCAACATGTTTAGGTCTTTAGGTGGGACATTGTACATGTCAACACATCTTTAGCACTGGTCACATTTTTTCACATATCCTATTGCATCTTCTTCAATTGCCAGCCAGTAGTACCCTGCTCTTAGGATCATTTTTGCCGATGCCTTCCAATCGAGATGTTGTATGCATGTTCCTTTATTGTACTTTAGTGAGTACATACGTCGTCTCTATCGGACCCAAGCATTTCAGGAGTAGTTGAGAGTAACCTGTTAGATAAAATGGCTAGGAATTAGTAATATCCAAGCTAGAGGGGCCAATTAGATATATAAAAATTTTCTTTGAAAACAATTCTTTAAGGCATCTTTTTATAAGATCTAATGAGTTTAATTCTTGATATGATAAGAAGATATAGGTTGCTAGTTTTTACTATCCCTTATTTCCAATATTCAAATTTAAAGAAAGATCAAAATATGATGCAAGAAAGTTGAGGAAATAGAGAAAAACACACAAGCAATTTATACTGGTTCGATTTCAAAGAAATCTACATCCAGTGCTATCCAAAGCAACCTTAGCTTGGACTTTTCCACTATTCATAATTTGTTTACACACACAAACTCACATGTACATGCAAAACCACATATGCACAACCTTTCTTGAAAACCTATCAAGAAAAACTAACCATGTAGAAAACCCACTACATGAAATGCAACTTGGGTAACCCACCCAAAAACAAACTAGAATGCAATATTAAAGGAAAGAATTCACCTATGTAGTGAAGATATGAATAATGATGCACTTCCTATATTGCCTTCAACTTTTCTTCATGATTCCATGATCAAGATCCATTGAATTCTTGAAGATAAGAAAAAGATTTTGTTCAATGAATCACAGAGATGATGACTGTAACCCCCTTTTCTTATAAAACATAATTTAACTATTTAATTTATTTTATATATTTATTTCAAAGTTCTGATACGTTCTCTTACAATTCAAAATATGTTCTGTAATTTACATCATTAAAATTTATATAAACACTGTTACAAAATAATTCTAAGTACTACAAATTATTGTCTACCCAAAATAGTCCCATCCTATATGCTCTGGAATTTCTGCATCTTCATCATTTAACTATATCTTTAGACACCTGCAATTCACACTCCCCTAGAATCTGGGGACAGCATTACCGGATCAGGCATTTAATTTCTCATACAATTAAAACAATTTCAAACAAATTCATATCATAACAAATTAATTAGTTACACACATAATTAAATGCAGTATGATTTATGCAAATGCAGTTTTTGACTCAAATTCATTTTTTTGACTCAAAATCATTTTGACCCTGCTCCATGGAAACTTCCCCTCTGAGTGTTTAGTAAGTAACTGGCCTACCATTACCTCATGTAATTCAGCTATCAGCCCCTACTAAACGTGAATAAACTAGACAGAATTAGGAGGTCAGGATACCCGGAAGGCCACCACGACAGTATCTGCGCTCCAGATTACGGTCCTCTGTGGAATTGCCAATATCCCTCACCCCACAGACTATATAATCACAGACTATACAGTCCTGTCTAACTTACTCTGCTCACCCATTTCTCAGGACTATCATATTCTCTGTTTATAATCTCAATCATCTTTTCAAATACATGACTACCGCAGTCCGGTCAGTCAACACAGTTCTCTGTTCATAATCTCAATCATATTTTCAAATACATGACTACCGCAATCCGGTCAGTCAACACAGTCCTGGAAATCAATTCCCCCAAAAATACTCATTTCTCATTTGAAATCTTTGTATTTTCCA
This sequence comes from Pueraria montana var. lobata, assembly GCA_026413185.1. Taxonomy (NCBI): domain Eukaryota; kingdom Viridiplantae; phylum Streptophyta; class Magnoliopsida; order Fabales; family Fabaceae; genus Pueraria; species Pueraria montana. The sequence continues at coordinate 914,061 of CM048653.1, forward strand.
AGAACTCAGACTTATGCAATATGATAATGATGCTAATTAACAAATAATTAATATTAATCAATCACATTAAAATTATAAAATTCACTAATTAACATTATAACATCAATACCTTAATAAATTACTAACTAGTCCTTTACTAGATAAAATTACTAAACTTTTACTAAAATAATAATTATGTATTTACTATGAAAATTACTAAACTTTTATTAAAATACCAATTAAGTCTTTAATATGGAAAATTACTAAAATACCCCTATCTTTGTATAAATTTCCAATTTTGCCCTCAAAGGTGAAATTACTAAATTACCCTTACTATTTTCTAAAATTTCCCATTTTACCCTTGATCTTTTTATAAATTTTCGAATGTGTCCCTAATTCTTCTAGAATCTATGAAATTACCTAATTACCCTCAATCTTTTTATAAATTTCCAATTGTGTCCTCAAAATGTGAAATTACCTAATTACCCTCAATCTTTTTTATAAATTTCCAATTGTGTCCTCAAAATGTGAAATTACCTAATTACCCTTATACTTTTTAATTATTGCCGAAAATGCCCTTAAACTTTTTCTAAAATTCCCAATGTGTCCCTACATGTGAAATGACTATTTTGCCCTTGGTTAATTGAAAATTTCCACATATTATCCCTTGCAAACTAACCATGGCCGTATGGTCTTGATACCATTTCCAACAATTTTTCTCAAAATTCCAACATCAAATTCAACACAACCAAGCCAATTTCAATCAAGAAAAAATCAATTCAAGGTTCAATCAATCACAATACATCATGATATCAACCAAAACATTCATTCAACCATCAAATTTCAACTTATTTTATCAAAGATATAAAAGCCCTAATTTAATTTCATCTTTTAATGTTTCTTGATCAAATCTTGAAATTAACCCTAAGGACATGTTTCTCCTACTTCCAATTTGTTTAAATTGAAATTAAATACCAAGATCCTTACCTTAGATCCTTAATTTGATGGAGAACTCTTGAATTTCCTTTTCCCCCTTTTCTCTCTTTTTCCTTGGCTTCTTGAAATTTTGAGCTTTTTCTCCTAATTCTCTTCTCTTTGGCCTAAGCTATATTGAAATTTGAAAGGTTTTGGTTGGTTAAATTCTTAATTTTAGAAGAAAGGCTGAAGTGAAAATGGAGGGGCTGCTGTATGGAAAGCTTACGGTTTGGGGTTTCTTGAAGTTAAGGTTTTGTGTTTTTTTTTTTATATTAATTTCTTATGTCTTTAATAAAGCATTTTCTCCACCAAATTGAATAACCCTCACACGTCCAACTGCAGTCCTTGGGCAGCCAATTGGCCTAGCTTCTCAGCCCACTTGGACGTCCAAGACAAGTCCCAAACGTAACTTGCCAATTGCTTGGTCAATGGGTCAAAGTTGTTGAATTTGGTGGAGTCTTCTAGAAGGTTGTTTAGGGTTTTAATTATCTTACAAACTAATTAGAATTTTAAGAAACTAATATCACCATTAGATTCCTCACTATCAAAAACCTTGGGGTAGTGTCTTAATTATCTCTAAATCAAAGCCTAATTAACTTAATTTAATTGGATTAGAAACTTTGAGTTGTCAAAATTTGATTGGCTAATACTTTTATTTTTAATTTTTCTTAGTTAAACAATTTTTATAATTATTCTAAGTATATTATAATTATTAGATAATTCCATAGATCTCATACAAATTTTATCTTAATTTTCTACCTTAGAATTTTACCGTAATAATTCCACAGAGTTATAACTTTTAGAAAATCCTAACAATTTGAAATTAGCATTTTAATTCTTTAACTGTATATATTTTTAATCTATATTCACTTACCTTTTTATTAAGTTACAGATTAGTCCAAAATTTTACACTTGAAAATTTATCCTGGACAGCCGTCTGACACACTGTCCAGTCAACAAGAAATATAGGCATAAACAAAAGTATTAAAAGACTCAGAAAATTTTATTGAATAGAACTGTGCTAATTTTGTTATGAAAATATGTACAAAAAGTTTCTATAAAATACAGTACATAATTTCTACTATCCGGTCAACAAGAACTTGAGACCTAAACAAATGTATCAAAAGACTTAGAAAATTTTACTGAGTAGAACTGTATAATTTTTAATATGAAAATATGTACAGAAAATATTCTCTAAATACAGTACGTAATTTCTTATAATATTTATAGAAAAATATTCATAAATAGTAAAATAAAAATGAGGGTGTTACAATTCTCCTCCACTAATAAAAATTTCGTCCTCGAAATTTCTAATACAATTATACAAACAATTGAGGATATTTTTCTCTTCTAAGTTATAGGCTCTTAAGAAATCTTCTAATGTCTGAATAGTCCTTTCTGTTTGACCATCAATCTGAGAGTGGTATACTGAACTAAGATGTAATTTACTTCCTAAAGCTTTCTGAAATTCTCTCCAAAATTTAGAAACAAATCTAAGGTCCTTATCCAACACTATACTATTAGGTACTTCATGTAATCTAACTATTTCCTTTATGTACCGTTGACCTAATCTTTATAAAGAGTAACTAATATTTATTAGAAGAAAATGTGCTGATTTAGTTAATCTATCTACAATTACCCAAATAATATCACAATTCCTATTTGTTCTAGGTAATCCTACTACAAAATCTATTGATATACTATCCAATTTCCATATAGGTATCTTCAAAGTTATAACATGCCATATGGTTTCTGACGTTCAATCTTTACTTTCTGACACGTTAAACATCTAGCCACATATTCTGCTACATCTCTCTTCACCATAGGCCACCAAAACATCTCCTTTAAATCTTTATACATTTTTGTATTTCTAGGTTGAATACTAAATTTACTTTTGTGTCATTCCTTCCAAAATCAATTCCTTTAATTCTTGAATGTTAGGTACATAAATTCTATTTTTAAACCTAATAATTGCATCCATTCCTAAATTAAATCCTTTTACTTTATCTGTTCTTATTAATTATTATTATTTTTTTTTAAATTCATCTACATCTTGTTTCTTCCTAATTTCTTTCAAAAATTCATTAGTAATAATAATCATTCCTAATTGAATTTTTTTTTATCCTTTTCCTAATGTACATAAATTCAAATCTCTAAATTGTTCTACTAAATCTAATTCTTTAATCATCATAGTTGACATATGTACAATTTTCCTACTTAAAGCATCTGCTACTACATTAGCGTTTCCTGGATGATACATTACTGAAAATCATAATCCTTAATAAACTCCATCCATATTCTTTGTCTCGTATTCAATTCCTTTTAATCAAACAATTGTTTTAAACTCTTATGGTCACTATATACATTAAATCTAGATCCATATAAATAATGTCTCCAAATCTTCAAAGTAAAAACTATAGCTGCTAACTCCAAATCATGAGTAGGATAATTTCTCTCATATGATTTCAACCGCCTAGATGCATAAGCTACCCCTTTCCTATTTTACATCAACACACATCCTAACCCTAGAGATGAAACATCACAATATACCTCATAGGATTCATTTGGGTCGGGTAAAACTAAAACTAGTGAGGTAGTCAATTTATGTTTCAATTCTTGGAAAATTTTCTCACAACTCTCACTCCAAATAAAATTCTATTAAGGGTCCAGCTATCTTAGAAAATCCTTCAATCAATCTTCTATAATATCCATCAAATCCTAAGAACTACTAATCTCAGTTACTGTTTTAGGTCTTTCCCATTCTAAAACCACTTCTACCTTAGAAAGATCCATACTTATTCCATCTCTAGAAATTACATCTCCTAAAAATTTTATTTCCTCCAACCAAAATTCACACTTAGCAATTTAGCATATAATTTTCTATCTTTCAAAGTTTGCAATGTTATTCTAAGATGATTTTCATGTTCCTCTTTATTTTTAGAATATATTAATACATCATCTATAAATACTACTACAAACTGATCTAAGTATGGTCTAAACACCCTATTCATATAATTCAACACTGCTGGAGCATTAGTCACTCCAAATGGCATCACTTGATATTCATAATGTCCATATCTAGTCCAAAAAGCAGTCTTGGGCATATCTTCCTTTTTAGCTCTAATTGGATGGTACCCAGACCTTAAATCTATTTTATTGAGGGGTATGCTCCTATTTTATTGAGGGGTATGCTCCTATTTTGAAGGTATTTGGTCAGAGGAGACATCTAAGAGGATCGGGAGTCCGTCAACATGACAAAGTTTGGCATCGTGAAAGTTTTTTGTATGACTGATCTGCTGTTCCCAGAAGTTTAAGTGCTCGCGCAACTTAGGTAATATGATGACCCTAGAATTCCTTTCCCTCAGAATGTGGCAAAACTCGACCAGCTCAAATTTGTTTGCCATCGACCTTACATTCACCAAGCATTTTTGCAGCAAAGGTTCCTTTGCTTGGTATACCCCATTTACTTGTGAAACCACCAACTAAGAATTGTTGCATATTCAGATTCTTTTTGCCCTCAAAAACTTCCACCATCGCCATTCTGGCGATGTAGGCTTCATATTTGGCCTGATTATTTGAAGTGGAGAAGGTGAAAGTGAAGGCATGTTCTACCACCAACCTGTCTGCAGATTCTAGCAATATGCCTGCCCTGCTACCTTTGTTATGAGAAAAGACATATACATAAAGCTGTTGAGACAAAGTTTCTCCTAGAACTAAATGTTTTAATGATGACAAACCACAATGAGGTAAAATTGAAAGTTACTGAACTTAGCTGCTAATGGTTGCTTTAAGTGTTCTTTTTAAGATGGACATATTCAGGAGCATAGCACAGGTGTGAAGCATAAGCCGACAGTGGAAGCTTCTCCATGACATAGATTCTGCAATCAGAAGCAGAACTACCAAAAGGAGAGCTATTGAGAAGTTGGAAAGGCAGTCATGTTTTCCGGGCAAAGTGCATATATCAGAAGCTGTATATGGTCAGAGGCATAATGCTGGGGGATAACTTAGAGATGTACTTACTCCCTATCGCTTCCCGAGGGTTGATTTGTGATTCGTGGTTAATCAACGAAGAGTGTGAATTCATATGACGATGGTGAGATTGATGATGATGATGAAGCTTATGATAACGTGATAACTTATGAGAACTTAGAATAAAGCCTTAGGTTTCCCTTAGTTTAGTATATCATTGTTCGTATATATGTGTGTTTGTGTGTTGGAGTGAGAAAACATCTCAACTCTTTTCGTAGAAACGACGTTGAAAGATTCAAACACCTCACTCCATTTTTCTGATGTCTCTTTTGTATGAATGCATATGTATGATACAACATTGGAAGCTGTTGGTGAAAGATGAAGAAGGGAAAAGTAGACATCAAGGCTACTTAGAGGATGCGGATGAAGACACATTAGAGATGTTTATGGCCATTCATAGTTGTGATTCATGTTAAGTAAGAGAAATATACATAGTCAGTAGAGTCATTGCTCCAGTTTTCAGGGAGTCTTTTGTCTTGTATAGTCCTTCACGTGTCGCAAATCTTTATATTTTGGTTATGTATAATCATATTGATAACAGTGATGTATGTTGAGTATGAGATGTATTCATGATTTTCTTGATTATCCAAAAGTGATATAATTGGCTTATATAGTTTGCTAGTAATGCGGCTTAAAATGAAAGGAAAAATTATTTATTAACAGTTTCTTTATAAAGTGAATAAATTCTATTAATACAATAAATATCAGGAATAGAGTCAATGTAACTTGGGGTTAGCAAGAAAATAGCAAGAATTGCATTAAAAGGGAGTAAAAAAATGAAGAAGTGAGTAACTAGGTTCAATTGTGACACATTTTGTAAAATGAGAGACTAAAAATCGAGGTTATAAAGAGGAGGGACTAAAAACGAACTTTTCCATAATTATAGGAACTAAAAATATGTTTAACCCTCGAACATATTCATTTCCATATTTGGGATTGATTTTATAATATGAGGAGAGAGAGAGAGAGAATTAACACAGAGCACAACACACCACAAATGCATTATTTGATTGAAATGCATAACATAAGACATATATAATAGAGTACGTAGTCTGCCTTTGAAGGCAATTAAGCAGGTCAGCTCATATAGGCTGATGGAGTGAACACACATAACAATAACAATAGCATGGGTCTTATTGGATATATAATATAAGTAGCTAGGTATACGTAGCTAGCTAGGTTAATTTTAAGCCGTGCATGCATTTGGGAAATATATAAAGTTGTTGCTGCTATGGTGGAGGAGCATTGTAGGCAGCTGCAAAAGAGAGGATTTGAGGGATCCAGTTTGGGGGAAAGGCAACAACATTATTAATGGATGCGCCCTTAACTTGATGATTGTTATGGAGAAGGGAAATGAGAGCAAAAAGGAAGAGGGGTGGTGAAACAGGAGGATCGGAAAGCTCAGGTATGGCGCCGTAGCCAGGCAAGAAGTTGTGTACAGAGTCATATTGTTGGGCTATGGCTTTAAGCTTGTTGAGGAAGTTTGCAACTGGACTGTTAGGATCAGGTGTAAAATAAAGGGAGCACTGAAAAACAACAGTTTCAATGGGTTCAGTAATCTTGAAAGATTGGTATAAGGGGAAGTTTGTGATTCAGTCACACCAATTATGGATATCAAGCTTTGTGAATGAGTCATCACTCGTGTATTCACGAAACACTTTGGACGCCGCCATTAGGGTACTGATCAAGGAGTTTAATTTGCTAGCTAGCTAGCTTGTGTTTGTGGGTTTGCTTTGGTGTGAAGAAATCCGACACCACTCCTTCCTCTTTATATACTACCACGTTCACACTCCACACCTTATCCAATTCATCATTATTATAATGTCACAGATTTTATTCTTCCAGAAATGTTTTCTTTTATGAAAATTCATCTAAAACATATACTGTACCAAAATAAAGAGTGTGTACGTGCACTATATTTGGATAACTTCTATTTTTATTTTATTTTTTTACACACTTGTCAATTCATGAATGTTTGTTTTATGCGTATCAATCTAGATAGCTACCCATGTATGAAACCAATTAATTCATTCAACAACCAATCCAACTGATACACACGCAATGGAATCAATTTTTATGAGTTGTCAGCTTTATGTCAATTGATTTTACATAAATCCGTTTGGGTGAGTTTGTGCGAAAATTAATTTTATATAACTAAACAACGAAACTTTTCCTTTAAACTATTCTTTTTTCTTAAAAAAAATTATATATTTCCAAATGTATTTATAATTTACTTTTTAACGAATTAATATCCAAAACTTTTTAAATTAAAAAAACAATGGTTTATATTTTCTTAATTATTTCAAATATAGATTCACTTTAAGATAATCTTCATTTATATATAACATAATTTACTGGAGCAAGATTTTGGAATTTCTTTTACTTTGGTGGGATAAAATGCACATTTGTAGCCTGTTTGCCACCGGTGGACTCGTCAACATAGAAGCAAAAAATACTTCCTTCGATTCTATATATAAGAAACAAATTAATGCAAGTAATTTTTTATCCAAATATATATAAGAAACATATGACCACTTTCAAATCTATTAACTTCTAATTTCTTTTTATTCCCTTAATTTATTGTGAAGTTTATTAATGAGATATCTACTCATTTCTCATGAAAGTAATTAAATACATTTATTAGGCTAGGCTATTAACAATATAAATCAGACTCATTGGTTGAAAAAATTATTCCTTGAATTATAAGTAGTGTCATGAAATTCAACCACCACTTAAATCATTTAATGCCATAGGTATTTCTAGAATAAAATTTAAATTTATAACATTATTAATTAAAAGTAACCAACTCAACTACTTTTATTGGTCCTGATATTTTATGTACTAGTATAATAACCCGTGCAATGCACGAGGATATATTAAGATTTATCAATATATAATAAATTTAAGATAAATTTATTATATAAATATATTAATGATATGTCCACATTTTCTCACATTATATTATAAATTTATATTATATTTTATTGAGTAATGTCTATTTAATTTTAAATTATGTTGTCAAATAGACAAAATTAGTAACTTAATAGTGGAAATAAATAATAATACTATATACAATATATATTTTAAATTATAAAAATTATACGAAATAGTTTATATTAATGTATAATTACTATAAGAACAATTATCAACATAATTTTAACATTAATTTTACTTCATATATAATATTCAATCCTTATATGAAATTATGTCCATGTTTTTCAAATTATTGAAATAAACAAAGAGTTGTTATTAGAATTTTAATCCTGTTATTTAAAATGATGATAATACTATTGGCTTGTGTTATTTTTTGTGTTCTGCATTCCTCTTTGTCCCGAATGGTAAGAATTATATTGTCTTTATTTTTATAGGATCCGATTACTCAATTATAAGTTTGCTTTGTGCTTTTAAATGTGCTTTTACTTTTATATGTTATTTTGTGGTGTTCTTTGAGAAAGATGGAAAATCGTATATTGAAGAACAACAATCATATTTATAGAAAAACACACAACTATGACAATTTGATTTCCAGGTATCAAGATATCCACGGTCTAGTGCTTGAACTCGTGCGATGCAGGGGTGAATTTTTTTGTGAGAGACTAAGTAATTTTTTTAATTTGTTTGTCACAATATATAAAAAAATTATATTTTAAATTAATAAATTTGAGTCTAATTATTTAATGTCAAATATTCATAGTTATAAAAAAATATTTAGAAAATTTTATAAAATTTTAAAATATTAGTACAAAATAAATTATAACAACTATTAAATAATTAAATGTTAACTATTCATAGTTTCAATAAAGCAATTATAACATTCAATAAAGCGTGACATAATTACAAATTAATTTAAATAGATAAATTAACATTAATTACATTGAAATTATATTATTATGTTCAAATTTATCTCTTTTACTTAGATTGTAAATTAACTTATTAGTATTAATTAATTAATACTAATGTTAATTAATATAGAATAAATATAAATAATAAATTATAACTACACCTATTTGAACATTTCTCCATGACATAGCATTTATATACTAATAATTTATTATTTGGATAATATTTATATATATATAGTTTGATTCTTGATTCTGTAAATCCATCTTTGATTTTGTAAAGGTTTTTAATTACTGTGAAATAATAGGAAAAGTGAAAATGCTTAATAACGTGTCTGGGAGCAAGGAATAGTGCTCTAAGTTGAAAATAATTTAGTTAGCATTCGCACATTACCTATTTTGTTTTTTAGCCTATAGTGATTACTTTGTGTTTACCAGAGTATCTGCCACTAAAATGCAATTTCTTAAAATGTGACGACGTGCCAAACTTTTATCTTTCTTCTTAAAATTCGATCTCAAATTTATCTTAAAAACTATATGATAATATTTACTTAAAATAAGACATAAAATCAAATTAAGATACTTAAAATCAAAATAAAATTCATTCAAAATGTCAAACCAAATTATCCTAAAAGTTCATAACTTAAACACATTTCATGCCCACATGTCATGAATTTAAAAAATCTAAACGCAAACACTACAAAATAGTCATAGTCATAATGTAAGGTAATTCCACGTCACAACGTGAATTTCAATTAGGACTGAAATTTTATACGAAAGAATATTAAATATTTTATTGGGACAATTTAGTACGTGGATCCGTGGATATTAAAACTTCCATGGATATATATGCTTAATAATGTAGTAATATGCTTAATAATTTACTTCCTTAAATTATGATCAGCTTATGAATGGGGATTAAAGCTTCCATAAATATATGCTAAATTTTATCTTGTTAAGGTAATTTTATCTGCCATATAATTTTATATTTCCTCAATAATATATGCTGAATTTTCTCTAGTCTAATAAATATTTGCATATGCAGAAAGAATTTTAAATTACAAATTCAAATATATCTATTTAAAATTCATTAATATAATCATTAATTAATCAATTAATTGCATAACTGTTAAATGTCCACATTATTTTTTTTAATCTGGAAATTTGTTACAAAAAAACCTTTCTTTTTTGTAAGATTTTTCAATTGATTATACAATTAAAAGATTTTAATTTGCTGCAAAATAATATATATTAAGATTTTTTAATTAATTATCAAGCGAAAGATGTTAACGTTAAATATAAAAGATATATAGTCAAATCAATTAATAGTTATTTAATCATTTTTGTGTATGGTTCTCCATTTTACTCAAATTTTTAAAGAGAAAATGTTTTCCTAAGACAATCCAATCTTTTTGTCCTTCTAAAATATTTATAACAACTCACGAATCTTACTCAACCAATTGAACTAAATCCCTTCGTACTATAATATTATACTTTGAACCAAATCCAAAATATTGCAAAAAAAATTAAAATTTGCAAAACGCACAAAGGATACACATGTAAAAAGAAATGAAGAAATAATAAAGCACATTGGTTCCAATTCTCACTTTCTATTTTCCACCACGTAAGAAATTTCCTATTTTCTACAGAAAAAAAGAGTCATAAGTTAACATAGACATCAGTTAAAAAAAAAAAAAAGTTAACATAGACATATTAGGTAAGACTCTTTATATATATCAAACTTCTACTACACAATGAGAGTAAAAAGGTGCAGAAGTCTGCAAAAGAACAATGAGCAAATCCATAAACATAACAAAATAAGTAGAGATATTAAAAACTAAAATTATTAAATAAATAAATAACAAAAATGAGATAAAAGAATGCTTGAAAAAAGAACGCCCATGTCAAAGTGTCAAACGCCCAGCTTGAAAGGAAAAAAAAAACTGTACCATGTCAAGAGCACCCACATCCACCATTTATACTTTACATTACCATATGAAAAAATAAGAACGTGTGAGATTCAAAATGTGAGTAAATCCCCCTTGCGTTGCTCTATTATATACTGTAAATGTCATATTAATTAGGACGGTATAATTTTAGTAATTTACGGAAATAAGGATTTAAAAACGGAAACAATATATCTATGCATTTTATTTTTAAATTGCAATATAATCATTATTTAAAATTCAAATTTTGAAAAGAATTTTTAAATTTTTTGGTACAGAATTTTTTTTTGGTACAGAGAATTTTTAAATTTAAATTGCAATATAATCATTATTAAAATCACAATATTTAAATTGCAATATAATCATTATTTAAATTGCAATATAACGTGTAATGGTTACTTTTATTCATTTACAGTATGATTACTGCAAAAATCAATTATGTTAAAATATGATTATAATTAATGGTTATGCAATTGTTAAAATCATTACTTTTACTATGAAATATATTTACAATTAATATACCTATATTTGGGTATCAAATATAATTTGATATAAATTAATTAATTATTATTTGTTATTCAATCTCGGCATTTGATTTGTTTGCCCCAAATATACACTGATTAATTAATTTATTGATATTAATTTTAATTCAAATTATATTGACATAATTGTGGTTTGTAACTGAACTAACTAACTACGGAGCAATATCAGAATGATTATTATTTGAAGTTATTATTATAAAAATTAACAAATATATTATATATGACAAATTATAATTAAATAATAATATAAAAATCAAAGGGGTCTAGCTCAGTTGGTTGAGCAGGATGCGTGAGTGTTGTAAACTCCTTGGTACTATCTTCGATTCCTACGGATAAAAAAATAATATAAAAAACTTTTAAACCAACAATGCATTCTAATTAATTTTTTATTATATTATTAATTACATTTATTATTAATTTTTTCTTAAATCAATTAATATTTACGATTCTATTTTTAATTTCAAAAATTTATTATTAACCAATTGAAATCATATAAATTAATAAAAATTAAGTCTGATTAATTGATTTACTTATAATTTTGTAAATCTATAATATTGATGATTCCATGTTTAATTTCGAAAATTAAATATCAATTGAAATTAGACATATTGACTTTAATTAAGGAGATATTATTTGATTAATGAGACTTAAATGTATTTGAATTTGATTTTGGTTCATAACCGAACCAAACGATTCCGAAGCGTGAAATGATGACATGTGTCATCCAATGCTTGAGAAACAACATTGTTTCGCCATGTGTTTTCCGAAGCTGTTTTTGGATTCGTAAATTTTATATACTAGTATAATAACTCGTGCAATGCACGGGAATATATTAAAATTATCAATATATAATATTTTTTTTAAAATTATTATATAAAAATATTAATGATGTCCATATTTTAAAATTAAAATTATATTATAATTTAGATTTCGGGGACGTTTTTGCCGTTGGTTATCTTCAAACTTGCCAAGTAACACTCGCGGGCTGTTTCTTGATCAGCTTTTACTATTATTATTTCTCCTTCCGAGTTGGGGAACTTCATCGCCAGGTGAGAGGTTGAGATTACTGCCCCTAACTCGTTGAGTGCAGGTCTGCCTATAAGGATGTTATATGAAGTAAGAGCATTGACTAAGAGGTACTTGACCGTGATGGATTTAGATCCCTTATCGTCTCCGAAAGTGGTGAGGAGGTCTATGTTGCCTTTTGTATCCACTTTTTCGCCTGAAAATCTGACTAGTTGTTTGGTGTACGACTGTATCCTGCTTTCGGGGATGTCCAACTGTTTGAACGTGGACCAGTACAAGATGTCAGCAGAGCTACCTTGGTCTACTAGGACTTTGCATACCAGGAAGTTGGCAACCTCAACCTTTACCACCACTGGGTCATCATGGTTGGGTTCTATCCCTTCAAAGTCTGTGTGTAGGTGTCTCTTCCTTTTTGAGCTCGAGCTCCCTCCTCCGGTGAATCCACCTGCTATTGCGTTGATAACGAGTCGAGTCTCGGGAGGGTTAGTCGGTTCCTCTTGACGGTTCTCCTCTGTTTGCCAGGATTTTTTGTCATGATCTTCTCCCCTATCTCAGGTTTATTCTCGCTCAGACTTTCGATTATCGTGTCGGACAAAACGTCGCAACTTGCCTTTTTGGATAAGTTTTTCAATCTTATCCTTTAGTGTAGTGCAATCTTCCATAGCATGTCCATGCACTTGGTGGTATCTGCAGTACTTGGACCTATCCGCTTTTTCTAGGGACTAGTTCCGAGTAGGCAGACTGATCAGTTCGGAGCTACAGGTTCTTCTAAGACTCAGCTTCTACTTTCTATCAAGGGAGTGTAGTGAGTGAATCTTGCTCGAGGTGGCTTCTCGGCCCTGAATCTGTTGTTAGAAGTCCGCTCTCGGCTTGTTCTTGTTTTCTCGCATTCCTCATGCTTCTTTCGAGATTCCCCTCTAATGCGTTCTCGGAACATGGTCATCTCTTCCATCTGAATGTACCCTGCTACTCTTGCTCTGAACTCATCCATATCGTGTGGAAACTTCTTGCAGAGGCTATCCGAGAAGGGTCCAGACTTTAGGGCCATTAGTATGGCGATTAATGCAACTTGAGGATTTAGGTATCAGATTTTAACTGAGACTTCGACGAATCTCTCCATGAAGTCCCTATAAGGGATTCGTTGTCCTCTTGCTAAATGTTGGCCAAGGCCACTACTGTTAAGTGATGAGGCCGACTCGTTGCGTATGGGCACTGAAACGAGTGACCAAGGTGGTGAAAGAGTCAATCGAATGCGGTGGAAGGCGCGTGTACAAGTTCAACGCTGCCCCTTCAACGTGGTTGGGAAAACGTAGCACATGATGGCATCGTCGTTTGTGTAGAAGTTGACCTACGTGACAAACGCATCAATGTGCTCGTCCGGGTCTGTCAGACCATCGTAACGGTCCATGGACAGGGCTTCCACCTGGCCGGTAGTGGTGTTTCCATAATGCCATCTACGAATGGGTGTCGTCTTGCTGTCTCCATTATTGCGTTCCGTCTTGGGACTGTGTGCGTAGCGGATACGAGTCTAGATTCAGTTTGAGTTATCGTTTGGTCTGCCTCGCTCCAGGTAGTGTTGTCTTGTTCTGTCCGATTGGGCTGTTCGTGATCGGTCGCGTGGGCAACCGAGTGTGCGTTTCGGTTCGCTTGTAGTTTCTAGTACTGTTCTCGGATATTAGCGTTCTCCCTACAGAGATCCTCTATCTCCTTCGTGCTATTTTGCTTCTGCGTGTTCACCTCCCTTTGCAGGGCTTGGATCAACGGGTGATTCTCAAACGCTGACGCGGGATAGGCGCCACATTGTGCAGGTTACCCTGACGGTATCCCCTTGTGCCGGTGTTTCCTGTGTTACAGGTTCTAGCACTCGTGGTCGCTTTTCAAGATTCGCTGTTTTTTCTTTGGTTGCTGCCATCACGATCGTTTCGTGTTGATTGGTGTGGCTGGGAAGAGTTTCACCGAGCCCCACGGTGGGCGCCAAATGTTCTTACCGGATTTGGTAAGCCTTCCGGTGCGGTGGCTCCGCCGGGATCTCCTAGATGTACAGTGATTGGTGTACCTGAAAAGACACTCCAACGCTTAAGTTAGAGGGGCAGAGGTAAGAGACAGGTATCACAAATGGGTATATAATTCCGTACCTTGATAGGGATGTATTGCTTCATATTTATATAATGTAAATAGATAGATTTGATAGGGTTATTTTCCTATCAAATCTAGTTAATTATGTTAGAGATAAGTTTACCTTTTAACGAGATCTTCTATCTTAATCTTTGTATATCTTATCTTTTAGTAAGATATGCTTTCTATTATAACTGTCCTAATCCGAGTAGGCTTCTCTTACTAGGCCGGGTCCTCTACTCGATGGAGTACCGATTCCAAGTAGTACAATAACTAAACAATAAAGACAAATACCAAACAAGTGTTCACTTGTAGTGGCGGCTCTACCGAAGTTATGATTGAAGTCAATCCTTATGGCAAGTTGTTAGATACCTTTTTTCAATACAGAATTATTAAGAACTCCACTAAGCATTAAGCAATCTCTTACAATAAAGAACATTCCCAAAAATTGAAAATACCACTTCAATTACAAATTCACCAAATCGAAAGCACTCGAACATATAAACCTCATTTTATTCACTTCTCATATACAAATTACTCGCTTTCATTGTAGTTATTTTGTTAGTTGTATAAACCAAAAGTTATTGTCCACGTGTATTTTTTATGAAAATGAATCCCATTCCATAGCATAGTACAATAGTAATACAACAAATAAAACCAAAGGTGAATACAAAGTTATTCCAGAAGCTAAAACATAAATGATATATCAATATGGAACTTCATTAACTCCATGAGAAAGCTGCCTCTGAATAAATAAGAACCTATATAGCATTTTGCAGACATGAGACCTTGTAATTCTTTACTGATAATCCGAGGAATATCACTGCAATGTATGGTACGGTTAAACATTGTTCGCATTTCTGGCTGCAGAGGCTTCATAAGAACATAGATCTATAGAAAACATTGTTTGCACTTCCTGCAACAGAGGCTTCACAAGAACATAGATCAATAGAAAAATCTAGAAAACAAGAACAACACTGTTGTATATCTATCGATCATGATTGATATTTCAAAAAGTTAATACCTTTAATTAATTAATTTAGAAAATTTGTTAAAATAACTTATTGCTTATCAAAAGAAATATTTTAATTTGCCTTGATCTTGTTGACCTAATATTTTAAAATGTGTCTTGTCTTATCTTATCTTTGACTTAGTCTCAAGTGATTTTCATTATAAATATAACATCTCAGAAGGTTTTTTAGATAGCTCTCTCTCACATCTTTTAATTATCAAAAGAGATATTTTACTTTGACTTGATCTTGTTGACTTAATCTTTTAAATTGAGTCTTATCTTATCTTTGACTTGGTATCAAGTGATTTTCTTGGGTTAGTCTCACTAAAAGTTTGCTAGCTTTATTACCCCAACCATTGTTGGGATGGATATGATATACCAAAAGGGACTTGCATATCACACAAATAAGTCCTTGAGATTGGAGTTCATACTACATATAATCACGAATTATGATCCACCGAGAGTATGAATTCACATTGTCCTCAAGAACTTATGCACATCTCACAAAACTCCCCTGGGATACTAACAACAGACTCTGTTCCCAACAATTGTTGGAGCAAAAGAACTAGCAATCTTTTCAAGTAATAACAGAGGAACTCGCACAAAAGGAAAAATATATGGGAGCAAAAACTCTTAAAAAAAAGTCAGAATATTTATAATGGAAAAAGAAAAAGGTTTCTAAACCATGTAATAAGGATAAGGTGACACTTCGTCTAAAAGACCAAGTCAACAAGACTAAATCAAAGTAAAATTTGTTGTAAGAATTAAATTAAATTAAATTAAATTAAATAGAAATATTAACCTGAACAAAATTAAAATAATTACATGAAGTCTAGAACATTAATGGCAATCGTAATAATGGTACAAAAATTAAAGAACAAGTAAAATAATTTAACTTGTAGTGAGGTTATTATTGAAATCAATCAAAAGATCAATGTTCCGACTATGAATCTATCATAGCGGTTGTTAGAATAGATACTTCGAGTAAATACCATAAAACATCCAATTACATTCTTTCAACACACAATTATTGAAGAACTCCACTAAGCATTAAGCAATCTCAGTTAATAAAGAACATTCCCAAAAATTGGAATTAATTCCACTTCAATTATGAATTTCCCAAATCGAATGCACTGAAACACATAAACTTCTTCTATTCATTTCTCATATAGGAATTACTTGCTTTCATTAATGTTATCAATTGTAGATACGTTGTTAGTTGTTATTAGTGTTAAAAAAGAAAACCCTTATTGTAAATGTAATAGATAATAGTACCTTGTTAGATTGGGAGACAAAAGCGAGTCTTGCGGTGTATCCATGGCAAGGAGAATGGTAGAAGAATAGATAGGTGAATAAGTAAAAGGAGAACATCACACACCACACCAAAGGGAGAAGCCAGGAATTCCCGTGCGATCTCCCTCGAAACCAAAAACTAATTATTTTTTATTAATTTTTTTGACCTGCCATGCAAGCGCACCTATCATGGCAAAGGTCGGTTAACAAAGTTCACCAGAACCACTCTCGCATATAGTGAATCTTCTTCCTTTTATAACACCCACACAATACAGTTTCCCCCTTAAAACACCTCACATCATTGTCTCAATACCACAACATGCATCAACATTGGAATGTGAAGAACAACACCACGCTTTCTTCTCTTGATTTGTGCTGCAATCTCCGAGCATTGACCAAACGATTCTTCGACAGAAACCTTAAAAGCAACACGAACACGATCATCACACCTCTGTACGGTGGATCGGTGACACCGGGCTTCAAATCCTGGAAAATAATAAAACAAACACAAATTAAAATAAAAGTAGAACACGCGAAAGAATAATCAAAGCTATGCAAGACAAAATCAGAATTGAAAAAGCAACCATACCTCGGAAAAAGCGCTATCGACATGTAGGCCAGAATCTGATCCATGTGAAACGCCATGGAAAAGCTACACCGAAGTGTTGATTGGTAGGTAGGAAGAAAATGTAGGAAAGGTTGAAATTAGGGAATGAAAAGGGGGAAAAACTACCTATCTTATATAGTGGGGATTAGATGCTGAGTGGAATGTACAATTTAGAATGTCTTTCTTATTTTTTTAAGTATATAATAACTCTAATTAAGTAAATATTTGACTTTTTTATATAAAATAAATAAGTTATTTGACTTTTTCAGAAAAAAAAGTAAATATTTGACTTTGAAATAATTATATTAAATATTTTTCTTTTTTAATAAGTATTTTATAAAAAAAAAAATCTCTCTTGACTATTTCATACTATAATTTTTTTTTTATTTTGTATATTTGACTATCTTAACCATTGTTCTTAAAACCGGACCGGACCGGCCAGTTCGACCAGTTCAACCGGGAACCGGTCTGGTGACCGGTCCGGATGCTCTATAAAATCGGAGGAGTTCGGAATCGGTGGAAACCGGTCAAATCGGGCCAAAACCGCCCAAAACCGGTCAAGAACCAGTACCCAAAACCGGTTTGAACCGGTATTTTTTTATTTTTATTTTTATTTTTATTTTTTTATTTAAAATTTTAAATTTAATATAAAATATTTTAAAAATAAATAAAAACACATATTTAATAAATATCTCAAATAGTTATAAATTATTTTATCAATTATTATTATTATTTTCTTGTAAAACATATAATTTGCTCATTTATATTAATTTATAATTTTTTTATATCTTGATTTTTGATAATTTTATATTATACTAATTTTTCATTTTCTTTCTTTATTCTAAATGTAAATTTGTTATTGTTAATGGACATTATTTTATTTTATTAAAATTTGAACTTAAGTATTATGATATATTTAATTAAACTTTTATGTATTTTTTGAATGTTAAAACCTTGTAAAGTGATGTTTTAAGTTTTATTATAGTTTTTAATGTTATAATGTTATGTGATATTATATTTATTTAATATTATTTTTTAAATTATTTTATTATTATTATATTTATTAATACCGGTTCAATCGCGGTTCAACCACGGTTGAACCATTGAACCTTGAACCAGTGCCTTGACCGGTTCAATGACCGGTCCGGTTTTAAAAACATTGATCTTAACTATGCATCTCATTCAATTAACTCAAATAAATATCTGACTTTCGAATAAATATTTTCAATATTTTTATTTTTCCTTTTTGAATATGTATCTCTCACCTATTTCAAACTATGATCCTTTTATTTTTATTTTGTACATTTGATTCTCTTTTATCTCTATCTTTAAATTATTTATTATAAATCTACCAAGGGAAAAGTGTGATACACTCTAATCTGTCGAGGGGATGGAGTATAAATTTCAACATAAGATGATAGAACAATATAACATCCGCATTTCTCAAGGAGGGGGCTTAATGCTACAATTTCTGCATGATTAGATGATGTTGCTGTTATGGTTTGTTTCACAGACCGCCATGAAATGGCTGTACCATCGCATGTAAACAAATATCCTATTTGTGATCTACCATTATGAGGATCTGACAAATAACCTACATCTGCATAACCAAATAGTGCTGATTTTGAAACATCTGAATAAAACAAGCCCATGTTCATAGTCCCCTTAAGATAACGAAGCATGTGTTTTACTCCATTCCAATGTCTTCTTGTAGGTGAAGAACTATATCTTGCTAATAAATTTACAGCAAATGTTATATCAGGTCGTGTATAATTAGCAAGATATATACATTAGTGCTCCTATAGCACTATGGTATGGTACTTTAGGACCAAGTAGTTCTTCATCCTTTTCTTGAGGTCTAAAAGGATCTTTATCCACATCTAAAGACCTTACAACCATTGGAGTGCATAGTGGATGTGATTTGTCCATATAGAACCTTTTAAGCACCTTCGTTATATAAGCCTCTTAATGCACAAGAACACCTTTATTTAAATACTCAATTTGTAATCCCAAGCAAAACTTTGTTCTTCCCAGATCCTTCATCTCAAACTCTTTCTTTAAGCAATCAATAGCTTTTGGAAGCTCTTCAGGAGTTCCAATGACGTTTATGTCATCTACATAAATAGCAATTATGGCAAATCCTTTTTCAGATCTTTTCATAAAAATACAAGGACAAATGGGATCATTTTTATACCCTTCTTTTAACAAATACTCATAGAGACGATTTTACCGAATACGTCCTGATTGTTTTAATCCATAGAGGGACTTATTCAATTTGATTGAGTAATCCTCTCTAGAACTTGAACTATTGGGAAAATTAAATCCTTCAGGGAGTTTAATGTAAATATCATTATCAAGAGAGCCATATAAATAGGTTGTAACAACATCCATTAGATGTAAATTAAGTCCTTCATGCACAACCAGACTAATTAAATACCGAAAAGTACTTGCATCCACTATAGGTGAATATGTCTCTTCAAAATCAATACCGGGTCTTTGTGAAAAACCTTGAACAACTAGTCGTGCTTTGTATCTAACAATTTCACCATTCTCATTTCATTTTTGCACAAAAACCCATTTGTATCCAACTGGTTTTACACCTTCAGGTGTACGGACTACAGGTCCAAAAACATTTCGCTTAGCAAGCGAATCTAATTCTGCTTGAATTGCATCTTTCCATTTTGGCCAATCATTTCTTTGTCAACAATCTTTAATAGACTTTGGTTCTTGATCCTTGGTGTCATTTATAATATTTAGCGTTGTATTATATGCAAAAACATCGTCAACGTTGACTTCACTTCGGTTCCATCGTATCCCATTCTTGACATAATTTATTGAGATCTCTTCATTTTCAACAATTTTAGGTACCTGAGGTTCTTCTGGAATCGAATCATTAATTATGTCAGAGGAATCTTTTGGGATTTCCATATCCTCGATTGGGCCATCTTGCCTCTTACCTCCTTTTCTAATTTGAGGATTTTTATCTTTGGAACCAGCGAGTCTACCACGCTTCAGGCGTGTTTGAGACATGTTTGCAATATTAGATTGTCCAACTGGGACATCAATTCTGATTGGAGCTTTAACAGCTGGTAACATATGACTTAGTTACCCTTTTTGTGTCTGTAAATACATCAAGTAACCACTTGGCTAAGCTTTGTAAATGAATTATCTTTTGAACTTCTAGTTCACATTCTTTTTGTACGAGGATCAAGATGAGATAATGATAATTCATTCTAACCAATATCTTTTTCCAGTTGTTTTTTCTCTCCCCCTAATGTTGGGAAAACTGATTCATCAAAATGACAATCGGATAATCGAGCAGTAAATAAATCTCCTGTTGATGGTTCAAGATATTTTATTATTGATGGAGATTCATACCCAACATATATTCCCATCCGTCTTTGAGGACCCATCAAAGTTCTTTTTGGTGGGGTAATTGGAACATATACAACACACCCGAAAATTCTTAAATGAGAAATATTAGGTTGTTGACCAAAAACCAATTGCAGCGGGGAGTATTTGTGATAACTTGTTGGCCTGATGCGATTTAATACTGCAGCATGCAGAATTACATATCCCCAAGTAGTCATTGGAAGTTTTGACCTCATAAGTAATAGCCTTGCAATCAATTTTAGACATTTTATAAATGATTATGCAAGTCCATTTTGTGTATGAACATGTGCCACACGATGTTCAACATCAATTCCAATGGACATACAATACTCATTAAAAGCATGAGATGTAAATTCACCAGTATTATCAAGACGAATTTTCTTAATTGGATAATCTGGAAAATGAGCACTTAGTCGGATTAATTGAGCTAACAATCTCGCAAACGCCTGGTTGCGATTTGACAACAAATAAACATGTGACCATCTAGTTGATGCATCAATTAAAACCATGAAATATCTAAATGATCCACATGCAGTACATGAGAAATCATTGGACTGAAGAATCTCCTGGCTCTTCAATGGATGTCCACATGAATTTTCAACTATGTTTTGCATCATGATAGACCCGGGATGGCCCAACCGATCATGCCAAACATCAAATTTGTTTTGATTCGTAAACTTTTGGTTTATGACAGCATGTGTTTCAATTGTACTAATATACATGTAGTACAAACCATAAGAAAAAGCTGGTAATTTTTCCAATACACATTTTTTATTCAAGCTAAGTCTTGTGATATAAAGATATTCTATATCTCCTTCATTGTTTGTTTCAATATGATATCCATTTAGACGAATATCCTTGAAACTTAATAAGTTTCTATGAGACTTAGGAGAATAAAATGCATTTTCAATGTGCAACCTTGTTCCTCTAGGTAACAACACATTAGCTCTTCCAGAGCCTTTAATTATATTTGTAGTACCAGAAATAGTACTAACATTGACTTCTCGCATTACTAAACAAGAGAAAATTTATTACTCTTGAGAATCGTATGAGTTGTTGCACTATCAGCGATACATGTATCTTCATTATTGATGCTAGTGTCGATATTCATTCTTCATAGAAATAAGAAGTAGAAATAATCAATATTAAAGAATATTGTTTTAGAAAATATATTTGAAAGATGTCAATCTTATTAAAATATTTATTGCCTTAGAAAAGCTCATATAAAGCCCAATAACATCAAAACATAAAGAACATAAAACATTCTATTAAGCATAAATTCAAGAACATGGTATGAGAAATATTTATTTCTTGACACTCCCATCACCAATGAGGTGATCAATTTTTCCATCTGGATCATCAAAGAAATCAGCAATATCAAGGTGAGTAGTATCCATATGGCCATAATCAGAATCACCATCTTCACAAGCAAAATGTGTTTCTATCTTTTTCTCCTTATTTTTAAGTGATTCTTGGTAAAGTTCAACAAGATGCTTTGGTGTACGACAAGTACAAACCCAATGGCCTTTACCACCACAACGATAGCATATATTTTCTTCTTGTTTGCTACTCTTTCCACCTTTTTCTTTTTCATTGTCACATTATTTTTCCACTTCTGGTGGGAAAAGGTATTCTTAAAAACTCCTCTATGACCATGTCCATGACCATGATCATAAGTATGACCACGACCACGGCCATGACAATGGCCGTGCTAACCACGACCCCGACCACGAGTTTGTCCATAATAATCAGATGTTGTTGCATTCACTTTTGGGAATGGAGCAGAACCAGTTGGGCAGGCCTCATGATTTTTCATCAAAAGCTCATTATTTTGCTCAGCCACAAGGAGGCATGAAATTAATTCAGAATATTTCTGAAATCCTTTTTCTCGGTATTGCTGCTATAGGAGCACATTAGTTGCATGAAAATTGGAGAATTTTTTTCTAACATATCCTCATTAGTAATTTTTTCTCCACACAATTTCAATTGAAAAGTAATTCTGAACATCGCAGAATTATATTCACTTACAGTTTTAAAATCCTGTAATCGTAAATGCATCCAATCATAACGAGCTTTTGGGAGAATCACAGTTTTCTGGTGGTCATATCTTTCTTTTTAAATTGTTCCTGAGGACAAGTGGATCTTTTACTGTAAGATATTCAACTTTTAACCCTTCATGGAGGTGGTGACGAAGAAAAATCATAACTTTAGCTTTATCTTGGTTAGATGCTTTATTTCCTTCTTTAATGGAGTCTCCAAGATCCATTGCATCTAAATGTATTTCAGCATCTAATATCCAAGATAAACAATTCTTTTCCGTAATGTCAAGAGCCACAAATTCGAGTTTTGCAAGGTTCGACATGTTCAAAACTATCATAAAAGAAATAGAATATGATCATTACATTACATATATTATTACCTTTTAAATTATGATAAATTGAAATCAAGATGCTATAAAAGAATCAATTTACGTAAACAAAAACAAATGTCAAAATAAATAATATAGTGGAAACGTGATGTATATAAAAGATCCCACCTATATCAATTACACATGCCCTTTATTCATGTCTTGGACCAATTTTTATACCAATCTCGTCAGCTAAATCATTTCATTTAAAAGAAATGTTTGATTTATATTAGGTAAACATATAAATCAGCCAATTGTTCATTCATGTACATGAGGTGGTATTGTTGTATTATGTTACCGCTATATACATATATGGAAAAACAAATGTAAAGGTATACAAACAAAGCCTGAATATAAGTTAATTATAAGTGGAACAAAACAAAAAGGAAAACACAGAGACAATCCAATTCCACTTAGTTAATAAAATATAAAATTAATACTTGACATAAACAAAAGTCTGATTCATATATGAAACTAAAAATGCATGCTTTCTCAAATATAAGAAAACGTCAACACAAACTTGGATTGATGATCGTCAAAACGTGCATGCAAGAACATACCTCGTCTATGCTACTAGCAATAAAATATTAGAAAAGAAATATGAGTAGAATTACCTTGAATCTATGTAACAAAGCACGCGTTCTTGAAATATGAATTGGAATTGAAATATGAATTGGAAAAATATGGCTTTCTCGTGCTGATTTGAGTATTGCGCTGACAACGTGTTATGAAAAATAAACTTGAGAGTAGAGCATACAGATAAAAGAGAACAAGAGAGAATAGAGACAATGGAATGATTTCCTTGTGTATTCTCACCAAGAGAGAGTAACCTATTTATAAGTACAAAATGCAACTCAAAGGTTGCAATTCAAAGGTTACATGCAACTCAAAGCTTACCAAATATTTAAGACTATTAAAGAGAAATGAATATAGAAGATAGAAAGCCAATATAGAAGATAGAAAGCCAATAGACATCCACCATAATTATAATTATTCATAACAATATATATATATATATATAGTATAAGAAACATTGGATAAGAAATTCTATATCATGGAATTATTTGCTATAATTTGTGAAATAAAATAATCAAGAGGATAGAATATGCTTATGTCAAACTTACAATCTTTAACGAGATTTTTACGCACATGGTTATAACATAACACAAAATTGTTGTATATGATTGTGTCAATACAAAATAATTTCAATTTTTCATAAAAAAAATAGGGGTGTTTAATGGTACAGGTAACCCACAAACTCGATTTGACTCAAACTGACCCAAGCACTTGTTGACCCAATTTGACCTAACCTGAGTTGTAGTGTTTTTTATCAAAGCCATTCATGTACGGGTTGGGTCATGGGTATTAATTTTTTAAACTCGTTGACCTGTAACCCGACTTGTTCATCAATTGTTCCATGTTAAAATTATTATTATTATTATTATTATTATTATTAAAAAACAAATATTATTAATAGAGAGAACAATATCAAAACAACACGTTCACATTCACATGAATATGGTGCAATGATTACCAATTTGGTGCTCGAGCATCTCTATGGAATTCTTTAAATATGTCTTGCATACTATAATGGCTTGCAAGAGGAAATAAAACTTCGAAATAAAAAATTTAAAGATAGTTTTACAAGGGAGTTTACATTAACTCACACCTTGCTGAACCAACTGGGCTAGACTCCCTTATAATTTACAGACAGCTAATGCCACACAAAAAGGATAAAAGAAAAACTAAAAGGATAATAGAGGGGGGCTTAATTTACTCTACTTTTTAACGTAAGTGAGAAGCGTAATTTACTTTAAAATAAAAACTAAAAAAATGATAAAAATACAACAGCTTAAATATGTTTGAGGTCCCTCTAATTTGAACCATTTTTTCTTTTGGTTCTCCAAATTAATTTTTTTTATTTAGTCCCCTAATTTCGCAAAATGTTGTTGTTGGTTTCTTGTCATTAACAACATTAGACTCGTTGCTAATGTGGCTAATGATGTCGACATTAGGAATACACAAATGTAATTAATTAAATGACATGGAAATTTGCTTTTAAATTTGTTTGACTTAAGTATCTTTTTGGTCTCTAAAATTTGGGTCAAGTTTTTTTCTGGTCCCTAATTCAAAAATGATTGTTTTAGTCCCAAATCTAAAAGTGATTTTTGTAGGCCCCCGAATTTTAACGTGTTTATTTTTCCTCTAATTCGGAAATAACACATTTTTGTCATCAGGATAGACAAGAACAAGTACTACTAGGTTTTTGTACTCCTAAAATTTGTATCTTAATTTTAAGCTTTCCTCCAATTGTTTGTTATGCTTTTTTCCCTCTATTTTCATTTAACAGTCTAATGGAGAAACTAGGTTTATTTCTTATTTTAATTCCTATATATATATATATATATATTGAATAAGAAACATTGTATAAGAAATTCTATATTATAGAATTATTTGCTATAATTTGTGAAATAAAATAATCAAGATGACAGAATATGCTTATGTCAAACTTACAATCTTTTACGAGATTTTTACGCACATGGTTATAAAAGAATACAAAATTGTTGTATAACGATTGTATCACTACAAAATAATTTCAATTTTTCATAAAAAAAAAAAAAATAGGGATGTTCACGGGTACAAGTACCCGCAAATCCAATTTAACCCGAACTGACCCAAGCACTTGTTGACCCAATTTGACTCAACCTGAGTTGTAGTATTTTTGGTCAAACTTGTTCATGTACGGATTGGGTCATGGATTTTAATTTTTTAAACTTGTTGATCTGTAACCTGACCAGTTGACCAATTGTACCATGTTAAAATTATTATTATTATTATTATTATTATTATTATTAAATAAAAAACAAATATTGTTATTAGTGATGACAGTTGCAACGCAACACATTCACATTCACATGAATATGGTGTAGTGATTACTGATTCGATGCTCGAACATCTCTATGGAATTCTTTAAATATGTCTTGCGTACTGTAATGGCTTGCAAGAGGAAAAAAACTTCAAAATAAAAAATGTAGAGACAGCTAATGCCACACAGAAAGGAAAAAAGAAAAATGGTTCAGAAATAGATGAAATATGGCCAACATGGATGAATAATTCCCCCCAAAGAAAAAGGCACACACATCTTGGAATGTCACCTTAGCCCCAGCCTACAGAATTTGATCAATAGATTCAGCCTTAGGTGCAACTAATGGATAGTGGTATCATCTTCCTCCTCACAGAGCTGCAATAGCCTGTAGATATTGGTTGAGAATGAACCAAGACTACAACCTTATAGTCAGCAAGAAATACAATTCGAATCACTCCTTTCCTTTCCAGAAATATTGCCATTCAAAGCTCACATATCACAAATTCACATTTTAAAAAGTACATAAGGCTACTAAGTCTGCAAGTTAAGGTCAAGAAAATGTACTACATGAGCTTAGTGGCTGCAAAGAAAAGGCAGGAGATGCCTCATTGAACCCATCCTTGCACTTAAAGCATTTGATGGAGTTGCTCCTCAGTCATCAACCATATATCCTTGCAAGGACATCACATGTAAATCATCAATAAGGTTCCTTGCCTTGTCCTTAAAGAGCTTGTGTGATATTTGTTAGAATTTTCTTTATTTGGTCTTCTATTGATTGGTGTATTTTGTTTTACTAAAATATGGGTTGAATGTATGACTTGATATATTTTTTCCTATGAGCACAATGTTTAATTTAGTGATCCAATTTGGGCTTTGAGAATCACCATGTGTTTATATGTTTATTGGGTCAAGCCCCATAGACAAGTGTGCTGAGTTTATGTGTAGGACCTAATGGGCCTAATATCCATGATGGTTGAATATTAGGTTGTCTATTTAAAGAAGGGTAGGATCCCCACTTGACTCATGTCCTCTTTGATGACTCATTGCTCCATCCAATAGTCGGTCTGTAAGAGAGGGGAGATCAAGAGGAAGTTCCTTCTCCTGACGTATACACTTGTGTACGCACTTCTGCAAGATCGAGTATGTCTTCAAGAGGTACGCAATTTATGAGTATTGTATCTGATGATAATTTAGGTGTTCTAAATCCTAGTATAGATCCTATTAATTTCTACAATATTGACTTGCAGATGCTCTTGGAAATTTTCTCATAAGACCCTACGCTTACCAATATAACTATGTTTCCGTCTACCACAAATTAAAACATGGAAAAAGGGAAAATTAGAAGATGCAAAATGTAAAATTCAATTCAAATTCAAATTGATATTATCTTTTTGTGTGTATAAATTGAGATTAATATTTATATGGTAATCTTAAAATCTTAAAATATATTTTACAAAAATATATAACAACAATATTAATGTTAATTTATTAATTTTATTTTTATTACAAAATAGTTTTAAATTAATTCTCGAATAGTAACATATATAAATTAAAAAAAATATTTTTCTATGATAAAGACCACAGGCATCTTCTACAGGAGACAATCCAACTCAAGTCATGTAAAATTACTATGGATGTCAAAGCTCTATCTCCAAGTATTTAACACAATTACATACTCAGAAATCAGCAATATTTTTTAATATTTTTTAATTTGAGAATAAATTTACATTGTCTATGAATAAAATATACTCCCTCTGTTCCTTTTTAATTGTCGAATTTTTGGATAATTTTTGTTTCTATTTATTTGTTGTTTGCAAAGTTCAAAATCACATTAATTACTTTTTTTTTATCAATTATACCCTTACTTGTCTCCTTATCTTAAATTAATTTACACATGCATTTATTGTAGAGTGGAAAGAAAAAAGGGTAAAATAGGAAACCCTACAACTATTTTATTATAATCGAAAAAAAGGATAGATAAAAAGGAACGTAGGTAGTATATTTTTTATGGTATTATTTATACATTTTTTAAAACCTAACATGCATTTTTTTTATACTTATATTCTTTTATTCTTATATAGTCTTCCCAACATGTTATACATGTCTATCTCTTTCAAGAAATTTTTTTCGCCTGTCTACTTTTTTTTTGTTGACTAAAAGGTGACAAAACCCAAATAACACAAGCAACTACAACAAAAAAATCTACAGCTCAACCATCAGCACTTAACAAGGACAAGACAAAGTCAAGAGGCTCAACACAAGCCCCTACGACATAAAAAGACCATATTTAAGATTGTCTACTTCTACAAATACACACACAAGCATCATTTTTTTTCAGCAAAACACATTTTCGGAAATGGATGAAAAACTTTAATTGTGACTAAAATTCTTATCCAGGATTAATATATATATCAATTTATGATTATGCATTGCATTGATCAATTTAGTATAACATGTTCTATTTTGTTATATTGCCCAAGTAATTTCAAAAGGATTTATTTCCTGTGAAGTGTATAAAATACGAAACTAGAGATGAGCACAAACTTTCTTTCTCACTTTACACACATTATCATCTTTGACGAGTCCATTTGAAAATAATATTCACATCATTGCTCGTAAAAAACTACAATGACTAATGATCAAAATCCATGCACGAAATATTCAATTCACAATTGTACCCAAATTCAAAAAATTCAAATTTAGGATCAGGTTAAAAAAACCTCCATTTGGAAATTAAAAAACATTCAACTCTACGGTTTTTTAATAAGCAACAATTAAACATAGTAATGAATAGAAGAAACATTATGATATACTGCAAAATAAAACTAAATGCCAAAACCGATAAGAGAAATTGTAGACAGGCAACTCTTTAAAAATTTCATTATATACATTATTTCCCTGCCATCAGCAAAGTTTCTACAAGATATAAATATTTATTAGCTATATTCCATTAGGGGGATTTTGTGCAAGTGTATTTTTTCCAATCCATAACACAATATGATATTAATACAACAAAATAAAACAAAAGGTCGATACAGATTTATTCCAGAAACTGAAACATAAACATATCAATATGGAACTTCATTATCAAATATGAGAAAGCTACCTCAAAATATTGATGAATAAGAACCAGTATTTGAAACATTCCTTTGAGCTTAGCCTTTTGCAGACCTGAGACCTTGTAATTCTTACAAGATGACGAAATACATGGCAAGGAGAAACACTTTTCGAAGCAGAAATTTCTCACAAGAACATGAATCTACAGAAACTACACAACACGTGGGGAATCCAAATGCTAGAAAACAAGAACACAAATCTTGGGTGGCGATCTATTCATTAAAAACTCAATTATAACAAATAAAAAAGCAAAAGAGATAGTCACAATAATGTTGCAAAATTTAATGATCAAGAAAAATAACTAAACAATTAAGACAAATACCAAACAAGTGTTAACTTGAAGTGGCGGCTCTACTAAAGTTATGATTGAAGTCAATCCTTATGACAAGTTGATAGATACCTTTTTTCATTACAGAATTATTGAAGAACTCCTCTAAGCATTAAGCAATCTCTACCAATAAAGAATATTCACAAAAATTGAAAATACTACTTCAATTACAAATACACCAAATCGAAAGCACTCGAACATATAAACTTCCTTTTATTTACTTCTCATATACAAATAACTCGCTTTCATTTGTTAGTTGTATAAACCAAAAGTTATTTTCCATGTGTATTTTTTATGGAAATGAATCCCATTCCATAGCATAGTACAATGTAATACAACAAATAAAACCAAAGATGAATACAGAGTTATTCCATAAGCTGAAGCATAAATCATATCAATATGGAACTTAGTTAACTCAATATGAGAAAGCTACCTCAAAATAAATAAGAACCTATATAGCCTTTTGGAGACATGAGACTTTGTAATTCTTTACAGATAAGCTTAGGAAGATCACAACAATAAAACAATGTTGGCACTTCTAGCAGTAGAGGCTTCATAAGAACATAGATCTACAGAAAACATTGTTTGCACTTCTGGCAGCAGAGGCTTCACAAGAACATAGATCAATAGAAAAATGTAGAAAACAAGAACATCACTGTTGTATATCGATCTTGATTGATATTTCAAAAGGTTAATACCTTTAATTAATTAATTTAGAAAAAAAAATTAAAATAACTTGTTGCTTATCAAAAGAGATATTTTACTTTGACTTGATCTTGTTCTCTTAATCTTTCAAATTGTGTCTTGTCTTATCTGATCTTTGACTTGGTCTCAAGTGATTTTCATTATAAATATAACATCTCAGAAGGCTTTTAGATACCTCTCTCTCACATCTTTTCATTATCAAAAGTGATATTTTACTTTGACTTGATCTTGTTGACTTAATCTTCTAAATTGAGTCTTATCTTATCTTTGACTTGGTCTCAATTGATTTTCTTGGGTTTGTCTCACTAAAACTTTGCTATTTCTATTATCCCAACCATTGTTGGGATGAATCTGTTATACCATAAGGGACTTCCACATCACACAAATAAGTCCTTGAGATTGAAGTTCATACTATATATAATCACGAATTATGATCCTCCTAGAGAACTTATGAACATCACACAAAACTCCCCTGGGATATTAACAACAGACTGTGTTCCCAACAATTGTTGGAGCAAAAGAACTAGCAATCTATTCAAGTAATATAACTAAGGAACTCGCACAACAGGAAAAATACATGGCAGCAAAAACTCTTAAAAAAAAGTAAAAAAATATTGATATTTATAATGGAAAAAGAAAAATGGTTTCTAAACAATGTAAAAAGGATAAGGTGACACTCCATCTAAAAGACCAAGTCAACAAGACTAAATCCAAGTAAATGTTTTTGTAAGAATTAAATTAATTTAAATTAAATTCAATTAAATAGAAATATTAAGCTGAACAAAATCAAAATAATTACAAGAATTCTAGAACATTAATGGCAATCGTAATAATGGTGTAAAAATTAAAAAACAAGTATAATCCTCTCTCCGTTCCAATTTATATGACGTTTAAGGTTTTGGCACAGGTATTAATGAATGCAATTAATTTATTGAATTTCCTAGAAAACATTAGGTAATTTCCTAGTATACCCTTTATCTCTCTAATTAATTACTCATACTACGCTACTCCCACTAAGTATTATTTAAGGGTAGTCTTGAAAAAAGATATTTAATGCAGCATTGGTTTTGTAAAACATCATCTATTTTGGAACAATTTTTTTTCTCTAAAACGTCATATAATCTGGAACAGAGGGAGTAGCGGCTACTAGAATAGATATTTCGAGTAAATACCATAAGACATCCAATTACATTCTTTCAATGCATAATTATTGAAGAACTCCACTAAGCATTAAAAAATCTCTGTCAATAAAGAACATTCCCAAAAATTAGAATTAATTCCGCTTCAATTACAAATTCCCCAAATCAACTACACTGAAAAACATAAGCTTCTTGTATAGGAATTACTTGCTTTCATTAATGTTATCAATTGTAGATACGTTGTTAACTATTATTAGCATTAAAAAAGAAAACCCTTATTGTAAATGTAATAGATAATAGTGCCTTTTTAGATCAGGAGCCAGAAGTGAGTCTTTCTGTGTATCCATGACAAGGAGAATGGCAGAAGTATGGACAGGTGAATAAATAAAAGAAAAGGATAAGGAAAAGGAAAACATCACACACACCACACCAAAGGGAGAAGCCGGGAATTCCCGTGAGATCTCCCTCAAAACCAAAAAATAATTATTTTTTATTAATTTTTTTGACCTACCATGCAAGTGCACATGTCATGGCAAAGGTCTGTTAACAAAGTTCACCAAAACTACTCTTGCGTATAGTGAACATTCTTCCTTTTATAAAAACCACACAATACAGTTTCCCCCTTAGAAACCCTCACATCATTGTCTCAATACCACAACATGCATCGACATTGGCATGTGAAGAATGCCACCACACTTTCTTCTCTCGATCTGTGTTGCAATCTCCAAGCATTGACCAAACGATTCTTCGAAAGAGACCTTAAAATCAACACGAACACGATCATCACACCTTTGTACGGTAGATCGGTGACACCAGGATTTAAATCCTGGAAAAAATAAAAGAAACACGAATTAAAATAAAAGTAGAACACGTGAAAGAATAGTTGAAGCTATACAAGGAAAAATCAGAATTGAAAAAGCAATCGTACCCCGGAAAAGCTACATCGAGGTGTTGATTGGTAGGTAGGAAGAAAATGTTGGAAAGGTTGAAATTAGTGAATGAAAAAGGGGAAAACCTAACTATCTTATATAGTGGGGATCAGACGCTGAGTGGAATGCACATATTAGATTGTCTCTCTTATTTTTTAAGTAAATAATAACTTTAAATAAGTAAATGTTTGACTTTTTTAAATAAAATAAATAACTTCTTTGACTTTTTCAGAAAAAAGTAAATATTTGACTTTCAAATAAATATTTTAAATATTTTTTAATATGTATTTTAAAAAACGAAAATCACTCTTGACTATTTCAAACTATAATATTTTTATTTTTAATTTGTATATTCGACTATCTTAACTATTCATCTCATTCAGTTAACTCAAATATTTCAAATAAATATTTTCAATATTTTTATTCTTTCCTTTTTGAATATGTATCTCTCACCTATTTCAAACTATGATATTTTATTTTAAATATGTACATTTGATTCTCTTTTATCTCTACCTTTAAATTAAGTATTGGTATTTTTTTAAAAGTTATCAATAATTAAAAATAATCTTATATCACAATTTGACTAGCATATTTGAAATAAGTATGTAAGCTCAAAATGGTAGAACACTCAAAGCATGTTTCGTTTACCTAATCTAGGAAAGTAGTGAGGCTTTTGATATTTATAACTCCTTAATTAATAAGTATACCTCCCTTTCTTTATATATAATATTTTATTACTAAAATACCCTTTTACATAGAAAACCCCTTTTATTACTAAACCCCTAAAAAATACCCTTTTATAAGAGAACAATATAAACCCTAATTTTACACCCCCTTACATCTTCCTTGTTCTTTAACCATATTTTTGCATCCTATATTCATAATTTTTTAAACCCTATTTTTGCACCTCCATCTACCCTTTACATCTATTTTCATCCCTCTTTTTTTCTCTCTCTCTATCAAAAAAAAAAATTCATAATTTCATTGAATTCCAAGAAGAGGTATAGCAAAAATTAGTAAAATTAATAAGATTACCAATTAAAGCAGAGTGTGATTTACCACAAGCGAGGACCAACAAGTTCTACATTCTCAGCCAAAGTTTTGGGAATCAAAACTTTCAGCAAATTTTGCTATAGCATACTGATTTGCAATCATTTAGTCCATCCCATTCACGTGTCAAATACCAAATAAGCATTGAACAAAATAAATTAAGTCCTAATGTCATGATTTGCACTAACTTTGATTTAAGAATGTACACTGCATATTCTGCAACCTTTCTCCTTCCCACTCTACTACATTCTTACGTAATTTCTACCGACTACGGGCCTATCTGAGTAAGTTTATCTAGAAGTCCTTCTGGAAGATTAAAATAAGAAGAAAAAAAAACTAAAGAGATAAGCTTCTTCATAAGTTAAAATTAGCTTATGCATAAATTAATTTATAGAAGCTCGCTAAAATTAGCTTATGTATAAACTAACTTTTAGAAGCTCTCTCATATAACTTCTCTAAAAGATGAGAGCTTCTACAAATTAATCTGTACATAAGCTAATTTTAATTTATAGAGAAGTTCATTTCATTTTTTCTTCTTATTTTCTTCTCCTAAAAAGACTTCTGGATAAGTTTATCCAAACATCCCCTTATTATTATTTTGTTATTAAGCATGATCAAATCCAGATACTAAAATTGTCTCTCCTTATACGATTGTCATGTCTTACCTGGAACCTTGAAGAGTCAGAAGGAGAGGAGGGTGGTGACTAGGGATGGTAAAACGGGCTGGCCAGGCCCGTTTTGGCCCGGCCCGCCTGTGGCCCGTCGAAAACGAGCCGAGCCGGGCTGGCCCGCCATAGCTAGCACGAGCTGCACAACTTGGCCCGGCCCGGCCCGCCTTAGAGTGGGTTGGCGGGCTGGCCCGCCAAATTTGGGGTAGAGAGAGAACAAGTTACATAGCCATGGATGGGAGAGAGAGAGAACAGCTACACAACCACCACGGCTCACGGAGGTGACAGGCTGACGGCACAGGTTGCACAGCGGTGATGGTGCAAGTGTCACACAGCAGCGGTGGGCCGATGGCAGCACGACGGTGACGGGGGATGAGTCGCTAGTCTGGAGGAACAGGTTGCAGTGCACAACGGTGACGCGTGAGTTCAAACCAAACACGACGCCGGTGAGGGATAACGGCGCCGATAGTGAAGTGAGATTGAGAGGCAGAGGCGCTTCAGTGAAGGTCGTGACTCGTGAGTGAGGTTAGGGTGAGGCACGCAATGAGTTTGTGTGTTACTAAGTTAGGGACTTGGGTTTGGTAGTGTGATTTTTTTTTTAATTTTTTATTTGACTTATTTTATTTAAGAAATAAATAATATATTAAAATATAATTATAATATGTGTGACGGGCTGACGGGCCAGCCCTCCCTGCCCTGCCTCTGGCCCGGCGGGTTGGTGGGCTAGGCGGGGTGGACCTAAGTGGGCTAGTGGGCTGAAGACCCCATCCCGTCCCGTCAAATTTGTGGTGGGCTGGCGGGCACACCCGCCTGGTCCGGCCCGGCCCATTTTGCCATCCCTAGTGGTGACGGAGAAAGGGGATGAGGAAAGAAGGGGGAAAGAAATTCTCAATAATAATTTGTAAATTAGAAGGGTATTGAAGGGAAAATATTGAAGAAGAAAAAAAGAAAAAGGGAAGGTATATTTATTAATTGGGGGAGGTATAATTATCATTTGTGAAGTAGTGAATGCTAATTTAATTTCAAAATTCATTATGTAAAATTTTGTATAAATCCGTTTAAAAACAATCACGGTGGGATACGTTAGTATATTAAAAAAAGCTCATCACAGGATCCCAAACCAAGCGCCACCTTCCTATCAACTAGATTCTATTACACCTAATGCAAGTGCAAACTTGACACGTCAACTTGCCTAGGTGGGTATAACTTGGTACTAATATATTAAAGGAAACGATAAATAAGAAATGCCATTATTGAGGATAAAAATGAAAAATTATAAGCTAAAACTAACCGCTACTTCTCTCAACAAAAAAAAGAAAAGCCAACCTAAGCGCTACTTTTAAGTAAAATCTTTTGAAAAAATTATATAAATTAGTGAAATAAAGCTATTTACTGAATACTTTTGTTTTGATAAAATAAAGTTTTAAAATAATCAAATAAATTAGGCTTAATTGTAATTTTTATTCTCAACTTTTTAATTTTTTGCGGATTTTATTTTCAACAAATTAATTTGGTGCATTTTACCCCTAATTTTTTAAAAAGTTATAAATTTTACCCTCTACAGTTTTGATGACGTATAATGCTAAAATAATTGTATTTTTTACCTTCAACTTTTTATTTTTTGACAAATTTTACCTCTAACTTTTTCATTTTTGACAAATTTTACCCATAACTTTCTACTTTTTGATGAATTTTACTTCCATTTTTTATGTTTATGTCAGCATATCACGTCATCAAAATTGTGGAGGGTAAAATTTGTAATTTTTAAAAAAAATTGGGGATAAAATACGCCAAATTAATTTATTGGAGATAAAATCTGTTAAAAATTAAAAAGTTGGGGATAAAAATTGCAATTAAGCCAATAAATTATAAACTAGGTTAAATGATTTACCAAACACATTCTTTCGTTCCTAAACTCTTAAATCCCAAATCTTTTTCTCTTTCCCTATTCTTATAATTTAACAAGACCTCATTAGTTTTACCAAAGCGACTATAGTTCAGAATCCCCGCCCACAAAGAACATTTGCTCATATGCAAACATGGAACATTAAGGCCCAAGAATAAGATGGGCATACACACTCGGTATCACACTTTTATACTTACACTTTTACACTTTTTTTTTTTTTTTTGGTACAGTTACACTTTTACACTTACCGTCCCTATTTATAAGGTATTTTTAACTAATTCGCACCCCTTAAAAAAAGTAATTAATCACATTAAATTTGTCAATAATATATATTGTTCTTCTAAAAGTACCCTTAACTTTTTTAAATTAATCATCTATGTTCACTTAATTGTTTCTCATCTAATTAATTAATGTTTAGAGAGAAAATAATTAATTAAGGATACTTTAGGAAAAAAATAATTAATGCATCTAGAAATTATTAAAGGGTCTTATAAAAGGGATAAGAATTTTTTTTTGAAAAAAGTCTTATAAATAGAAACGGATGGAGTAATAAATCATTTAATGGGGTTGTAAAAAAAAGTTATTTTTAATAAAACAAACAAGACTATTGCTATTTCCACTTCCCTTTATTTCTAATACACTCCCTTTTTTATTTTCTTATTCAAAAATACCCTTCAAATTACACTCCCCTTTAGGTCAAGTTTGTTTTTTCCAGATTTCAAAACCCTATATCCTTACCCTCTCTCTCGACTTCAATCTCCCCCTTCCTTTTGTTCTAGGCAAATGCTAACCAGTACCCTAAATTTTTATTGGGATGCGCAAAATTACGCTATCCATGAATTTTTTTGCGCTATCTGATTTTCACACTAAATATTTTCTCCTTTTAATTCCGTAACTAGTGTCTTAGGGCACTGGTTAACAAGATCCTTTGTTCTACTTCCCATCACCTAAACATTGTCACCACCACCAATTACTTGTTTGTACCCCAAGTTCTTATTTCTAGAAAACTCTATTTGTAATAACTTCTTTCCATAAGTCTCTCTCTGCTGAAAAACAAAAAAAAAAAAAAGGCTTCTTGATTGGTGATGGAAATTTTTTCTTTTTTCTAAAGATAATTCTGAGACGCTGAATGGGAGCACTTTCTGAAATGTAAAACTTATACGTGTGTGTAAAGGGGAGTGTATTTTCTAGGGGCATTTTTGGAAAAATAAAATTCAAAAAGGGAGTGTGCTGGTAGTAATAAGGGGGAGTGGAAAAAGCATAAGGCAACAAACACTTATGTTTTTTATTTAATAAAAAAACAATTTTATGCTTGTTTTTTAAGAAACTACTTCTATTGCTTAAAAAATAAATTACTTTTTGAAAAACACTTTTACAATCACTTTTTTTAAGTTTAAATAAATTGATTCAATATTTTCTTTATATCAAATTTCACATAATTTAAACATATTTCTTAAATTTTATGTAACTAGATATTTACTTCTTCTTTTTACAGCATAACTAGATTTTACTTATATTTCACTTAAATGAATGACATAATACATTAAATTATCTGTCAATAAATTAGAATAAATTACACTAACATTCCTTAAAGTTTCATTAAATTACAAAAACACCTCCTACCTTTATCTACTCCTACAACAACCCCCCGTTAGTTATTTAAAATATACACTAACACCCCTTTATACATTAGATTAACCTTTAAAAATATACACTAACACCTTAATTATTTAAAAAACATTACATTCCCCTAAAGGGTGGTTAGTGTAAATGTAAAAAAAAAGCATAGGAGGTTTGCATAATTTTACAAAATCTCATGAGAGGTTTATGTAATTTACTCTAATTAAGTATTAATTAGATTGTTTTGTATGAAATTTCTTAAACTTAATCTACTTTATAAAAACTTTCACTTCAAATGAATTAGTTACTTTCGTGTAAATTATTAAGTGGTGCAAGTATAAAAGTTTTATACCTAGGGAGTGTTTAGTACAAGAAAAAAAAATTCATGCCCTTTCATATGATTCCTGGGAAGCATGAATTTTGATAATCCTGAATTTTGGGATGAATAAAATTTGTTTGATTAGTCCTAAATATTCTTGAGAATATTTACAAGTTTCTTGGAAATTAAAGAATAACATAATACCACATTAAATAATCTAATAAGAGTATCGTCATATTTTTATCCCAATAAAAAAATAATAATAACTCAAAAAAGTTAAATTTTGATAATCCTGAATTTTGGGATGAATAAAATTTGTTTGATTAGTCCTAAATATTCTTGAGAATATTTACAAGTTTCTTGGAAATTAAAGAATAACATAATACCACATTAAATAATCTAATAAGAGTATCGTCATATTTTTATCCCAATAAAAAAATAATAATAACTCAAAAAAGTTAAATTTCCACCTCTCATGGGAACAATTTTGTGGCAAACCTAGCTAAAATTCATTCCCAAGAAACATTCTTTCCTGGGAATGTTTGTCAAATTGATTCTGTAGTTTAATTCCATGCTTCAAAATATAGAAGGAAAAGAATATAAAACAGATAGATAAAGAGTAAACATCTTGCACAACTTATAAACAATGCCACTAAACTAAAATAACCTGTATACTTCAATTACAAAAGCTAAGGCAAAGCTTAGAGAAATTGTCAATTATAGAGCCGACGAATGGTGGGGACTAAAGATCTAACAAATACTATGATTCTCATTAGAGACTTAGCTCAAAACAAAATCATGTACCCCAAAAAAAGAAGAGCTATAAGATTATCTAGACCCCATTGGAAAGAAACACTAAGGTGGTGTAATATATGGATATCAACAAGAACAAAAAATAATTGCAGTATCAACTTCTATATCTGCCAGATATATTACAGAAAATGAAGTCAATCCCACATTAAATGGGTGAGACCAAAGGTTAGTAGTCAACAATTTACGCCTAACCTTTGGTTCTTGTAATTGTGATGCTACCTTTTCCACCTTCAGTGCGAATTTTTGTTTTACCAACCACAGGCTTCCCTGAGATGGCTGACTTGGGGTATGCAGATGGATCGTCAATGCTTTGCGTTAATTTCGAAGGAGGCGGTGTTTGAATGCGCTGATTTATTTCCTTCAGAGTTACATCTCCATGGGCACCACTTGGTTTAATGAAGGCAAATGGATAGGCCACAGAAGAAGCCAACTTCGTCGGCGTATGTATAAATGATTTCCTACCTAAACATGAAAAAGAAGTCTGAATTTATGATCATGACAGAAGTTTTCTTCAAATCAATCTAAATTAGGTATAAGGTGCTGTTGCTTCATGATATAGAGCCCAACTATAGGAAAGAAAACAACTTTTGTAAAATCATGCTTGCTTCTCACATCTTGTGGGAGCATTACTGTATACATACTTTTTTTTAATAAAATAAGTAGTATAATGGAGAGACACCCCCAATTCTACCAGGCAAGGTGTCAATGACATGTTAGGGCTGTCAGTAGAGCCTTGTAGAGGGCCACACAAGATTATTGCACAAGTCTAAACCGTAAATAGTTTTATTCAGTCCCAATGACTCAGCTAGCCCTTGGGTGCCAAGGGATCTCTCCCTGATGAGGGTTACCCACCAAGCGGGATTTTAGTGGCATTAGAGGAAATCAAATGCATATCCATGGAAAGGATGAGAATTAACTCTGGATCCTTGACCACTAGTGCCAACCCACATTGGCCTATGTATCATATAGCATACAAGAGAAATTAAGTAGATATTTGGTACAGTTAAACCTGAAGAGAGACTATGACAAGAAAAAAGTCAAACCTTTGAAGATAATATTTCGGCTGGTTCGAGGGACATGCAAATGTTGAACCACATTTTGTTCATAAGATGGTGTGATGGCACTAGCCTCTGCAGGAGGAAGAAAATATGTTGAATAAAACCCAATGCATAGAGGAAAGTGTAAAGAATGAAGGAAGAAACAAAATTAGCCGACAATAGTGGGTGGAAAACAATGTAACCTACCTGTACCATCAATTTGAACATCATCTGCCCCTGAAAAATTCCTGAGTCAAATAACATAAATGTCAGATTATTTTGTATAGCCAAATATCCACAGAAAATCAATGGTCCAGAGAAGCATACAATTCCTCAGGACTGATATCCATCTCAGCATCATTAAAGTAATCTGCAAGCCACGTTTCAGTTGATGCCAGGTCCACATAATCAGATGCAGATGTATTTCCTATTGTGTAATCTATAATGATTGGGGAAACATCAGAAATAAAATAAAAATAAAGTGCAGAAGATATCACCGAGTATAACATAAAGCAGAATCCTTCAAAAAGTAAACCTGATGCCCCCAACACCCATTGCGACACTTCTGGAAAAATATCCTTAACTGGGTCCTCCTTCCCCTGTATATGTAATGAAGTGACAGTCATAAATTAAGGCAAATCCACAAGATAAGAAAAGAATCAAGATTGTTGATCAAGCCAACACAGTCTTCCCATTATTTAGGGACAAATACCAATAGTCACAAAGAGGACTCGTGAAAAACAGAAATTTATCCTAAATAGTGATTACTAGAAAACACATCTTTAACAAACTCTGGTATCACAAAGGGTTAACAGTCATCCCAAATGCTTAAGTTAACAGTATTGACTGTTCTATATCAAGCCATCATGTGTTTACAGTATACATATACAGTGGAATAGTGAATAAGCCCCAATTCACAGCTGAATCAGTGGAAGGTGGTAACAAAACAAGCCTAACATCAGAAAAGATATATCTAACAGAAAGAACAGGGATAAGCAACTTTAAGTCAAGGCATTGAAGATATTACGTATTCCTTTTTCAATCATGAATAAAATGTTAATATCAGCATGTAATTTACTTGAGGAAAAGTTCAAATGTTTGCAAGTTTTGCACAATAAGAACAAATCAGCATTTCTTAAGTCCTTTTTATATTGTAGAACCATTCAACATGCTATGAATGTGAAAAGTTAATCCAAAAAAATGCTACAACCACTGACATTTTTTAAATATGACAAAGACATCTCTTCATTGGATAGAGATTGATCCATATCTTGGCTGTTGAACTGTAGCATCCTCCGCCTCTTGGCTTGCGAATAAGTCTCCCTACCTTCCTCCAGTTCCTTTTGCATATTATTTGGATCTAAGAATCAACCATTGTTTGAATTATAAAAGGATAAATAATAATAATAACAACAAAGGAAAAAAGACAATTGATCAAGTTGCACATATCGTTAAGACAATGTCAAGAAAGGTGCATGCCAGAGAACTGCCTTACCACCATTATTGACATTATATGCCAAATCACCACAAGCCTTAACAGGAGTTGTTTCATCATCCAACATGTATGAAAGATCTTCTTCATTTTGAGGCACATCATTCCACAGCTCTTCTGAAATTTCTGCTCAAAACAACACATTTTCCTCAGGCATCGGCTACGTATAGGTTACTTAAGTAACGGCAGGACTTACCAAAATCAGAAGTCTTTCCGAGACTATAATTCTTCCCTTGCCAATCCCATGGCTCCCTAGCACCACTAAGAATAAGAGCAGACAAGTGATAGAAAACACAAAAGTCATTGTTGTGATGCAACATTGGCAAAGATTAACCAACAAAAAGTTAACAAGTGATAGAAAACACAAAAGTCCCCCATTCAAGAACCAAGTAAATGTCCATTCCAAAATGCATAAGATTAACTCAGTCCCCAAACACTGTTTGTACACATCATAATTAGTACCATAGACAAGGGAATATTGACATCATGGTAAACTGAAGCAATTACCACCAAACAAAAAAGTTAGAAACAGAACCATCAGATTATTATACTTTACAAATCATAGCAAGTACTTAAGCAGTTTTTCCTCCATCTATTGATTATATTAGCCAAGGAATAACAGAAAAAGCGGAAAAGAGAAAAGGGGCAAAAAGAAAAAAAAAAAAAACATCAACAGGGAAAAGGGGTAAAAAAGATGACCCACCAATTTAATCAAACAAGGCCACATCCCAAATCCTACATTCTTTATCCATAACCCCAAAAAAAAAAAAAACCAACAAACAATCTCAATAGCAAATCAAAACCACACACACACCAGAAAAAAGAGAAACAACACAATCAACCAAAATCATCTTCCAGATTCCATTAATCAAAACAAAATGTACCTAGCAAACCAGCATAAACACCCCCCAAATCGTACCAACGGGAGAGGCTAGTCTCTCACAATGTGACGAACCAAGGTTCGAATTCT
Source organism: Pueraria montana var. lobata (assembly GCA_026413185.1). NCBI lineage: Eukaryota > Viridiplantae > Streptophyta > Magnoliopsida > Fabales > Fabaceae > Pueraria > Pueraria montana. Next base: position 956,183 of record CM048653.1, read on the forward strand.
TGCTGGGAGAGAGATGTCCACATTTAGTGCCCGACCTGTCTCGAACAAGATTGCCTTACAAAGATAAAAAAAACAAAAAACACAGAATCCCCTTCCGTCCAAAAACAAAATCACCCACAACCAAAATTCACAAAAAAAAAAAAAACACAAGAAAAAAGAAAAATCAAAACCCACAACTGCAATCACATAAATGCACTTCCTAAACCCACTTAAAATCCATTAGCCATACCAATCACAACAACCAAAATTAAAATAAAAAAATAAAAAAAGAAGAAAAAACAGATGAACAAGAAAAAAAGAGAGAGAGAGATTTACTCGTCATTGTTGTTATAATCCATCTCAGCAGCACAGCAAGGATGAACCAAAATATCCAATCACTCACACTGATCAGAGAGCCCCTATTTTTTTTTATTATTATTTTCTTTTCTCTTTCTCAGAACACAAACCACAAAAGTAACCGTTACAGAAGAGATCGGTTGTGTGGAGTGCCTATAAACTGAAACACAAGCCAGTCCACTCTGCCTCTCTGCTTGAGATGTGTGCTGTGCTGCATATACCAATATTTATATAAATTATATTATATTTATCATAAATAAATAAATAAATAAATTATATATATATATTTATCAATAACCAAGCCAAATACCAAAAGCATCGCCGACCCTTTCTCCGTTTCCTATATATCCTCGCTATCTAATGTCCAGCTTTTCTATTTTCCAGGTTTTTCTTTTTCTTTATTATTTTTTTATTTATGTAATGCCTTTTTTTCAGCATTTAATTCATTAAAAAGCAGAAACAAAGAAAGGAAAATGAAAAAGGGGAAATAGTTAGACCAAATGTTATAGAGTCGTTATAGCGTTGTTAACTTGCTCCGATTATTGGGTCGTGTTATTTGGTCAACCACGTGAATAATGAGTATTATTTAAAAAAATTAAAAATATTTATATTTTATACATTAATTACTTTAAAGAATTATAGTAACAAAATCCGTTTTGTACTTTAAAATTCCAAAATACTATTTACAATACACCGGTTTACTTAGAAATCCACCGGGTCATCGGTTCATATTGATCTATTTGACCGTTTGATACACTGATTTGATAAAAAAAAATGGTCATACTGAATTATATTGATTCCATAATAGTTTTTTTATCCTATAATTAGTTTGGGCCTATTATATCACCAAATCCTAATTGGACCAATTTGACCAGTGGATCCAAGTGGATTTTGATAACATTGAGTTTGACTAATGTTTAAAAATGGTCGTCAGTCATTAATCTTCTAATAATGAAAATTTAAAACTTATATTTTTCATCAATTTAATTTTCTTGTGATAAATTTTGAAAACTAATTCGATTGGAAAATGCATATAATTTAAAATTGAGTATCTAGTTTTTTTTTTTATGAGTGAGTATCTAGTTATGTATTAATTAGAATATATGATTTGGAAAATGAGACTCTCACTCCTTATTTTCTCAATTAGATTCTCTCAATTAGATATTTTAAACATTTTCCTTATTCTCTCTTTTGATTGTGCAATCCATACATAGTAAAAAAAAAATTATCAGTAGGAATTGAAAACAGTACAAAGGGATTTACAACATTCACACACCATACTCAACCAACTGAGCTAGACCGCTTTGGTAATCCATACATGGCAACTAGCAAAACATATTTCTTTTAACATTATTTTTTTCATCATCTCAAATTATCTTTCTTTTATTTTTTAAACCACATATTTCTTTTAATCTATCTTTAATTTGTATCTTTAAATTGAAATTGAATATTTTCCTTCTTCTCTCCTTTGAATTTGCAATTCGTACAAAGCAATTAGCAAAACAACATGAGTTTAATGGTTATATTCTAACAATGTAAAATAATTTTATATTATCATTCAATCACAAATCATTATTGATATGACTTTTAAGCTAATTATTGTAAAAGTCAACAAACTTACCATTCATGATAGATTTTAATTGGATAACACTGTAAAATTATTTGACACTATCAGTACATAACTTTTTTTCTCAAACAACATTATCTTTTTATCATCTCAAATTATCCTTCTTTTATATTTATCTCTATATATATTTGATCTTCCTAACTACATTTTTTTGTGTGGAACTACATTTCTTTTAATTTATCATCTTTTATCTTTATCTTTAAGTTGAATTTAAATAATTCTTTTTAAAAAATTATTAATAATTTTGTTAAAGTAATAAAAAAATGATTAATAGTTAAAAAATTATTGATAGCAAAATTTAAATTATTTATTATAAATCTAAAATATAATTTATATATTCAAATATATTTATTATAGTTTATAAAAATTATTAGTTTGTTAACTATTTCTTTTAAGCAAATACTGAAATTCAATTTAAAAATAAGGAAAGATGGATTAAAAGAGATAAGAAATTTAAAATTTTCTAAAATCATGCTCATTGAATACGATCCCTAAAAACGTTATCGTTCAATATAGTTATTCTAATTTTATATAGAGAAGAGTTAATATAATTTATATATTCAAATGTATTTATTATAGTTTATAAAAATTATTAGTTTTTTAACTATTGATCATTTCTTTTAAGCAAATATTGAAATTCAATTTGAAAATAAAGAAAGAAAGGTTAAAAGAGATAAGGTTAAAAAAATTCCTAAAAGCACTCTCGTTGAAGACTAGTTCCTAAAAATGCTAACATTCAATATAGTTATTCTAATTCGTATATAGAGAAGAATATGAATTTTAATTATAATATAATTTATATATTCAAAAATATTTATTTTTATGAGTTTTAATTATATAAAAATAAATATTTATCATGTGCAATGTACAAACTAAAATACTAGTATATTTAAAAACCACTTATATAATTTAATATTTAAAAACTGCCATTTAATGTTGTACTTTTCAAAGTAAATGTATCATAAACTAATTGAATCCAATATAAACATAAAAAAAGTAAAAACTAAATGGAAAGATTGAAAGCAAGATAAACAGAAAAATAAAAATTGAAAATAATTATTAGATCAAATCAAATTTTAGATTCAATTTTTTAAAAATGAATTCATTTCATTGCAAATTAAATACATGTGCGTGTACGTGATATTTTCTTATTAAATTAATAAATTTAAATAACTTTTTAGTCCCTATAATATTTCCTTAGGCTCGCTCACTAAGCACATGTGCATTATGCTTGAGATTCTCATAGTGTCAACCTATATACCTTCATTCCTAGTGTCTAGTTATGCAAACTATGCATTACAAATCTTAGTTGAACTCAAAGTCTCCCTTCTGAGTTAATTTTAAACTAAATTCAATTGGTTAATTTTCACCACACCAATAGTATTAAACATAAAGAAGTGAAATTGAAACATAAACCATATAATTAAAACTCAAATAAATAATGTAAAAGTTCATAATAGTAGTTTAATCATTTCAACAACACAATGAACAAAAATTACAACTTCGCATAAGAAGTCAAAAACTCTCCATTGAAGTTTCACATCCATTCCTAAATTGAATATGCATTATAAATCTCCAAAATTCCTCAACTATAACTCTCACACTATGGTTAGAAAAGACACAAAGGAATTAGTGAAAAGCTTTGCAAGAGATTGAAAAGGCTCAAACGAGTTTAAAAAATTCAAAAGTCTTCTAAAAAGTAGCTCAGACCATTTATTTATACATTGTAGGAGACAGGTTATTGCTCAACGTTATCAACATATAACTAGGGTTTATGAGAAACATTGGGCCCTCAAATGTTCTTATGGCTAAATAGTGGGGAATTCTTTCAATTTAGAATTTGCTTGGGATAGGGGTTCAAGCGTATATTGCTAGATTTAGACTCTATAACAGTTATGAACTTAATTGTTAATGGATGTCCAACTAATCACCCCTACTCGCATATGGTTGGAGAAATTACGAGGCTTATCAACAGAGGATGGCAGATGAAACTGGCACATGTCTTTAGGGAGTCTAATATGTTGGCTGATCACTTAGCTGATAACACTCACGAAATTCCTCTTTGAATACATCTGATAGATCTACCTTTTATGGCTTGTAAATATTTTTTGACACAAGACATGTTGTCATTTCTTTTCCTCGTCGTAGTACAGTAGTTTATTAAAGGCTTTGCCCTCCTTTTATCCAAAAAGAAAAAAAGGAAAAAACTAAGGATAGGCATTGACACTATATTTCCATTGTAGGGCATTGAGTTCATTGCTAGATGTCTTAGTAATTAAAAATTGTTATGACAGTTGCATACAATTGTTGACAATTATCACTCCTTGTTGGGCATCTCATTATTGCATGATGAGACTGTCATCAGGTAATGGAGGCGCAATCCTTATTTTCCTACAAGTTTTCATGAATTTTTGTAAGTATTTAAATAAAACATTCTTTTTCCAAATTTCTAATATTTACAAAACTATACTAATTTCTATTATTTATGTGAGATAAAGTTATTAATTTCAGTTGTTAATGAGAAAATCAATAGTTGATATTTCAACACATTTATAATTTATTATGAATGTACATTTGATATCGACATGTTGAGATGCCTTGAATTTTGTTAGTTGGCCACCCCAAATCATAACTCAACCCGATGTGTGTTCGAGCTCAATATTTGAAAGGAAAAAAATGTGAGGTTTTTGGTAGAAATGTAGGGTTAGGATAATTTATGTGGATGTTCATTGTATGATTAATGATTGAGATTCTTTGCATCCATTGTCTAAAAGAAATAGAAATTCTTACTCCCCATAAACATACATACATTAATTGAACCACATTAAATCTGTGTGTATTTTTCTTTTAACTTTCTACAATTTATTCCTATTTATTCTCTTGTTTAGGGTATCACAACCATTAATTTTTTTTATTAATAACTGAAATTACTTATTTTATCTTCTAAAATGAATTGTTTATTTTAAAGTATCCAAACTTACCAATAAATATGCTCTGAAGTCTCAAATAGATTGTATCCCCACCATGTTAGCAACTAATTAGCATGAATATTGCACTTCGAGTTTTTAATTTTCGAGTTTTAATTCTTGGTTGAATAGTAAATTGTGTGTTCTTCACAAGCCACAACGCACGTTACACACACGCCCTTTTGGCATTGCTTGTGACTATAAAGCAAATGAGCGTCTTTCATTTAGGGCCTATATGAATTTTTGCTAAAAACAAGGTATTTCCATAGCCGAAAGCCATGAGACTAACCTTCGAGGTGTAAAGATCATTGAAGTGAATTTTGCCTCTCTCAACAAAGTCTTCTCCATATGCATGGCCAGATAATCGAACCCTATCAACATATTTAAGGAACCCAGTTATGTACCAATTGTACTAAACTTTATTGATGGACCTGTGTGAATTGAGATAGAGAATGAAGACACAAATTCAACACTGAAGTTATGTTGAGTGGTTGGTCTTTGAAAAGAAAAGAGAAGCTCTATAACATGGCTAATGTGTTTGTCACACATTTTCACATCACCAATTTGATAACAAAAAGAAAAATCTTAAATAATAGAGTGTTTATGATTGCTTATGTGACTTTACAAGTAAGAATCTTGATCTAGGAACAAGTTTCCTAAGTGTAAGCTTTTTATGAGACTTAATGAATATGTTTCAATTTCTTTCCCATCTATTGTGTGAACAATGAATTGTAGTAGACATCATGTTTGGCCTTTCTTTAAACTTGGAACCAATGAATTCGTTCAAGTTGAAGGTGCTATGATTTTGAGTGAAGCAAGCTTGTTGGGGAACTATTTTTTCACTTATTGGAAGTTAGTTATGACTACTCTTGGTGCTAGAAATTGACAAAATCTAAAAGCATCACTTGATGCATTTCATTACCCATAATGTTGTCAACAGACTTCAGGAACATTACAAGACAAGTATTACCAAAAGGACAAATGCAAGCACGTAGGTGATGTGGTTCTTACAACAACACTAGGTCATCACTAGAAATAGGATAATATTTTGGCTCTACTTCAAAAGGCTTTGCAAAACTAGTAGATTATTTGTTTACATTGGCACAACGTATAGCCGAGTCTTTATCTAGTTTCCCATAATTCTTCATCCTCTTGCATCTCTGATCTTTCTATTGCTAACCTATTACAATTCATATTATTGGAATCTGATAAGGACATTGGTTTTGAATTCTGACTTGTCTCTTGCCTTCTTTCTACTCCTTGCTAATTTCTATCTTTGCCTTGATTCATTTTCTCCACATTGCAATGTTTCTCTCAAACCATCCTTGAGGTTTCCGTGTTATAATATTATGTTTTTTGTTTAAATAAACTTCTCAATATTTATGGAAAAAAATAAGAAGAAAAAATATTTTTTTAATGCAAGTTAAAAATAAGAGTAAAGCATATTTTTAGTTCTTCTAATTTTTTTTTCAAATTCGAGTTTAGTTCTCTAAATATGTTGTCCTATTTTTGTTCCTTTAATTTTTATATATTCCACTTTTCTTCGTCACAATAGTTATGATTAACATCTAATGGCGGTTGTAAATCACCACAAAATATACTTTGAAGACCAAAAATAGACTATTTCTAAATTAGAGGGACAAAAATAGTACAAATATTTTTTAGAGGACTAAAACCGAATTTAAAAAATTTTAGAGGGATCAAAAACATACTTTACCAGTTTATCCTAAAAATAATTTATACACTTTCTTTCTTTTAATTTTTTAAAATGCTAAGTTTTATAAAGGAGAAAACTTACATATAGTACAATATATGTATTGTTTTTACTATTGTCATGTCATAACATAACATAACATGTGTATTATTTTTTCCATATATGCTAGATTTAACATACTGACTCTTCACACTGTCATTCCCTTTCCTTTAGCTTCATCTTCACATCTATGTCTACCACTGTTCCTCTTTCCCATCTTCAATTTCTGAATCCAACCCAATTCAAAACCTTGGCTTTATTTTTCCCAAATTTCACTTTGGAAATCCTCCCCTTCGTGTTCTTACTCCCTCATTGCCATTTCGACTCCCACTCTCTTACTGTCATCAATTGTCTATAATTGCTCAACAACACATCACACACACAAAACTGTAAAAAGAAACGATTAATTTTGATGCAAAAGAAGAGAAATTAAAAGAGGGGCCACAATGGAGGGAAGGACTTGCAAGTAAGGCAAGGCAAGGAATGTGAGTAACTAAGCATTCTATGATCCGCTTCAGCCTCCAATTTCTTTCTTTTATTGAAATAAATGAAAAAACCCAAAACCACACCCACAAAGCAACTTAATTTTTCAATCCACAAAAATTTACCTGATCATTATCATTAACATTTCCCAATTAATTTCAAGATTTCTTAGTTCCAATTGTGCATTAAAGAGGAAGCATTTAACAACAAGAACAATAAAACATACAAAATTCCACCCCCAACCAATTATAATTGTTGATGGAAAACCCAGTTGAAGATTGGTGGTGACGACGCAACATTGCAACCCAAACTGAGTGGTGAACAAGCAAAAGCTGGCAGATTTTGATCGCAATGTTGTTAGCAGTCAGATCTAGTGATCTAAGTTATGACGGAGTAGTTAGATCGGAACCGTGCAATTTTGGCATCCTAACGACATAGACGGAGAGACAATCAAAGGAAAAAGGATTGACGGAGTTAGTGAATCTCTTTCCAATGTGGAAAAAAATAATACATGTGTTATGTTATAATAGGGCAATAGTAAAAACAATACATATACATACTGTATGTAAGTTTTCTCTTTTTATAAATTATTTTAATTTATGAAAAATGATTCATTTTTTTTTATTTTCTTCTTCTAAAAGTCCTTATTAAAAATTTATTCAAACAAAAATCTACCTCTTTGACTTTTTCTCCTTATCCTTATGGACATTCACTTCTTCCTAATGCATGTGCTCTCTATTTTGTAGAAACTTTTGTTCCTATGTCGTGAACTTCCTTTGCACGTGTTGCTTATCCCTTTTCATCCATTTCCTCACTTCCATCTATTTGAAATTTCTTCTTCTACGGCATTTTCATGTCTGGTTATACACAATTAACTGTTTTCTTGGGTTGTATTATCCATAGGCACTTGCTATTTACCCCCCATTTTTGCTAAGTACACCTCACTTCCTTTTTATATTCTTTTTTTTTTACCAAAATTACCCTTTTAAACCCTTATCTTACACCCACATGGTTGTTAGTCTTTAAAATCTTATTTTCATCCTATCTTTATTGTTCTTTAAACCTTAATTTTGAACCCCATTTTCACCCTCATATTCATTATATAATATTGCATTTTCAATCAATATTATATGTAATTTTGTGTGTTTTCCTCCACGTGGCACTGCGTTTCAGGGTATGTCCATCACTAACTTCATCTATTATATAGTGTAATCAAACTTCATGTTTTTTTTTTTACATAGCAAAAGTAAGAGAAACTAATAAGAAAACATGCCTTAATTGCAAAACAAAGCTTTTGATGGTGGCTCTTGACATTGTTTTTGGCAATTTTGAATATGCATTTTGAATATACGGTGGTCTCCAGCATGCCTTTCAACTCCAAGTGTATTGCGTTCAAATAAGTGTGTGGATGTTAACATTGGTGCGACTTGTTAAGTGTGACTTTTTAAGGTTAAGGTACATTTTATAACTACTGGAAATGTCTTTCCAAAACAACATATACCAATTTTGGAAGGACATTTCTGGAACTATAACATATAATTCTGGAAATGTCTCTCTGGAATTGGTATATGTTGTTATGGAAAGACATTTTCTAAAATGAGGGTGGAGAGTGGCTTATGGGGTTACAGAGGATGGAGACAAGCAAGACACCGTAACTCCATGAGATTAGTACGACACTGTGAGACGAACGACACCATGAAAGCATGTGTGCGAAGGAAGAGAAAAAGGGGGTTCAAGGATGCAACAACTTAAGATAAAAGGGTATAATAGATTATTGCAACAACTTAAGATAAAAGGGTATAATGGGTTTAAAAAAATAAAGAGAAGGGATGGTGTGTACTTAGCAAAATGGGGATGTAAATAGCAAGTGCCCTCCTATTACCATGAACTTTTCTAATTCAATCAAGCCCAACCTTATTTATTGTTGATTTCAACATCCCCACTTGCCAACTATTCAAAGGCATTAAAATATTATTGAAAAAAAATAGAAATACTAATATCATTAAGATACTTACTATTTGCAGTTCCATTTTCGCTAAGTACACTCCCATTCCTTTTTAATTACCCCGTGTACCCTTTTATCTTAAACCATTACACCCCTTGAACACCCCCTTTTTCTATTGGCACGCATGCTCTAAGCCCCATTACCTATGTAGTGCTGAATGCATCATTACAATCAACAATCTTGTTTTCCTTCCCATCAATTGGTATATTCATTTATTCATACACCTTACTAACACAATATTTCGTGTTCACATATATAGAAAAATAGAAAAAAAAAAGTTGTGACGAGATAAAGCAAAATAAAACAATACCGGAAATGTCTTTCCAGAACAACATATACCAATTCTGGAAATACACTTCTGGAACTATAATATATGTGAATTGGTATATGTTGTTCCGGAAAGACATTTCTGGTAGTTATAAAACATACCTTAACCTTAATGATTTATACTTACGAGTCGCACCAATGTTGACGTCCGCACACTTATTTCAACGCAGTACACCTTGGAGTTGAAAGGCATGTTGGAGACCACCATATATTCAAAACACATATTCAAAATTGCTAAAAACAATGTCAAGAACCACCGTCAAAAGCTTTGTTTTGCAATTAATGTATGTTTTCTTATTAGTTTCTCTTACTTTTACTGTGTAAAAAAAAGAAGTTTGATTACATTGTATAACAGATGAAGTTAGTGATGAACGTACCTTGAAAAACACACAATATTACATATAATATTGATGGAAAATACAGTATTATATAATGAATATGGGGGTGAAGATAGGGTTCAAAATTAGGGTTTAAAGAACAATGAAGATGGGATGAAAATAAGATTTTAAAGACTAACAAACATAAGGGGTGTAAAATAAGGATTTAAAAGGGTAAATTTGGTAGAAAAAGGTATAAAAAGGGGGGAATGGGGATGTACTTAGCATACATGGGGATGTACTTAGCAAACATGGGGGTGTAAATAGAAAGTGCCTATCATTAAACATCCACGTCATTTTATGGGTCCAAGTCTAAGCCTCTGTATGCTCCATGTTTTCCACGTCATTTCTCCCTTAAATGCCCACCCTTTCAGAACCCTTATCGGATCAAGATTATTTTTGTGAGTATCATGCTAGAATAAAATTTGACTTTATCTTAAAATTATTCTTCATAAACCTTTTCTCATCCATTGATTTTGACTTTCTTATTCTTATTATCTTCGCTATGTTTTGTGGTTGAAATGTCAAGAATCAAGATCATCCCCTTTCCAACGTCCAACCTCTTCCTTCTGATAGTACTATCATTAAGATGAAAGTTCCAAGTAAATTTGTTGTCATTCTAAAGAATTCCACTTTCTAAGCATGAAGGGTAACTCCTTCAATTGGTAACCATGAGTACCATGCTGAACTGACATCCCTCTTATTATCTTTTTTAGGATTTTCTTTGAATGTGTGACAAATCTTTGCTTGAGGTATTGAGATCCCCCCTAACTTTTTATAAAGGAACCTTTACTTCCACGCTCAAGATATCTTGTTACTTTTAACTACCCGTTGTGGGTTGTATATACAATATATGTCAATGCTTGTTTGCTCAATTTGTTTGAAAGTTTAAGATAAGGTTTTACACTCACAATTGTATTGGTTATATACTTTGACAAGTAATCTGACTTATTGGTCATCCCTATTCATAGTCTATAGAAATTCCCGAACACTCGAGAGCTTTATATGGAAAAAATCTTATTGTGATTATTTTAGGCAATTTTTTTAGTGGACTTCTACTAGTCTTTTATAAAAGAAATGATAGCTAGTGACACTCTTTCTAACACCCTCTTTTTAACACTCTTTATATGTTATTGACTTAAATTTGTTGGATCATCAATTTTGGTAGGTCTCACTTCTCATTTAATGTTAGAAAGAGAGTGTTAGAGAGAGTGTTGCTAGTATTCCTCTTGTAATTTTTGGCATGATATTAGCTAATAGCTATCACCTTGACTGCTTGTAGGGAGTTATAAGATTAGTTTGGTGGTAAAGGGAGAAGAGAAGGGGAGAGAGGTCGCAGGTTCGAATCCCCCTACTAACAAATTAACAAATAATATTTGTCGATAAAAAAAAAAGCCTTGACCGGTTGTATTGGAATTACTTACATTCTTAATTTTTCATAAAAATATTGTAGCCATTTGTACCAACATTTTCAAACTTCTATAATTTTTTTAATACAAATTAATTAAATTTAATATTTTAAGGTATAAATATATGACATATGTGAATAAAATATAATTGGTATATAACTGTAAACATTTGTTTTTAGTGGAAACATAAACTCAGAACACTCATCTAAGATTTGTGGTATGAGTATATATATATATATATATATATATATATATATATATATATATATATATATATATATATATATATATATATATATATATATTAGTTGTTAGGCTTACTTTTGTTATAAATTTTAATTAAAAGAAATTAAATCATGTTTTTGGTACATATGAAACTTAATAAATTTATATTAATAACATGATTAATTAATTGCCACTCATTTTTTAGATTCATGAACTTTTCAGAGTGCTAAAGTCACTCTTCCATGGTCCTAGCTTTTCTTGTTGCCAAGCAAGTATGGAAGTGGTCCTGAGAAGAGATCATTCTTTAATAAGAGGCGAAGCTCGACTCCTTGAAGCAAGTCTTGAACAAGCATTATAAGGGTGGCAAAACGGGTTGGACCCGTCGGGCTAACCCGTTTTGGCCCCTTTTTTTGGCGGGGCGGGTTGATCTTTTCAACCCGCCAACCTGTTTTGGCCCGTCCCGTTTTGGCTCGCCAAAAAACGGGTTGAGGGCAGGTCAAGGCGAATCAACCCGCCAATTCATTTTTTTATAAAAAAATTAATAGATTTAATATTTTTTTTATATTATATATATATATTATTAATATTTATTTAATATATTTTTATTTTAATAAATTATTATTCAAAATTTTAGATAATACATTTAATTTTTTAATAAATATTTATTATTTAATATTTATAAAAGATAAAATTAATTTAAATATATTTATTATATTTTTTTTCATTTTTTTATTTTTTGGCGGGTTGGCCCGACCCACCATAAATGGGGCGGGCTTAAATTTTGGACCCACTTTCCTTATACGGGGCGGGGCGGGCCGTCCCGTTTTGCCACCCCAAAAGCATTGCTTCTCTAGTAAACTCTGCTATGCACTCGTGCAAGGATTCATCATGTGCCTTTGCTAGATTTGGATTGAACTTGCCTTCGTTATAGGCTAGGGTTGATTGGTAGTGAAGTGAGTGACATCGTGCTTGGAGCTCAACCTCTTAATTTATGTGCCTTGGGTTAACAATATTGGGACTTAAGGGTAGTTTTATTCAAAAACAGAGGGAAAGCCTGACAAAGAATGTTAGGATGGACTTGGGAAAACCCAAACATGCTCCCAAATTCAAATGGCTAAAAGATCACTACATAGGATGGTCTTAGATATTTATTTTATAAATTATAGTTTTTATTTATGTTAAAATATTATGATGTTGATACATGAATAATTAGTATCCATTGATTGACATCACTTAGTGCTATATATATGTATTCATTTTTTAAAGAAAAATTAATCAGACAATGAATGAAATATTTTAGCTTCTTTCTCCAGTTTTAGGTTAATTACAGTAACCCTAGTTGTAGAGGGGAATACACACCTTGGTGTGCGCTCACGGTCCCCGACGAAGTTTAGTCATTGCTTCCGGTGATGAATGATCCGTACCAATACCATTGTCAGAAAAAAAAAAAAAAGTTGTAGCTTTCTATCAAAGAATGAGACCATAATCTCTTCTATAGGAGAAGGTAGATTCGAAAATGACCAAGTGTTCGTATAAATTTCCAATGGATCTCATCGCTCTACTCCAAACCAATCGAGTTCGTAGGTTGCATTAGATCTATCATTTAATTACATCCTTAAAATCAAGTTATAATTTTATTCTAAAAAAGACGAGAATTTAATTATCCTTTCAAAATAGAAAATTTTAAGAATGAAGCAAATTTAGTTATTATTAAAATAAGAGATTTTAAGAATGATGAGATCTCAATTGATGCAATTGAATTGTCTAAAATTTTTAATTATTTACAAAAAAATTCAAGCATTAGTGATAAAATTTTCACCAATAACGATAATTTTTGTCATTAATAATGACATCATTAAAATTTCAGTGATGAATTTTAAAAATTACTTGTTACTATTGTTAAGGTTTTTTTTAGTATTCAAACACGTCATTAATTTAATGTAAAATTTTATAAATATAATCTATATGAGAAGAATTTTTAGATTAAAATTCAAATTTAAGATAAATTTTTTTAATAAAAATTATTCAATAATTTAAGAATCTTAATAACTTACATTAATGTAAATCAATTATTTCTCTTTTAATAATAATATTTTTATTATAAAGTAGTGTTTCTTTTTGACTTGACAATTTAATGTTATTATATATATGCAAACCATAATCTAACTAGATGGTAGTTGGTTCAATCGTCCGAGGCCAAATTCTACAATAGTGGATCAAATGGCTTGATGTCATTGTGGAGCTGTGGAGGGTGCACAAAAATGGCCGATGGATGAATTTTCAAATCTTCTGATCGGCTCAAGAGGGCAATAGTGGCGTGGCTTTTCATTTTGTGAAGAAAGGATATGATTTAAAACTTTCACAAAATACACCAAAAATAAAGTTTTAAAAAAAATACTTTTACAATAGAGGCTATAAAGTAGACACTTGTGATAAATTACGAGAAGAGAAGAATTATTGTTTGTGACTTTCGGTTTCCTTCGCTTTCTTAACAATTTTCAAACAAGCAAAGAGACACAAACACGACAATGACCAATGTTGAATATTATCCATTAATTCTAGTATATTTTCCTTGAACCATGTTGTCATAGGGTGTGCATTAATGGTTTACATATATGGTTGAAAACTGGACATGAACCAAACTTAGATTTGGAGGTGGGGAACTATAGGAGTTGGGGTTGAGAGCATGAAGCTTGATATATGTGGTTGAAGAGGTAGATCTGCCAAAATCTGTCAACTGAGCTGTGAAGATGAGAGGTCCAAACAGAGGAGAGCGTGAGGGACGAGGTTACGTGCTTTGACGGCCTTACAGCGGTGCAAAGGGTGGGCAGTCAAGGTTAACAAGTTTCTATTTCTCAAATTTCCCTAAGGAGTTTGAACATACACACTTGTGGAATATTTTCCTCAAGTGGGGGAAATGCTGGGGGGAAATTTTCGTGGCACCGAAGAGGAACAAATTGGGACAGAAGTTTGGGTTTGTTAGATTCAGAGATGTTAAAGATCCCCTGCGGCTAGAGAAGCAACTAGTATATTGGAAACAGAAAACTTTTTGTGAATTTGCCAAAGTTCGTCAAAGGGGGTGTAGGGGAAAGAACCCGAGATAGCCAAAGGAATCAGTATATGGGCGGAGATATGATACGGATGCGAAACCAAGGCAACCACGAAGGACAGGAAACAAGAGCAAGATCCTATGGATAGGTAGTCACAGAAAAGAGGAAGACAGAAGGCACAAGATGGCAAAGGAAGGTACCCAAAGGACTAATCGATAATGATGGTGTTTGGTGTGGTCAAGTAATTAAAGTACCGGTATGTCACATGGACTGGCTTCAGAGGAGCATGGTAGCGGGCCTACGTGATCCACAACAGGTTCAAAACTTCAATGAGTTGTTATTCCTTGAAGGGTTCAAGTCTATCCAAATTCGTTATTTGGGGGATAATTTATTCCTAATGACACCACCACAAGGCGATGACTTGAAGGAGCTACTAACGAGTTCTCCGGCTTGGTTTAATGAAATGGTCGAGTTGGTTGAACCTTAGTCTTCGGAAGTAACTATTGGGAATAGGTTGGTCTAGCTTCGCATCACGGGCATTCCACTGAACACGTGGAGCACAGGTTGTTTCCAACAAATTGTTGGTAAAATAGGGTCCTATGTTTCGATAGATGAAGAATCTGAATCCCTTTCCAGGATTGAGTATGCACGAGTTTTGATACGGACATCGTGTCTTGACTTCATTTGTAAGAAGGAGTGGATAAAGATCAACGGTAGGCCATGCTTGATCCATCTGATTGAAGAATGCAATAACCATCACTTTTGTCAGCGGTGCGGTATGGAGGAGAACCATCAGAATAGGAAGAGGGCTCACCAGTGTTCGGGCTAGAGGTGGAACAAAGCTCTAGCATTTCAAAATGCTCTAGTGAAGGTGGGGTTTGGTGCAGCGATGGCGATGAAGACTACGAGATTGTTCCGTTGACAACTGCCAAAGTTTTCCAGAAGCAAGTTTCAAACTTGGGAAAGCAGGAAAGTACGAAAAAAGTTCTATCAGATGTCATGTTGGAAGGGACATATGAGGCAGAGGATGGGGTTCAAAAGGGAAATATAGATGCAGAGGGGATGAGGCCACAACATAAAGCAGGTTCAACTCAGGAAAAGGAAATGAAGCCGGTAGCGTATGCGATAAGGGAGGAGAAGGGGATTAAGCAGGAACGAGTACCCATGTAGCAGGGGTGATGGAGATCAACTGAAGGATAAGATGGCTATTGGGAAGGATACTCAGTTTGAGGAGACTAGGATCTTTTAGGAAATAAAAAAAAGCTTTTAGCGGTGGATGATTTGCTTTTGTGTGAGGGGATGGAAGTCAACAATGTAGGAGCCCACTCAAACAAACCAAGGTATAATTATAGGGGTACACCAACTAAGATCCGGGAAAAAGTTAGTGAGAGGTCTATAGGAAATGATGATGGGCCGGCCAAGATGACTTTGGGCTAACTGAATAGGGAGGTGTTTGGATCAATTGGTGGTTGTGATGAAATTATACCCTCGAGTGGAAAAATCAACGAAACAGAGGCAACCTCTAAACTTCTTGTTGGGCTAAGTGGTTATGAACTAGACCAAGGATGTGTTGGCAATAGCTGTGAAATCCAAGTGGCAGAACTTAGTCTTGAGCTATCTGAAGAGGTGGGAGTCCAGAAGTGCCTGAAACTAAAGCCTACACCTAAGCCCCCTAAATCTTTGAAAAGTCAAGTATCTTTGGAGCTTGTTGGTCTTCAATAGAAACATGGCTGCAGAGCTAAACATAACAAGGAGAAGAAACACAGTTGTAATTCTATGAGCCACTCAAAGTCGCAGAATAAATCAATTGGTTCTTCTAAAATTTTGCTGGTCAAAGATGATGAAGAGGAGGCCAGAAAAATTTGGGAGATTGGCAGAAGCTTGGGAGTTACATTTGGAGAGGAGGAGGAAGACTTGATCAAGGATCTTATGGAGCTGGAAAAAAGGGATAAAAAAGGAAAAACTAAGGTGGTAGGTGAGGTGGTTGGGGATTTCAAGGGGGGGGGGGGGGGACGAAGTGTTAATCAATGATTATTCTCAACCACAATGTGAGGGGGTTGGGTGGGAAGGTGAAGTGGAGGTATATGAAAAATACAATTGTAAAGGAAGGGGTGGAGTTTCTATGTATTCAGGAAACTAAATTGGGGGTGATATAGAAAAACTTGTGTTATGCTTTGTGGGGAAACTATGAATTAGAATGGAGAGAAATTCTAGCAATTAATACAGCTGGTGGAATTCTTTGTGTTCGGAGGAAAGATGTTTTTGAGGTGCAGCAAGTACTGACTGGAACGGGGTTTGTGGGCCTAAAAGGTGTGTAGGTGGAAGGACATGTCCCTTGTGTCATTATAAACATCTATGCACCTTGTGTCTTGGAGGAAAAAAGGAAGTTATGGGAGGATTTAATTGCTTTTAAGGGTCAGTACCAAGATATCCCTTGGTGCCTTATTGGTGATTTCAACTCAGTTAGAGGTGTTGGTGAAAGAAGAGATGCAAATAATAATCCAGTGGGAGGTAGAGACTTAGAAGAGTTCAACAATTTCATTCATGAGATGGAAGTGGATGATATACCTTTAGTGGGTAGGAAATTTACGTGGTACAGAACTAATGGGCATTCAAAGAGTATGATTGATAGATGTCTTGTTTCAAGTGAGTGGATAACATGTTGGTCGGGAAGCACGCAATATGTGTTAGATAGAAGCTTTTCGAATCATTGCCTAATTTTAATGAAGAATTCTAACAATGATTGGGGACCTAGACCCTTTAAGGTCCTTAATTGTTGGTTCTTGGAAATAGGTTTCCTTCAAGAGGTTGAAAAGTGGTGGAAGTCTTATCAAGCGCAAGGGTGGGCGGGGTTTGTCCTTAAAGAAAAATTAAAATTGCTCAAAAAGGACTTGAAGAGGTGGAATTAAGAGACTTTTGGTGACTTGAAAAAACAAAGTAATGATCTTATTCTCAAGATCAATGCCTTAGATTTGAAGGATGAAGAGGGTGGGTTAGTTGTGGAGGAGATAGAGAGAATGAGAGATCTTATTGGTGAATTTTGGATTGTCTCAAAAAAGAATGAATCTCTTATGTTCCAAAAATCTAGAAGCTGATGGTTAAAGGAAGGAGATGGAAATACCAAATATTTTCATTCCTTAGTAAATTGGAGGCGGAAAAGGAGTGGAGTGAAAGAATTGAGGTCGATGGCCTTTGGGTGGAAGACCCAATAATTGTTAAGGAAGGTGTTGCGAATTTCTTTCAAAAGAGGTTCAAGGAATTGATGTTCACAAGACCAAATCTAGATGGGGTCCATTTTGAAAAGATAGGGGTGGAGCAGAATAACATGTTATGTGAGAAGTTTAACGAGTTGGAGGTTAAGGAGGCGGTGTGGGAGTGCAGTGGGGACAAAAGCCCGGGACCCGATGGTTTCAACTTCAACTTCATCAAAAGGAGTTGGGATATCTTGAAAGGGGACTTTATGAACATGATGAAGGATTTTTGGGAGAATGGAATGATACCAAGATGTGGAAACTCATCTTTCATAGCCTTGATACCTAAAATCGACAATCCACTAGGGTTGGATGGTTTTAGGCCTATCTCCTTGATAGGGTGTCTTTACAAAGTTGTTTCAAAAGTCTTGGCTAAAAGACTGAGGAATGTTATAGGAAGCATCATTGATGAGAGACAAAGTGCCTTTATGGGAGGTAGTTATATGTTGGATGGAGTACTTATGGCCAATGAAGTGGTGGAGGAAGCAAAAAGAAAGAAGAATGAGTGTTTGGTTTTCAAAGTTGATTTTGAAAAAGCCTATGACTCGGTTTGTTGGGAATTCCTTTACTACATGATGAGGAGAATGGGCTTTTGTGAAAAGTGGATTGCTTGGATCAAATGGGGGTTGGAGTCAACGAAAATTTCAATCCTTGTTAATGGTAGTCCTACAAAAGAATTTGTTCCTCAAAAAGGACTAAGACAAGGTGATCCTATTGCACCGTTCTTATTTCTTATTGTGGTGGAAGGCCTTAGTGGATTGACGAGGCAAGCAACGACCTTGGGCTCCTTCTCCGGTTATAAAGTGGGCAATGATCTTGTGGAAGTGTCTTTATTGCAATTCACATATGATACTTTGTTCTTTGCAGGAAGATTCTATCAAAATATCATATGCATGAAGGCCATGTTGAGATGCTTTGAGCTTGTGTCAGGATTGAGAGTGAACTTCTAAAAGAGTTGTTTGACGGGTATAGGTGTATCGGAGGAGGAGTTGCATAGGTTCTCTTTGGTGCTGAATTGTAAGATGATGAATCTTCCTTTCTCTTATCTTGGGTTGCCTATTGGGGCTATTCCAAGAATGGGGATATTTTGGGAACCAATTTTGGAAAAAATGAGGAGTAAGTTGTCTATGTGGAAGCAAAAATCTCTATCACTAGGGGTAGGATAACTCTCATCAACTCCGTACTTTCGTCTCTTCCTTTGTTCTATTTATCTTTCTTTAAGATTCCTTCTTGTATTGCTAAGAAAATTATTAGAATACAAAGGAATTTCTTCGTGGGGAGGGGTGGAAGAGTCAAGAAAATTGGCTTGGGTGAAGTGGGATGATGTATGTCTACCAAAATCACAAGGGGGGCTAGGAGTAAAAAATGTGGTGCTTTTCAATGTTGCTCTTCTTGGAAAGTGGAGGTGGAGGTTAATGCACCACCAATATACATTGTGGCAAAGAGTAGTCATGTCAAAGTATGGGGAAGGTCAACAAGTTATTCTCAAACGTAGATCAAACTTTGACTCAACTTGGTGGAAAGATTTAGTGGATGTTGTTGGTGAAGGCTCATGGTTTGATAAAAATATTGTGTGGAAGGTGGGTAATGGGAGAAAGCTAAAATTGTGGCATTATGTTAGTGGGGATGGTGAGATATCTCTTGCTTCAAAATATAGGAGACATTACATGAATTCCAAGCAAAAAAATGCTTTCATTGGGGAGATGGGTACATGGGTTAATGGAATATGGACATGGGACTTAAAATGGAGGAGACAGTGGTTCCTGTGGGAAATCCAAATCATGAACAGACTTGTGGGTGAACTGGAAAGGATTAATTTAATTTAGGAGGAGTAGGATACCATCTTATGGAAAAATTCTTCAACAGGGTTGTACAATGTTAAGGTTGCTTACAAGGCCTTGACACCACACAATGGCCTTGTTGATGCTTTTTTCTATAAGCATTTGTGGAAGTTGCATGCTCCATCAATTGTTGTGGCTTTCATCTGGTGGCTGTCCTTAGACAGGCTACCAACGAAGGTTAACCTGAGAAGGAGAAATGTTTTGTTGCAGGCATTGAACTATAAATGCACTTTCTGTCACTTGGAGGATGAAGATATATCTCATCTTTTTTTTACGTGTAATTTTTCACATAGAGTGTGGTCTCATTGTTATCATTGGGTGGGAGTGACTATGGTACAACACTGTGATTGGAAACAAAACTTCTTACAGTTTAATTGTCACTGGCTGGGAAAAGGAAAAACCAAGTCCTGGCGAGTTGTTTGGTGCGATGTGGTATGGGCCTTATGGTATCATTGAAACTGCATCACTTTCAGACAAGCAGAGTTGGATTTTGATTTGGTTACTGAGCAAATTAAATTCAAATCTTGGAGTTGGCTTTCGGCTAAGGTCAACAATTTTAAGTTCTCCTTTTACGAATGGTATGTCAACCCTGCTCTTTGTATCAAAACATTATAATAGTGTTGGGAGTTCTGGTCTGAAGGAAATGGCTTGTGGCTAGTATTGATGCTGAATATTCGACTCTTATGAGATACTGCTAGCTGGTTCTCTATGGTAGGCAGCAACTGATGATATATACTGTTGTTCATATGTCAGTAACTATCAAGCAAATTTGGCAACTTTTATCTTGTGAGCTTTGCTATATACTGGGGGTCTGTTGGGTATTTTATTAGCCAAGGATATATTAATATGCTTTTGAATTCTTGGGTTTGGTGACATTGGCTCTATGCAGGTTATTTTTTGGGGGGATATTGTGCTGTTTATGCTGGATGGTTACTTAATAGGATTCAATGTGTAGAGGGAGTTGTTGGGGGTGGATCCAACATCATATGTAACTTTGCTGGTACTTCTGGTACCATTTCTTCCTCTAATAAAATTCGTTTCTTGGCTGATAAAAAAAAATTGCGAGAAGAGAGAAAAAAAAAGAAAAAAAATTATATAACATGATAATTAAAATGAAGAAAATAATAAATATTAATAAAATATACAATAAAAAAAAATACTTATGTATCATCATTCTATCTCTAAAATTGGGTACCTCACGTACTCAATTTATGAGTGTATTGCTTTTTTGACCTTGTACTCATGCTAACACCTCAATCTAACTTGTCAAGAGGCAACACTTCCTTGAAAACTAGTATGCTATGCATGTTTAAGATCAATGTTAAACATTTTAATTCTTCCCCATGAATTTGAATTTTGAATCATGGGTTGAAGAGTGGTGTCAAGTTCACTTATGTGATTTGTTCATGGCCCATCGATAAAGATCTCCCTAGAGTTTATCCTCCTCTAATTCACAACAATTGGTATCAGAGCTTAATCGTGGTTGCCACTATGCTCTTCACTGTTAGGTCCTTAGAGCTTAGCCATTGTCGGTCACATGGTTGTTGGGAAATTAAGGGGGGTAAAAGTTAAGGAGCTCTTATGTGGAGTGCTCGTGACCCACATTAGTGAGTTCTATTGTTGGAGTTCAAGTGTGAAGGTGAAGTCCCATATTGAGTAGAAATGGGCAAGTTAAGCAACATATAAATGGAAAGACCCGTAAACCTAATGCCTTAAGGTTTTGGGTTAAAGGTGGTGTGTCAAGTTCACTTGTGTGGTGTGCTCTTGGCCCATTGGTGTAGATCTCCTCGGTGTTTTATCTCCCTCGCATGCACAACAAATGGTATCAGAGCTGATGGTTCGACTTGGTGACCGGCTCGAACGAGTATGATGGAATTGGCGGTGGATCCAGGCATAGGGATCCCTTGTATCGAAAGTCTTCCTATCGGTAGGTCCATATATGGAGATTGAAAGTCTTCCTGGTAACATGGAGGTTAGGCAGCGTGTCGCATGGCTGTGAAACGGTGGAGCGGCAGTGCAAGTATCCAGAGCATGTTGGTGGCAATGGCAAAGCTTTAAGGGCCTAATGGCGGATAGCATAGTGGCAGCCACGGTTAAAGCTCTAAGGGCCATTATTGAATACTCATGGATTGAAAAAAGGCTTCCGCTCAAAGGGAAGCTACCATGTGAAAAAGACTTACACTTGAGGGGGAGATAGTTGGAGTTCAAGTGTGAAGATGAAGTCGCACATTGGGTAGAAATGGACAAGTTGAGCAACATATAAGTGAGAAAGACCCACAAACCTGATGCCTTAACATTTTGGATTGAAAGTGGTGTCAAGTTCACTTATGTGGTGTGTTCGTGACCCATTGGTGAAGGTCTCCCCAATGTCTTATCCCCCTTGTATTGCCAACAATTGGTATCAAAGCCGATGGTTCGACCAGGTGACCAGTTCAAATGAGTAAGATGGATTGGCGGTGGATTTAGGCATGGGGATTCCTTGTATCAAAAGTCTTCCTAGAGGTGGGTCCATATATGGAGATCGAAAGTCTTCCTGGTAACATGGAGGCCAGGTGGCATGTCCCGTGGCTGTGAAATGGTGGAGCGGTGGTGCAAGTATCTAGAGTATGTTGGCGACAATGGATAAGCTCTATGGCCTAATGGTGGAGAGCATGTTGGCAGCCACGGTTAAGCTCTAAAGGCCATCATTGAATACTCGTGGATTGAAAGGCTTCCGCTTGAGAGGGAGCTACCATGTAGAAGAGACTCACACTTGAAGGGGGAAACTGTTGGAGTTCAAGTGTGAAGGTGAAGTCCCACATTAGGTAGAAATGGGCAAGTTGAGCAACATATAAGTGGAAAGACCCGCAAACCTAATGCCTTAAGGTTTTAGGTCGAAGGTGGTGTCAAGTTCACTTGTGGGGTTTGCTTAAGATCCATTGGTGTAGATCTCTCCGGTGTTTTATCCTCCTCGATTTCACAACAATGCTAATATGCAATATGATATAATGATATAAATAACTAACCATCGTGTTGGGCTACTAATGGAGTTTGACAAGGCCTTGATGCGGTTTCTTTCTACTCATCAAGGATTTTAGCCATAGAGCCACTTGGTCATGAAACCTCTTCTTGGCTAGCAAGGGTGTTTGTTCTTTCTCACCAATAACACTAGCCATAGAGTTACTTGGCTTTGAAATCTTATTCATCTAGGCTAGCAAGGTTGTTTGCTCTTCTTGCTCACCAAGGACATATTGCATCGACTCACTTGGCCATGAAACCTTACCTTTATTGCTTACCATCATGTTGTAAAACATTAAACAATGTAGAAACAATATATAGGAAAAAGTTTTGGTAAATATATATTCAAAATGATCTTAGATGTCTAGGCATATCATATCAAGAAATTCAACTCAAGTTTGCATAGAAAAACACAAGTACATTCATCTAAACTTTAATATTGTGTTCAATGAAATGCACAAATACATCAAACAAATCATCTAAACATCATCTTGAGACTCTTCTCTCGTTGCTTGATTTGTATCAATTGTTGTTCCAGGTACATCATCCCTAAACCAATTGACATCTTCATCTTCATCAACCATGGATTGATCAAAAACAAGACTTCTTTAGTGATCTTCTAAGTACTTTTCCATATCACCATTCTCTAAATCCCTATATATATATATATATATATATATATATATATATATATATATATATATATATATCAAACAAATATCTAGGGATGGTTTTAGTGACAACATGCCAATTAACCAATCGCAAATTCCACATCAACACTCACATTTCAAGTTTTTAATTGTGGCTATTTTTCGACACTTTCTATGATGATGTAAGTACGTAGTACCACCAAGCGAGTAATATAGATATACGTGTCCATGAATCGGTAGTGGGGTGTTGCACCCACTACTAATGTTGCCATGTTGGCTCTGACGCTATTTCCACTTTAATTTGAACTTAATTCTTCCCAATTACTTGGCGATTGAACCTTTTCTATGGTGGTGGGTCATGAGAACCAAACATGTAATATGTTTTAGCTCTATGTCAACGTAGCAGTTTTGCTCTCTGACGCTATCCCCACCCATTGAATATATATGCATGATTGTAAGTGTTGTATATGAAAGAGAACTAGTGACTCTCATAAGGTATTTTTTTTTTATTGTTTTTTCTATTTAGGATTTGGCTCTCTACCTACTTTAATTCATTATAAATAGAGGCTTTCATTGATGTAAATGGTGAACAAACACATATTTCTTCGGGTCTCCTAAGTAAGTGCCTTTGTAGCATTTCCCGCATATAGAGTAAGGCATTTTATTCTCATTATCGGTCTTCATATGCTAGCAAGTGAAACTTGTTTGTTATCTTTGCTTTTTAGTAGTTGACATCTAGAATCTAATTGGTATCTTTGTTTCCTTTCCAATATATATGCTGGCTAATAAGAGCGTATCTAAGGAGAATACAAATTAAGATAAGTATTAGTCACTCCATTCAACGTGTTTAAAGTTATGTTCGTTATCTTAGATATGTACTTCTTTTTAAAAAATATCTTTATATATGGGGTAGTTGTTAAATTGCGCTAATATTTTTTTTTTCACACCCCTCTATAGGTGATCACGCATTTCACTTTAAATTGAGAAAACGTTTCTCATTCCTTTGACGTGTTACATTAAGTTTTCAATGTATTTATGCTTATAATACGGGCCAGTTCATCTGGTTAAAAGGATTAGGATAAAACTTGGCATTTTAAGTGTTTGGATTAAAAAAATGTTTGGATTCAAAATTCTATTTTGATTGGCGGTACTGTTTAGTGGTTTCTATTCATACTACTATTTTATACAAAAAAGAAGTAATGTTTCAGGATAAGAATAGTCATTTTGGAAAATATATATAATTTTTATTTTTATAGCTTGTAAAAAATCTTTAGATTAACTTCTAATAAGTTAGTTTTTTAAACCAAATAATCTAAAAAAAAGTATAGGTATTCTATTATTAAAAGTAGTTTTTCTAGTTAATGCATATGCCGATCTAAACTTATAAATAAACCCATCTTTATGGAGAATATTTCGCGATAAAACAATAATAAATATATGTACTGAATGTCAAATGTTGTCAAACATTAATTCTCCCAACAGCTATATTTATAAAATGTATAAATTGCTAACCATTTTCTTTTACATATTTACATGCCTTTTCCATGCACAATGGTTTCAGCAAATAAAAAATCCATGTCTTTCCCTTCAGTTTTAGATAGAGTAATAGTCAAACTGATAACCCACCCACTACAAAAGAAAAGAATGTCATATATATACTAGGGGTTACTTCTTGTTTTTGTTTTAGTAAACTATTGGTTAACAATATTAATTAAATTATTAATATAAATATTGTGAATTTAATTAAATTATTAATATAAATATTGTGAATTTAATTAAATTAATAATTTGTGATATTTTATTAATAGATAATAACTTTATTGGTATAAAGTATTAATATATATTATTGATATATTATATTATAAATATAAGCCAACAATATATATACATAAATTAATAATTTAATTTTCATTAAACAAAAGTTATAACAATAGAAATAATCTTAATATTTAATATATTTGTTTTCATTAATATATGACACTATGATGACAAGCTAACAACAAATCATACATTAATTCTTTCAAGAAACCAAAACATACCTTAATTTCTCCTTTTTCATAAATATCTTGAATATAATTCATATTCCATTCATAGTTTACTATTTTCTTTGTGCTTTCAAAAGTTCTAACTATGCTTAAAATAAAGGATGGTGCAGCGAGCAAGAGAGGTTTTGGTACTTTTCTTGTTGGCAGTGTTGTCCATTAAGGGGGTGTCCACAAGGCAGCACCAAATTAGCACTAACTACGAGTCCCCCACTATTGATGGAAGATTTTGCCTAAGTTGGAGATTGGCAGTGGAGACCAACAATGTGCTCCAATGGCGCACAGTTCCAACTCAGTGTTTGCAATATGTGGAGGATTACTTGATCCATGGCCAGTACGAACGGGACTTGGAATTGATAGTGGAACAGGCCTTGAGCTATGTCAATGGCATACCCCTTGTTGGTGATGGCATGGATGCTTGGATTTTGGATGTTGATGACACTTGCATCTCCAACATCTTTTATTACAAGGGCAAGAAATATGGGTATGTTGTCTTACACTTATTTACTTGTATATAGATTTGATAGTATTTAGGTAGAATTTAATTACAATTACAATCCACTACAAAGATCTTTTCTAGTGTACTGTATATCATTTAATCTAGATTGTTATGGAAGATAATAAGACTCGTGATTTTTGTAATAATTATTTTAGAAATTTTTTTTAATCCGTAGGAATCGAAAATATTGTATCAAAGGATTTACAATACTCCCGCACCCTTTGATTATTTTAGAAGTTATTAGTTGATAGTATAATTAACAGTGAATAAATTAAACTCATTTTTTTTACCAAAAAAAAAAAGTTAAACTCGTTTAAATATTGTATGATTTGAGAATTTTTTTTTTTTTAACTAAAAAAGTGTCACATATTTGATTTGATTTGATTTTTTTCTTTCAAAAACTTTGTATGCAAAGTAATGAAAATAAAGAAACAAAAGTTGATTTTACTGTTTCTTGCACAAATTTAAAAGAAAATGTAAAAAAAATGATATTTTTGTAATTAGAAAAGTATTTTCTAGAATAAACAGCCCCTTATATTTTGTAATTTTTTTTTGTTTTTGATGAGTATTTTTTTTTTTTGTTTAACAGGCAATTCTGTTGATAGTTTAATAAGATTAGTCGATTAGATTCACATGAGGCCCACAAAATTACGACACAATCACTTTTTGGATTTCGTTTTCTCGTACTAGATGAGGCGAGGATTGTGGGTAATTTATTATTATTATTATTATTATTATTATTATTATTATTATTATTATTATTATTATTATTTAATTCATTAATTGTAATTCGTGTAGCCAAATGCCTTTATAATATACTTGTTTTTTCAATAGAAAAAGGGTGTGAAGCTCTTTGAAGAATGAAATATATTACTAAGGAATACAAAATTTAGGATACAAATACATAAAGAAAAAGGAATTGAAATAAATTTTTAGGAATTTAATTTTCATTCACTATCACTATCAATCAACTAAAAATCATCATAGATTCACCAAAAAAAAAAAACTAAAAATCATCATAGATGTGACTTATACACGTGTTCATTCTAATTAAATTATATTTTTAATTTATAAAAATTGAAATATATAGATGTGACCCATACGATCCACCAGCGTTTAAGGCATGGGCAATGAAAGGATGGTGCACAGTGATTCCTCCTGTATTAAGACTATTTAACAAGTTGACAGAGATAGGATTTAAGGTGATCTTACTTACTGGAAGAGATAAAGAGACACTTGGTCAAATTACCATGGACAACTTGCACAATCAAGGATTCATTGGTTATGAGCGACTCGTTATGAGGTAAGGTCAATCTATATATTCCTTTTTAATTTTGAAAAATACATGCATTTTTGTCTTTTAAAAAGTCGTTCGAAAACTAAGATATTGTGAATTCGTAATGACTTTCTTTAAAAACGAAAAAAGTAAATTATTACTATGAAAATTTGATCAGAAGTTTGTTGATAGTGGTCCTCCTCTATTTTCCTAGTATTTTACGTAAAACAATAGGAAAAAGTCAAACATGTTGACCGTGGAGTTGAGAATCTCATAATTTGGAATTAGGCTTAACCATAAAAAGTTTTTTTTAAAGACAAATGTTAGTTTGTTAGTTTCGTTAAAAATGAAGGAATTCAAGCTGATGACCTCTTCCTCTCCCCTTCTCCCTTAAGTCCCTCTTCCCAAGCACCAAACCAACCCTTGAAAAGTATATTTGTAAGGTGAAGGTTATTTTTTTTCACAAAAAAAAGGTGGTTATTTTCCATATATATGCACTATATATCTCGGTATATCACTAATTGATAAGAGATCTCTAACACACCCCTCATCATTCTAAGGACTTGACATCTTAGCCCGATAACGGGTGACCCGATAAATCCAACAATAATCAATTGGATAGACTTATCAAATTATAATTTGGGATTAGACCTCACTCAATCCAATCTAGAAGGTGAGGGTTTCTTCTCACTTATTTGGTCATATCGCTAATTGATGTGAGATCTTCCAAAGATAAAGAAAAAATATTGACTAAATTATAAGTGAATAGAATATTAAAATATAAAAGTGAAAAAAAAGTTAGTTTAATTATTTATGTTAATATTCCGTAAGTTTCCTTTAAAGTTATAATCCCATCATTTTTTATTTATTTTCTATGGAGATCTACCTAAGAGGTAATGAGACCTTAGGATGTGATGATGGGTCTCTTACCATTTATTTTAGGGATCAAAGGAAAGAAAATTACCATTATATATTGGGGGGCAATGTGCAAGAAATATTTTTCTCAAAAATATTACATGATATGTAAAATGAAAAGGTTTCAAAAAAATTCGGGGACATAGCCCTCTTTGTAAATGTTTTTAAAAATACATATAGAGTATCAACTGTTGTTATCCTATGATTCTTATTTTATCATAATTGATGTGAAGTCCTATGGTTCTTATTTTCACGTAACAACACCATGAAGGTCAGAACCAAGCAGATAGACACTTCATGACATCAATGTATTTGTGTCCTAACATAAAAAGTAGAATCAGATCGATCCATGTTGAGAAGGCTTAATTAACCGAATCATATTATGTCTCTATTTCTGAGAACTGAATTAGAAAAAAAAAAATGATGAACTAGTCTTTGATAATTTAATTTACAGGACTCCGGCATATAAAGGGCAAAGTGCAGTTATGTACAAGTCCAATATAAGGAAACAATCAGAAGACGAAGGTTACAGGATATGGGGTAATATGGGAGACCAATGGAGTGATCTCCAAGGAAACTCTTGTGGAAACCGTACATTTAAGCTTCCTAATCCCATGTATTTTGTTCCCTAATAGTATGTCGAAATCACGTTTATTCTAGCAAATGTTGTTGTTTTATTTACAGTATTCAATTCACAAATCACCTTTGTTCTCAGAAATTATGTATAATAATTAAGGCAAATGATAACCAGTGTCTTAAGGACACTGTTTAAGAAATTAAAAGTAAAAAACTTTTTTATTAGGATATGTAAAATTATATTGTCCATGATTTTTTTGCATTTTTATATGATTTTCACGATAAATAATTTCTCATTTTAATTCTTTAACCGGTGTCTTAGGCACTGGTTAGCAAGATCCAATAATTAAACCTACCAATAAATCTGAGTAAATTATACTCGCCCCATATATATGTTTTGCTCCTTTGAGCTTGATATCCCTGTTTTTTTTATACCTACAAAAAACTCTTTAATTGTTTAACATGTATTACACTCAACACTCATGCGACTCAAACTCCGTCCAATTAGTTAAGAGGGATGGCAATGAATAACATACCTAGTGGGTACTAGCAAAAATCATCCATGATTAGGGATGACAATGGCCAATGGGTAAGGTTTGGATAGAGTACTATAGTACTCGTCCCCATACCTGCGTTTAAAAAAATACCCATACCTGTCCCTGTACCCACGTGGATAGCAACTTTAATCCTCATCCCATACCTTCTGGATACCTATGTACCTATACTCACCCCCATTACCCACACTTTACCTATGTGTATAAAGTCAATAAATCAGTAAAAAAAACATATTAAATAAGAAAAATTCTACAACTAATCGAAAATTGACACTTAAATCGTCAAAACATAATTTTTAAAGCATCCAAACATAATCATAAGAAGATGCACGTCCCCCTTTTCATTTACATCTATTAGTGAATTTTGAGTCCATTTATACTTTAATATAACTTATACTAAATTTTATATATGTATGTGTTTAAGTTTTATAGACTAAATTTTATATACTATATTTTATACAAGTAATATTGTTTTATATACTAAATTTTATGTACGTAGTTGATTTAGCTATTAAAGAACCAAAAAATTATGACAATATATTAATTACAAAGAATCAAGACAGAGGTGCATAGCTCATGAATAAAAAAGGAAGTTAGTATTATCTGTTAGTCATTAAATTAATAATTAGTTTTTTTAATAGCTAAGAGAACAATATATTAATAAAATAAGCTTATGCATAAGTCGTGCCTAAGGCTCATTACAAAATACAAAAGATGTTCTAATATGTATCCCAAAACATTCCAAATACATGAATAAAAGCAAATTTCCCCATCCCACCTTTGCTACCAAAAGTATTAATAATTAATCAAATATATAATTATTTATATATGTAAGATATTTTAATCAAATTAATATATATATATATATAGGTGTGGGGCGAGTACTACAGTACTCGTACCTGCACCTATCCCCATTAAAATTTGTAGGTAAATATTCACTTCGGACCCATCCCAATAAGCGGGTATTTATCCTACCAATTTGCGGATATTTACACATTGTACAAAAAATCCCAATGTGATTATTTTAGAACTTGGATTAATTTAGGAGATGAGAATTGTTCTCTTTAATTGATCACTTTGCCTCTAAATGAGCTCCAAAGTGTTTAGTCCTTGACACAAGTATTACTGATTATAAAATCACTAACCATAGGTATGTGTCACTAAGACACTAGCTGCTTTCTAATCACATCTTAATTTTCTATTCGCAGCTAACATTATTAATAATAACCAAAAAATTAAAAAAATCACTTAATTTTCCATAAACATATCAATAATTAATCGACACAAGGGTAATTTCTATAACATGTCAACTTATAAGCTAACACCTTAAAACATGATGTTACATGTGGGGATGAATCTTAGACCCTTAGTTTGTGTATTTTGACATTTGGGTCGCATTGGGGGCAGTGGAAACCCTGCTTATGTAGAAGAATCTCAAAATCGCGATTTGCTGTCAGACCCCCTGTGTTAAGTGCAAATGGAGATGCACTAAGCGCGGGCTTCTCTGAGAAAAAGAATGTCTCTAGACACACCACACTAAGCGTGGAAGATGTTGCACTAAGCATGGGACAAGCAGAGAGCATCCTGCTCTCTGGCTTCTTTACGCTGAGTGCAGAATGGGTTGCGCTAAGTGTGGCTTGCTTGAACAATTATCCATGTTTTGAATATTGATGCTTTAACCTTATGTTTGTGCTATGTGTTAGAATCAAACACATTGGATGATGTCTAGCCCCTAAAAAATCTTATAGTTTTGATGATAACAAAGGTATTAAAATTTGATGGACTGATGGATTTCATTGGGTTTTACAAGAACATATCCGTCCAAGATATTTTGGTAATAAGTTCTCTAATACCATTGGCTTATGACAAAGGATGGTATAAGCTATGGTTAGAATGTGATTCATTATTAGTGGTCAAAGCCTTTTCTCAGCAATGCGTGGTGCCATAGAGGCTTCGTAATCGTTGGAGAAATTGTATATGTATTTCCTGTCTCATGGATTTTGAGTTTCCCATATCTTTCGTGAGGGAAATCGTAGTGTTGATAAACTTGTGAACTATGCCATTGATGTTCAAGGCTTCTTTTGGTGGGACTATGCTCCTAGATTTATTTGTGAGGATGTTTTTCGATCTAGGATAGGGCTTCCTAGTTACATGTTTCACTAATTTTGTGGTAGTGGGTTTGGTTAGGCCCCCCCACTTGTTGTTTTGTTTTTCTTTTTATCAATACATTTTCTCGGTATGCTGCAGAGGATTGATTTTGCATTGGGCGCCAACATAGTTAGGATGCTTTGCATTATCTTGATGTTGGCATGTTGGTCTTATTAAAAAAATATATATCTTTCTTGTGTCCAATACATCTTTTTAACTCTAACACTTGTTTTTTTTAAAAGAACTATCTAGCGTCCAACGCGCTATAATTGAATAAGCGTCCAAAATCTTTTTGAAAACTAGCATCCAAAGTGCTAAGGCTTTTATCGTCCAAATTGGATATAAGAAACTCATACACTATTTTATATAACTAAGTTTCTTTTGTCCAATCATTATAATATAAGTTGTACACTAAATGAGGATGATTTGTGCCTAAAAGTTTACGTACCTTTTATTCCCTCGCCTTTTTGAAATTACCTTATCATTTGAATTTCAAGTGTACAAGATAGGCCAACACACCTTCTCTGCAAAACTATTTTCATACAAGTAGAGAAGACAACATGAACGCTGCTCAGAAGATGACAGTACTATTATTTGTTTCTCTCTCCACCACAAGTTGCCACGTTGCAATAAAACAAGCTTTGTGAGGAAACATATATTTTTACAAGGCGCTAATCCCCACAACGGTCACATTCTTGAAGCCTATAAATGAAGAATCAACACATAGAGAAGAAGAAACTTGAATTCTGAATTTTTCTGAATTTCTTGAAGTGCTGCCATTTTTGCTTTGAAAAAGCTTTCATCTCTGGACGATCATTTGCTTAGTGTGCTATCATTTGCTTAGCAAAGTTTTCTGTTAATTATTTGTTTTACATTGTATATCCTCTCTTTGAGAGTTATTTGATTCGATTTGTAATTATTTAAACTGTTGTTTCATGTTTGGAAAGCCAGGAATGACTTAGTGATTAAAGAATATTTGGGTGTTTATCAATCTTAGGGGGAGATTAAGGGTGTACCAAAAGTGACCTAGAGAATACTTGTTGTAAGCCATGAGTGGCAAGAAAGAATACTTGTTTTGTAATCAGTTTGATTAGTGGAAACCTTATAAGGTTGAAGAAGAACTGGACGTAGCTCACAGATTAAGTGAACTGGTATAAAACAAGTGTTCATACTTCTGTTCTTGTGTTTTAAACTTGTTTTCTTTTGCATACACCCTTGGACAAACAAGTTCTTTATAAATCTATTTTGAGAAAACTATTTTTGAATCACGTTGGACGATCTTTTGGCAAACTTGTCTTCATATCCATTATTCACAATTGTTCTAAAAAAAGTTCCATCTTTAATAAAAAAAATAAAAACTAAGTTTCTATTAACACACTATTCAGCTTCCTTTCTAGTGTGTTCCATTTATTTTAGTTAGCATCAGAGCTTGACCTCTTGGGTTGAGTACCTAATAGTACAGAGGAACAAAGATCCTAAGACAAGATGAAAAACAAAGGACAAGCTGTCAACAGGCCACCACTTTTCAAAAGTGTTAAATATGATTACTGGAAACAAAGAATGATTGCATTATTTGAATCTTGTCATATTGACATGCTAGATGTTGTGGAGAATGGGAATCACATCCTATATGATGAGAACTTGAATGAGATTCCAAGGGCTAGATGGACAGAAGAGCAAAAGCAAAGATATCTAGTGAACTCCAAAGCTCGTAATGCCATTATATGTGCTCTTTTAGAAGAGGAATACACTAAGGTCTACAACTTCAAAAGTGTAAAGCAAATGTGGGACACTCTTGTTTGAACGTATAAGGGTTCTACTGAGGTGAAACGTAACAAACTGAGTTTACTTACTCGCCATTATAAGATGTTTAGTATGGAGGAAAATCAAAGCATACAAAGTATGTTTGGACGTTTCCAAACAATACTAAATGAGCTCAGATCTCTAGGTAGAACTTATGATAACATTGATCATAGACAAAATTATGAGAAGTTTGCCTAGATAGTGGAGACCACAGGTTACAACACTAAGAGCTTCAAAAGAATTTGGACAACCTCTCCTTGGAAGAAATTGTTGGCATTCTGAAGGTTCATGAGATTGAGCTCCATCAAGATGAAGGAACCAGGAAAGGAAAGTCACTAGCTCTCAGCGTTCAGAATCCCAAGAAGACATCATCATCTAGAGCACTCAAAGTAGACGAGTCTTCTGATGATCAACCAGAAGACGAGAACTCAGATGAAGAAGATGATCTCTCCTTCATATCAATGAAGATCCATGCCATGTGGGAAAAGAAAGGTGGATCCAAATGGAGAAACCTAAACAAGAAGCTTCCTAAGGAGAAGAAGGAGAAAGATAAAAGTCCAGTGATCTGCTATGAATGTAAGAGTCCTGGATACTTCAAATATGAGTGACCTGAACTTGAAAGAACAAAGGACAAGAAAAAGAAACCTTCTTCAAGATAAAGTGAAAGAAAAGGTTGATGTCAACCTAGGAAGACCTGGACGATACATTATTAGAAGGAGAAGATGGTGAAGAAAAAGCCAATCTATGTCTTATATCCAACACCAGTTAGAAAGTTTAGAAAATGACTCTGATGAGGATGAGGTAGATTTTAATGATTTAAAGTCTTTACAAGAAGCTTATCATAAACTACTTCTAACTCTTTCATGCTTTCAAAAGCTTATAAAGTTTTAAAGAAAAGCTTTAAAGAACTAACTGAAGAGCATGAAGCCTTGAAAACAGTCAGACATGATCTTTGGATGGACAATGCTCGTACATGCCAAGCTTATGATGTCTTAAAACAAGAAAAGCATGATCTTTGGTTAGAAAATGAGACTCTCAAAAGAGAAGTCAAGGACTTGAAAGAAAAGCTTTCAAAGAGTGAAACAGATTCTTCCTTAAAGGATCAACCTCATGATGTTGTGAAACTACATGATGAAATTGATACTTTAAAGAAGAATCTATCCAAATTTGTTGAGGGATCTGAAAACTTAAACAAGCTTTTAAAATACAATAGAAACCCTCATGACAAAATCTGTTCATGGTTATAGAGGCAAGAAATTTGTTGATGATGAGTCCATAAATGTATGTTATTTCCGTGGCGAACCTAGACATGTAACATCCAAGTGCAAACACCAGCCTAAAAGAGGATCATCCAGTGCCTTTTATCCTAACAAGAAAGGACCTAAGTCCATTTGGGTACCTAAAGATCAAATTATTCTCGTTGCAGATATGCTTGACAACAAGAAGGAAACTTCAATCGTGGTACCTGGATAGTGGTTACTCACTACACATGACATGAGAAAGGTCTATGTTCCAAGACATGCATCCAAAGAATGGTGGAACAATCACTTTTGGAGGGAATTAGAAAGGCAAGATAGCTGGTGTAGGTAAAATTGGTATATCTCCCTACCCCTCTATTGATAATGTTTTATATGTTGAAGGATTAAAACATAATTACTAAGCATAAGTCAATTGTGTGATAGTGGACATCATGTTGCCTTCAACAAAAATGAATGAATAGTCAGAATTATGATGGATCCTTACTCTTTACTGCTAAGAGGCAAGGTAATATGTATAAGATTAGGCTTGGTGAACTGATAGATCAAAATGTATCATGCCTTGTATCTATCATAGATAATCACTGGATATATGACTAAAGTTATAAGTTAAGAGATAAATTATTATATATAAATAATTATAATAAAATATGTACAATTGAATAAATATTTAAAATAAATTTTATGAACTAGTTTATTAATAAATACTAAAAAAGTAAAAATTTTAAACATAAATAGTGATGTGTAATGTCATTGTGGTAGTGTCACATCACCCTCCGTTTGCCACATCAACTATTTTTTAACGGAACTAGATGGCAGAAACCAAAATTGAAAAAGCATTAACTTACAGGGACTAAAATTAGAAAAATGAACTATAGGGACCAAAAATGAAAAAAACGCTAACTTACATGTATCAATTTGATATTTAAGCCCTTTATTATTTATAATAATTTTAGGCTAAATTACTCTTTTGGTCCCTTATCTTTATTTTATGTTGTAATTTGGTCCTTTATTTTTTAAAAGTTGCAAAATGATCCCTTATCTTTATTTTAAGTTGTAATTTGGACCTTTATTTTTTAAAAGTTGCAAAATGGTCCCTTAAATAATTTTTTTATAGCATGTTTATCCCATAAGTATTGTATTTTTTAATTTTTTTTTGGGATAAATATGCTATAAAAAATTACTTAATGGACCATTTTATAACTTTTAAAAAATAAAGGACCAAATTGCAACTTAAAATAAAGATAAGGGACCATTTTATAACTTTTAAAAAATAAAGGACTAAATTGCAATCTAAAATAAAGATAAGGGCCATATAAATAATTTAGCCAATAATTTTAATTAATACAACCGATAAATGTATCAAGAAATTAATATTATTATACAAATCATATAATTGTCAAGTAATCAAGTAAAACGAATACATGTATATTTATTTGGACATAATCAATTTAATAATATAATATTGAAAAAAAATAGAAATATGACAAATTAAAACGAATGTTTATTCGAATATAATTAATTTCATAAAAATATTTGTACCAAAAAAAATCATAAAATATATTTAGAAGATATATATCTCAATTTATTTTATCAATGAATATTATGAAAAATTAACTTTACCGTCAATATTTTTATACTTAATTAATTAGTTCATTTGTAAAATTTGATCTGCCCTTAAAAATATTCAGTAACTATAATAATAATGTGATATCAAATTTTGAAATTAAAGTTGTTTTTTTAATTTCAGATAAAAAAGATTATGGGAGGGGATAGTGTCTTATAGGAAAAGTCTTTAAACTCAAAGAGCATTTGTAGAAGAATTTACATTTACCTCACACTAAATTACTTTTTAATTTATTAATTAAGTTGACTGCATTTAATAATATTTATTGCATCTAAAAATATATGAATTCAAAATCAATATTTTTTTAATTCAAAATACAAAATATTCATATTATTTAATGAATTATAAAATATTGTTCATAAAATTGATTTTATTAAATACACTTATTTTTTAATTTCTAGTTCCCATTATTAATTACTTTTTAATTTATTAATTAAGTTGACTGCATTTAAAAATATTTATTGCATTTAAAAATATATGAATTTAAAATCAATATTTTTTAATTCAAAATATAAAATACTCACATTATTTAATGAATTATAAAATATTGTTCATAAAACTGAATTTATTAAATATTATTTTTTGTAATTTCTAGCTCCGATTATTCAATGTTTTGCTAGAATTATTTGTAGTTCCCAATCTCCTTATATATATATATATATATATATATATATATATATATATATATATATATATATATATATATATATATATATATATAAATAAGTATATCTGTGTTCTCGTTGTCCCACTCTCCCTCACATTTACTCTCATTTGAATACTCTCCTCTTATGAAATGGTGTAATTGACTCTCCTAACATGCATATATTCTTTTACTATCCAGATTCACAATATTTCTATAACTACCTCCATTCATTTCTTTATCTGGTGCTATTTTTTTAATATTTCTTTTATTAGTTTTTCTAACTCTATTTTTTAATTTTGAAGATTTATCTCTTTCATCAATAATTTCAAATTCTTAATTCAATTTAATTTTCAATTTTCAAAGTTAATATTTTCTTATCTTTTTCTTTAAAAAAAAAAGTATAGTATTTAATTTCTTAGACATGGATTATCTTTTTTTTTTTCAAATTTCTTTTGATGTATTGTATAATCCTTTGTTTTTTTTTTCTTTTCAAATTTCTTTCTATCGACTATATAAATAAAGGTATTGAAAATTTGAATAAGCCCATGCATTGCACGGGATAAAACACTAGTAGTATATGAAAGTAAATAAAATCGTTCCAATTTCAAAAGTCAAAATTTTCCTGCTATTTCATCACAATGTATGTGGTAAGTGGTTAGAGTCGTGATGTAGTTTGGCCATCACGATATGGTTTGTTGTGGAAGATAGCGTATCGGAAATGCAATTATGGGATTAATTTGCTTTTTATGCTTTTCCATACTTCCTAAATACTTCATCGTCATGTTTGTTCATATATATATATATATATATATATATGAACAACTAGGCCAACAATATAGCCAAAGCCATTATAAGAGTGCAAACTCCAAACCCTAGCTATGGTTTGCTCAGATATAAATTCTTTCATATTTGTTTTCCTCCTCTTTCTCATTGCCCATGTTGTCCTTGCTAAAGGAAGCAGTAGTGAAGAAATAAGCTTTGATCAGAATTACATGGTCATGTGGGGTGGTGATCATTTTGTGTCCTTAAATCAAGGGAAAGAAATTCAGCTCACAATGGATATCCATTCAGGTCATAATGAATTCCATTACCCTTAATTTCTTTAAGTGGCATGCATGCATCATTTTATCTTCTTAATTGCCTTAGCTAATTTTACTTTACAAATATTGCTTATGGTACTCTCCTTTCATTTTATAATAGACATGTTAGTTTTTTTTTTTTTTTGGTCGTATATATATGTATGCATATGTGCGTACTGCACTCGCATTATTTCAATTTCCAAAATAAGAATTTATTCAAAACTATTAGTTATTCTGATGAAAACTTTAAAGTAGTTCTATAATATAAACAAATAGTACAATTAATTTTCCAAATATGTCCTCATCACATTAAAGTTCTGATAATTTGTGTTGCTTAATTAGTATCTTAAAAAGCTACAATATTATTACATTCACTTCTACGGTGAATTAAAAGAATTAAAGTTTATGATTTGAGGCGACCTAGATAATTAATATAGCCCATACTCGAAAAGGAGTATTTTCTCTTGTTAATGAACTACTACTCCAACAATGACTGAACAAGGTTGACAATGGTGGTTGAGATGGTAACATCTGCAAAACCTTCAATACTCAAGTCAGATATGATTTAATATAGTATATGAAATAAGAAGATACGTTATTATGAGATCGAATTTATAATTGAGAGTCGTAGACAATGTTGGTTACCAACTGAAATTGGCAATTGCCAATCAATAGTGGCATCTCAACACATGATATCAGAAGATGTCTACAAATTTGTTTAAGATCAATAGTTAAGGGTTGATTGTGATGTCCTTCAAAGTACATAGTATGACAAGACACAAGGTAATTAATGTGACCGTCATAGTACCTTTACACTTTTGAGGGAGTATTACCTCTTAAAAACAATTAAACTAGCCTTATAATATGTATTCACATGGAAGGAGTTGTTAGACAATAGAGACTATCAAGGGGGGAAAATATTTTCTCTATTTTTTCCATTTTCATGATTTTGGAAAAATAAATATTATTCTCTATTATGTGTGACATACATCTCTATTTTATTTATTTTTCCAAAATTTTAGTTATGAAAGAAATAGAAAGAAAAAGAAATGGAGAGAATCTTAATTCCTTAAGAGGCACCTCGGTGCGCTTAGGGCTGAGATTATTTATATAGGTAGGTCCCATAGGTCACTGATGGCTTGAAACATCTCAACATGGTTGTTCTATCACCAAGTCAACACGTGTACATGATAACTACATAATAGCCTTGTGGCTATAAATTCATTCCCTAAGGATTAGGCCCCTCATGGTGCTCATTACGGAACAAATGTGATTACACAAAATCCAATTTAATAACTAATTTTTTATTTAAAAAAATTAATTTGATAATAAAAATATTTAAAGAATTG
This sequence comes from Pueraria montana var. lobata, assembly GCA_026413185.1. NCBI lineage: Eukaryota > Viridiplantae > Streptophyta > Magnoliopsida > Fabales > Fabaceae > Pueraria > Pueraria montana. The sequence continues at coordinate 995,250 of CM048653.1, forward strand.
ATATACTGGCAATTTGTTGGTATTTTGTAGCCTTTACCAAATGGGATAAAACGTAAATTTTACATAACTTTCCTTTTGAGCAAGAGAAGATCGATTAGCACCAAATTAACAACTTGACTCTGCATCCTAACAAACATCTAACGAAGAGAAGTTGCAAGGGTGAAAACTTGATTACATATATGGTGGAAAATGAATGGTATACCTAGACTAAGAATAGGTAACAACTAAAAATAATTGAAATCAACTATACAAAGAGTTTACGTCTAGGAGTTAGGAGCCAATGAGTCCGTATTAAAAGGTAAATAAATATAATGTTTACACCATTAACCTTCTCAAGATTGTTGTTGAATTTTCTTTTTTTAGATTATGTTTCTCATATCAAATTTGATCATGTAATACCTAACACTGAAAGAACCATTTGTTCCTAATTGAAATTTCAATTTTGATTACAATTTTGTTGGTAGCTAAAATTAGTAGTAAAATTTAAAAGTTCTTGTGTAAACATCCACTGCGTGATGAATGCAAAAATCAATGGAGGTTAATATAATTTTTCAATCAAGAAAAGTGCAAATATAATTAATGCTAATACCAAGAAAAGCCATTGTACTTATCTCTTAAAAAAGTGATAGAATAAATTGATACGAATGTTAAACTTATGCACTTATTACGTCACTTAATAACTTTTTATATTATATGAAATTAATCAATCCAACTGTTATTAATTTTTTTTTATAAAGTAGATTAAAATTATAAAATTTGAAGCAAATAAAAAATTAAGTAATACTTCATCATCCTCTCCTTTTTTTTTTTTTTTTTGACTGATGATATATTATATAAAATATAAGTAAATGTTCGTTACAGGATAACTTATCAACAATTAAATGTCCAGATTATGTGAAACTTGATATACATGATTAAAATGATAATAGCAAATGATTTAATAGTTGAATTGGTTAATTTTATATTCTAGAAAAATATTGAATGACGTAAATTCAAAATTTTGACATCTAGTATCAATTCATCATACCCCTCAAAAAAGTATATACTTGTAAGATAAAGAAAAAGGCAGTTAATTAGAAAGTTATTAGATTTCATATGGCATTACTTCTTTTGCTGATTTAAATTCTATTTTATTTGAATGCCAAGGATCTGGCTTTGGATCCAAGATGATCTATGGCTCTGGCTTCTTTCACATGAGGATCAAAGTACCAGGAAGAGATTCTGCAGGTGTTGTCACAGCCTACTATGTGAGCTCTATAGTTTTTATCAGTTGATATTCAAGATAAAAATTTGTCCATTGGTTAATCTCAATAATACAATATTATATATTGATCCATTGTTTCTTTGGATGCAGCTTACTTCACAAGGAAATAATCATGATGAGTTAGACTTTGAATTTTTAGGAAATGAAGAAGGGAAACCATACACATTACAAACCAACGTATTTGCAAATGGTAATGGGAATAGAGAACAAAGACTTCACCTTTGGTTTGACCCCACAACAAATTTTCACGACTACAAAATTCTTTGGAACCAACATCAAATTGTGTAAGATGCGTGCCTTTGTAATTGATTCTTTTATGTAATTAAGAGTTTAATTTTGATATATTATCAAGATAAATATTTTTTTTTAACTATCAATCAAATGGTGTAGAGTTGTTCCAGCTTAATCAGAGATTTCGAATTCGAGTCCTGGATATACAACTGAGTTAAGTATTTGGAAGGAAAGCTTTATCATCCATAATGGTCCTATCTGATTCGAACATGATTGCCTGTAGTCAAGGATACTTGTGGTGTAGATAAAAAAAAATATATAATTAAATATGAAGATATAATGTCCATGTATTTCAATTAGATTCTAAAATTAATTTCATTATCTAATCAAATATTTGGCTTGACAGATTTTTTGTGGACAACATTCCCATTAGAGTTTACAAGAACAAGAGTAATATTGGAGTGAGTTATCCATCAAAGCCCATGCAAATACGAACATCTTTGTGGCAAGCAGATTGGGCAGCTGGAGACCAAACTAAAACTAATTGGAGTTATGCACCATTCAATGCAAACTTCCAAGGATTTGATGTTAGTGGGTGTCAAGTTCAAAGCTTAAATGATCATCATTGTGCTTCTGTTAAATATTGGTGGAATAGCCAAAACTTCTGGCAACTGGATGCTACTCGACAAAGACAATATGAAATTGTAAAACGAAAGTATACAATTTATGATTATTGTACTGATAGGAAAAGGTATCCTACACCTCCCTTAGAATGTCCACAGTGAATTAATTATATTAAAATATAAAATGTACATGAACCATATAAGGTTCTGGGTAACACTTGAGACATAAATAAAGTGTTGTTTATTGAAATTTGAAATAAAGAATCGTGTGAAGTTTGTTTAAAAAATTTAAATTTTAGATCATTTTTATTGTCGCTACCATCTATCTAGAACTTCATGTTTGCCTTTTACCTACGCCTTGAAATATTGTACAATTGAAAGCTAATATACCAAAACATAAAAACAATATCAGTGAACATTCCAAGGTTTGGACAACTTTGACATGGAAACTAGCTAATTTTTTTTGTTGAAATCTTTTTTGGTTGCTTTCTCTCTATAACTCCAAAAAATGAATAGAGCATGCATTTGTAAACAAAGAAGAATAAATCCTAATTAAGAATAATAAAAGTTGAGAAATAAGAATGTGCTGCACACACCCTTCTATTATAATGAGAATTTAAGGGAAATTTATAAGCAAAAAAATTAACCTTGTGTACTCTTATTAGTTGAAGACCAAATCTCCAAAGACAAATGAATGGTGAGGATGGAGAGTAACTCTCTTAAACTTACTCTTGGAGTAAGTGGATCTCTCCTCATATATATATATATATATATATATATATATATATATATATATATATATATATATATATATATATATATATGTGTGAGTTTGTATACTTCTTTTTCCAAAATCCTCGATTTTGGAAATAATAAAGATATGAAGGTCTTTTCTTTTTATTTTAAATAACTCAACAATTAAACACAAGTCTTTTATAATATTTTTCCCTTTCTTTAGATGACCCCCAAACAAAAATAAAGACTAACCATAAATCAATATGGTCCTAATTCCTAAATCCCTCATCTAGATTAACACATTGTAAATTAGTGAGTTTTTCTAGGTATCACTATGAAAGAGCACGGTACAATAAAAAAATTTATTGTCTACCGAATTAAAATAATAGATTGACTTAATAAAAATATTCAACACTTGGTTATCACATATTACAAACACAAGCAACAAAGTAATCAAATTAAAATGGAAGGCTATAGAACCAAATTGAACAATATATAAAACCAAAATTTACCAACTTAATGTTTACATACTAGAATTGTATAATAGTGTAGAGAAGTCATAAAACACAATGATTTTAATTAAGATTCAAGAAGATTGGAACTAGTTTTTTTCCTTCGTATGTAACAACATTGGCATCTTTGATAGGTAAGAGAGTCCAATGTTAGATGGTTCAAAAAATGTCATATATATAATTAACATGTAGCAGGGGCACGAGAGCATTAAACTGCCTTATTAATTTTAAGATGTTGAAATACCCCAAAACAACATTGTTGCACAAGCAATATCATACACAATAATATGTTTAAAATGAAAGAAAAATATATAGTTGTCATATGAAGCTGAAACAAACCATAAGACAGTTAACATAGTTCAAACCAAGGTGCACATTGAATTATGGTACAAAGTGGGAAATTGAATATAATCTAAATTGGGGTACAAAGTTAACATAGTTTAAACCAAGGTGAATATTGATTGGTTGGTTTATTGTATCCACCCAATGCAGAGAATTTAAAATGAGTGATGTAGATGACAAATTAATTAGACCGATGCACACATATATTTGTGCATGCAAAGAAATGTGATAATGTTTTAGTTTGTTTCAAGTATAATTCTGTAGTTTAAATGTTTTCTGTACTATACCTTTTAGCTTCGTTTTCCAGTTTAGGTCGACGTAATGAAGCAGTATAATTGGTCTAATGAGTTTGTTTTATGGTTTTGGGGGAATGTGGGGGTTTTGAATCAAGTTGCAGAGCCTATGTGGCAATTGGGATTGGGTGCAACGAAGGAATTGTATATGCAATAACCAAATTGTCGCGCAACTTTGCTTCGTCGTCGTCATTGATGTACATGCACTCGATAGAATTCTATGATCGCACGAGCTTCCAAATCGAGGGTGTGGAGGGTTAACAGAGAAGAATGAGAGAATTGGATCACTGAAAATTGTTTTGTTTTTAGTGTTGTTGTTATTGATGATGATGACGACTCACCTAGTGCGACTATACCTTTGCCATTGATGTTGAAGTAATGAATCAATTTTTGACAATTTTTAACCGCTAGAAAACTTTTAATACCTTTTCAAAGCTTCACACAAGCAATTTTTGGCAGTTTTTAACCGCCAAAAAAAGAAAAACTAGAAAACATAATAAAATTAATGCTACGTCAACATTTAACAACACAAATTGACGATAGGGACTAAAACCTTACGGAAAAAAAGTTAAGGGACCTTGATCAGTCAAACTTTTGTTCAAGGACTAAAAACAAAATTTTGAAAAAGTTTAGGCCCTATTTACTTTGCTTATTTTCTGTTTTCATTTTCACAAAAAATAGAAAATGATACTGAAAATACGTTTGTTTTAAATTTAGGAAATGTTTTCTATGAAAATATTTTCTATTTAAAGCCCATTTTAGAAAATGCTAAAAAACTATTTTCTTCATTTTTTGTGTTATGTTTTGAAAATGAAAACAAGTGAAAACGCGGTGGCAATTCCCATAATTAACTTGAAGTGTGAAACTCACTCGTGACATTCTTCATCCTCTCTATGCATGCAGCTTCTCAAGCCAACACTTCTTCTTCATCTCATGACATTCTTCTTCATCCTTTCTACCTAGCTTCTCAAGCACTCATACTTCTTCATTTTAAGCCCCCAAAACATTTCTACCTCATCTCTCTGCGCAACATCTCTTTCTGTCTTCCTCATCTAGAGCCCTTCTCTTTTTGTGCCCTAATAAGAATTCCTTCCATCAAGTATGTTGTGGAAACCCTCATCTGCACTCAATCAATTTGTACTTCTTTCCCAATTCCCTACACACATTTTCATTGAATCCATTGTTCATATTTAATATTCATGTTCTTCCTATGATTTGTCACTCTCTTGTTTTTTTGTTTTTGATATTTCAAAATTTCAAGTGTTGATTTTGATTTTGAGCAGTCATCAAGTAAGGTATCTTTTTTCCTCTTTTAAGCATTTTTTTTCATTTTTTCATCTTTCAATTCCTATGATTTGCCACTCTCTTGTGTTTTTTCTCTGTGTATGGTTGATTTATTTGAAAATATATTTCTCCTTATACAATGTTGATTGCTGGATAAAAAATGTATACTTGACTACTCTTTGATTGCTAGATAAAAGATGTTGAAGCCTTTTGGGGGTTTACACATAATATGCTTTGCTTCAAACAAGATCCTGTAGTTTTTTGGGTTACACACTAGTTGCGTTTTCTGCACAACACAAATAGTTCACATGAGATCAATGTTTTTTTTGGTTATGTAAATAGGTCTTTATGTTATTGCAAAATAAAAAATGTATACTTGACTACTCTTTGATTGTTGGATAAAAGATGTTGTAGCCTTTTAGGGGTTTAAATGTAAGATGCTTTGCTTCAAACAAGATGCACTTTTTTTTGTGTTACACACTAGTTGCTTTTTTTTTTTCGCACAATACAAACAGTTCTCATGACATTTTTCATGCTATAGATCAATGCTTTTTGGATATGTAAATAGGTCCTTATACTATTGCGAAATAAAAAAAAATGTATACTTGACTACTATTTGATTGTTGGATAAAAGATGTTGTAGCCTTTTAGGGGTTTAAATGTAAGATGCTTTGCTTCAAATAAGATGCTGTCACCCTAACTCCATTTATTACCACTGTTCTGTTTTGTGAGCTTTATATATGTTAGACTTTGTATGCTGAATCATGACATTTCTCATGCTTTTGATCATGACCTTTCATTCTAACCCCATTTAATATTATTGTTCTGTTTTAGGAGCTTCATATATGTTAGACTTTGTATGCTAAATCATGACATATCTCATGCTTTTAATCATGACCTTTCACTATAACTACATTTAGTGTTACTGTTCCATTATGTCTTGAAAATCATTTTTCTTTGAAATTTGAATTTGTGGTTGCTTAATATGAAGTTAATACCAAAAAAAGATGGGAAGAAAAGTGAGATGGGAGAGAAGATGGAGTGGACAATCCAAAACACAAAAGTTCTCATTGAAATAATCTACGTTCAAGTAAAAAAATGGCAATTACAAGGGTCAACCTTTAAGACAATAGTTTGGGAAGAAATAAATGGTGAGTTGAGAAGAATAACTGGAGAAAATTATGACGTAGATAGGTTGAAGGGGAAGTTCAATCAGTTGCGCCTCCAACATCATGAATTTTCGACTTTGTTATCTCGTATGAGAGTTGCATAGGATGTTGATTCTAACAAATGCTCTATTAGAAGTATGGGAAGATTTGTATAAACTAAGTTCAAGTATATTTGTTCAATTATATTTCTTTTTATTATATTAGTGCAACATATACTAATTGAAGTTGTTTATTTATCCTTTGCAGCAAGGAAAATTTTACAAACAGTTTAAGAAGAATGGAATTTGAGCATGACTATTACATTCTTGGTGAAATATTCAATTATAGCACATCAACGGGAACATTAAGCCAAGCTTCTACTCAAGAGCCACCAACATCTGATGAGGAGAGAGAAATGGAAGTAACCTTTCTTACCAAAGGTGTTCATATTGACACTGATGCTGATGTTATTGATCTTGTTGGAGATAGTACACAAGAACTTGACAAAAAAAGAAAAGCTATCTCTTCTTCAAGTGAAAGCCAATGCAAAGAATAAAGAAATTCTAGATTAGATAAATTAGATGCAGCTTTAAGCCAATGGGCTGAATCAATAAGTGTGAGGATTGAAGCATCTGAAGGAAAAATATAAGCATCAAAAGTTAGGGTGGAGCAATATAAATCACAGGCAAATCAAGCTACTAGTTCAATGACAAATCCTTATTCCATAGATGCAATTTTGTTTTAAATCCTAAATTATATCATTTTTGTTTTTAATCCTAAATTATATCTATCAGTGTAATTTGCTAAAAAATATTCAAACAGTCTGATTGTGGGTGTCATACTTTTAGGCTTAAAATAATGGACTTAAATCGGTATTACGATGAAGAAAATTGGTACCAAATACTACCAATTAGACAATCCACATAAAACAAACCATTAAAATCCTTAACATAAAACACCCCTAACAATAGCCTTCAACGAGCACCCCATCTACCATACCTACCAGCGTTGTTGCAACTTCCGCCACTGCCACCTTCCACCATTGCCTTCATTGTACCTATCTCCATTGCCTCCTCGATAGTAATCCCTAGCCAGGTGAACCAATTCACCACAGTTATAACAAGCCCCGCCACCACTACCACATTAGGTTTCCTTACTTTCAGTTTTGTTCTCTAGTTCAGGTCGATGTAATAGAGTAGTACGATTGGTCTAGTGATTTTGATTTATGGTTTTGGGGGAATGTGGGGGTTTTGAATCAGGTTGCAGAGCCTATGTGGCAATTGGGATTGGGTGCAACGGAGGAAATGTATATGCAACAACCAAATTGCACGACTCCGCCTTGTCGTCGTTATTGATGTACATGTGCTTGATAGAGTTCTATGATCGCACGAGCTTCCAAATCAAGGGTATGGAGGGTCAATGGAGAAGAATGAAAGAATTTGGTTACTGAAAATTATTTTGTTTTTGGTTGTTGTTGATGATGATTCACCTAGTGGGATTATACCTTTGCCATTGATGTTGAAGTAATGAATCAATTATTGGCGATTTTTAACTGCTAGAAAACTTTTAATACCTTTTGAAAACTTCACACAAGCAATTTTTGGTGGTTTTTAACCGCCAAAAAATGAACAACCAGAAAACATAATAAAATTAACAACACATCATCATTTAACGACACAAATTGACGACAGGGACTAAAACCTTACGAAAAAAAAGTTAAGGAACCTTGATAAGTCAAATTTTGTTCAAGAACCAAAAACAAAATTTTGGAAAATTTAGGGACTAAAAATGTAACATCCCCAATTAATGGACATTAGAAATAAAAATGTGTGGAGACCCTTTTTATGGCATAGCCTTTATATTTAATGGTTAAAGGATACACTTAGGCATTATTAATAATAGTTACCTTATAATAGGAATTGATAGAAATAAGATAATAGGACCCAGATGGGGAGCCAGGGCCTACTAAGCCCACACACACCCCTATGGTTTAAATAGATGAGGGAAAGAAGAGTTAGAGAGAGAAAAGAGAAAAGAAAGAAAGAAAGCTAGAGAGAAGGAAGAGAAGAGGAGAAAAAGAGAAGAAGAGGAAGAAGGAGAAGGAGCAAAGATCCTAAGACCTAGTGCTTAGAGCTCATACGTGTTCCTGGAGGTGAGTGTTTCCCCCATGTTCATCCATATCCCCTTGGTTTGTCTGTTTTCCTCTTTTCCCCTTTTGAACCCTAAGTGTTAGAAGATTTAAGGGTTTTGAATATTAGGCTTGATTGAAGGGTTTATTGAGTAGATTAATCAGTTGGAAATATAATAGAAGTGTTTAGGATTTGATTGTTGTGCTTGAGGATGCTTGGGAAGCCATTGATGGCCCTCATTTGAGTAGATATCTCAAAATCGTGATTATGCGGATCGCAGGTTTTCGCTCAGAAAGCCATTCTCGCTGAGCGAGAGTGAAAATGCTGATGTGCAGATTTTGCACTTTGGCTGAGTGAGCTAGTCGCAGCTTTGCGAGAGTGACCACTTTAGCTTAGCAAGAGGATGTGGCTGAGCGAGAATACTTCTAGAAAGTTTATTTGGCTGAGCGAGAATAGTCTCACTGAGCGAGAAAACACCTAGAGACTGAGCGAGACAAGCCTTACTAAGCGAAAATAAGCCTAGAGAACAACTTTAGGACCCTCCAAAGAGAGTAGTTGGGAAAGGTTGAAGGTGATATTTATCTAGTTGTTTCCTATGCTTGTTTCCTTTATATAATCTTTATTGCTTGATGTGTTGTGTTGTACTATATGTAGCGATGATTGATGAAATAGTTATAGAATTGCATTCATGTGGTTGTTACATCTACTTGGGAATGTATGATACGATAAAGCCCCCCATAATAAAAGATACCTAAGACACTTAAGACTGTACCTATGCCTCTTTACCAATAGATGGGGTGTTTTCCTTAAGTTTCAGAAAAGGTTTTGAGAAAAAAAATATAGTTTCAAAGAAAGGTTTTTAGAAAGGATATCCCCTCAGTGATGTAGGGTAGAACCTTCCCTGGTACCAGTCTTGTCCGAGAGCCACACGCTCAACATACCACGGTGTGCAAAAGGGTTAAGGATCCCCTAGGTCACCAAGGTAAGATGAGGTTTTTGAAAGGTTCACAAAAAGGTTTTACTAGAAAGTAAATAAGATATGTATAAGATAAGCAGGCATAAAGTATAGGTAGCTCCTTGAGCCAAAGAAGGATAATACGAGGCCATAACTCCTCAGGCTGGAGGAGGATAATACGAGGCCATATATAGTTAAAGGTTAAGCGTACAAGGTTAAAGTTAAGGCTATATTAATAATGAAGTAATTGTTAAATATGGTTTTATGTTACATAGTGCATGAATCATGTATGTATGTTTCTTGTGTTAAAGCATAAGAGGTCATGAGCCTAGTTAGGTGAGTGATGTAAGGTAAATCTATACATTAGATGAGGACCTATGAAGCTAGATACTAACCTTTGATGTGAGAGAGGGGTTATACCTATAGAAAGTTAATATAAGCTACCCAGAGAGATATGTAAGATGTTATGTCTCATAGAGAGAGGTGATGTAAGCCTAAGTTGGGCAAGTTAGAGGAAGGAAATGTTATACACGTTCCCATCCAATGTTATAGTAAAGTGAGACCCTAGTGAGTGGTTAAGAGTAAAAGAATGATGTATAGGTGCCTTAGTGCACTAGTGGCCTTAGATTTGGCAAAGGATGCCAACTCTAAGTGCCTAAGTAAAGGTTAAGGTATGGTCCAAGGAAATAGTAATGTCGATGTGATGGAGTAATAGTTGTGAGTATGAGTATCAAGAAAAGTAAAGTGAGAAGCCATGAGAGTTAAGAAAAGGATCTCTAAAATAGGGAGTTAACCTAGAGTCCTTAGAGCACTCACTAGACATTATGTCTCATCCCTTTAAGTTTCATGTTTTTACAAGTAGGTGGACATGCTCATGGGAAAAGCTTGGAGCATAGAGTTGCTTGCTTGGAAGAAGATCAGTATAATTTGTATCTCCCAATGTATGAGAACTGGTTTTATGTTTTATGTGCTCCTTTTGGTCCTATTTATAAGGCATAATTTTAGAAGGAATTGATGGTCATTTTTATGAGGCATTTTACAATTCCTATGAAGTATTTAATTTTTTTTTCACTAGTTGCCCTTATTAAATACTCTAAGTATTTGTGTTTTTTTTTTATTGATAATGGTGCATAATACTTTTAGACTTTAATATTTTCACATCACCCATAACAAATTAATGATTATTAATAAGGGTAAAATTGGTATATTAGTAACATTTTTTTTTCAAAAATCAAGAAATCAATTGAATTAATTATTTTTATTGGTCTGTGTGATTCTTGTCCAAAATGCCTTATACTACCTCTGGTCCTAATTATAAGCAACATAGGACAAATTATCAATATCAAGAAAAGTAATTAATACAACTTTTTTTTAATTAATTTTACCATAAATTTAATTTTTATTCCAAAAACACCCTTTGCTTTAAGTTGTTGTCATAGGAATAAGTGAATGCATAGGAAATAGAGTTAACAATAAAGTAAGGGTATAAAAGAAATTTAACATTGAGTAATTTTAAAAACTAATTATTGTTGCTTATAATTAGGACCAAAGAAAAAGTCAATTTGTTACTTATAATTAGGACCCGAGGAAGTACCTTGGTTTTGTTTTGTAAGGCACATAAGTGTCGAAAGCTTTGTATAAGTTTTATTCATGTTATGTATCATTAAGTTTTAGTTTCCGCATAGTTTTTTTTTTACTGAAGTTTTCGCATAGTTAACTCTGATATATTTTAAGTTTTAAAAATTTAGTAATATAAGTAAACAAAAGGTAATATCCTCTGGGGTGTTACAAAAAACATAGTTAACCCTAAATTATATAATTTTTGTTTTTTAGTTCCTATATGTTTTTTATCCTTGTATATATATATATATTTTTATTTTTAGTCCCTATGATGTGGCACTTGCTAATGTCACCATTTGATGATTTAGCATTTGCGGACATTTGCAACCGTTAGCCACATCAACAATTTTTAACAACAAGGACTAATGAAAAAAAATCAATTTCTAGGAATTTTTTTTTAAATTACAGGGACTAAAATAAAAAAAGAGTAAATTATAGGAACCAAAATTATATTTAAGCCTTAAAATTAATATCTTCAAAATGATTAAAAATATCATTTTAAAACAAATTTTAAGTTTTACAATAAATACATTATAGTTGAGTAAATTAAATATTTTGCTAATTAATAATTATTTTTTAAAAATTATTAATTATAAACATACAAAATCCAAGTACATGTAAACATAGTATTCACAATAACAAAAAATGAATACTCAAATTTATATTTATATTTTTTATTATTTATTTTACACATTTCATATAGGTATTACATCACTATTATTACTTGAAAAAGAATAAATCATAATAATATTTTAAAAATTGATAATTTTATTTATGTATATATGTTTAAAAAATATTAAATACAAATATAAAAAAATTGTATAATTTAAACAAATTACTGTACAAAAAAAAATAATTTGTGCATTGCATTGATTTAAAATCTAGTAATATTGGTATTTTAAAATGTCCTAGAAAAGAGAGTTGTGTGAAGAGGAGGAAAAAATGCAAAAAGAAAATGCCTAAAGTGTATTGCTAGCCCTTCTCCGATCCAAAAGGCCCAAATTAATTTGATTAACAACTCATGCTTGAATTATCTTGCTCTAGGATTTTGCTTCCTACACCCCAAAAATTCGAACAGACAAAAATATCCTTGCCTCTCCCAAGCAAGCCCCACCTCCACCAAACCACCCAATACCACCGTCGACCCAAACACCATTACCGAACCAGCCAATACCACCGTCGACCCAAACACCGTTACCGCAACCACTCAACACCACCGTCGCAACCACTCAACACCACCGTCGCAACCGCCCAACACCACACAAACATCACTAGATCTGCCATCTCACTTTGAAGTTATGTAACATAATTATGGAAAAGCATTTACATAATTCTGGAAAGGCTTTTCCAGAAAACAACATGAATGTTGTTTCCAGAAATTCTTTTCTAGAAATGTTGTTACATTTTTTGTATTATGGAAAGTTCTTTCTGGTATACAAAAAATGTATTCTAGAAAGTACTTTCTGGAATAATGATTAAACAACGTTTCGCGACGTGCGTTCCAAAAGCGAAAAGGAAAGAAAGGAACATACCTGGTCGCTCACAAATTGGATTGTGGTGTTTTCCTCATGAAAGTCAATATAATGAAACGATGATAAGGTAACACTTTAATACCTTTGATTGACAAAAGAAGGAAGGAGAGAAATAGATGAGAAGGGTTTAGAGAACAAATGATATACAATACAAAGAATAAGGTTTATCCTTTTTTTTATAATATATATGTATATAAGGGTATTTTGGGTATATAGAGTATTTTTTTGGTCTTGGTCAAAGACCACGAGTGTCTCCTAACTCACTGGGTTAGATACTAATCTCGATCGCAGTATGTGGCTACCATTAGTCCAAGGGAATTTTGCACACAGAGGGAATTGAACATGAGTTTTCCCGCTATATGATTATTTCCCCACATGTGAACTCAACAAGGCTTATATCATTGTGCCAACCCTATGGGTTGTATAGAGAGTATTTATGATAGTAAAAATTTAAAAACAAAACAAAAGGGGTAGTGTAGTTAGAATAAAAGGGGAGTGGATATAGCAAAAGCCCGCCCGAATTATCTTGCTCTAATGTTCTCCAACTTCAAGGGAGTTGCTATTCTCACTCCGACTTTTGCTATTCTCACCTCCCACGTGCTCTGAATTTTTTTTCCCAAAATACCCTTTCCATGGAATCATGATTCCGTGGCAAAATACACTACGGAATCATGATTCCGTTGTGTACCTGGAGGTACAAAAAAAATACACAATGAAATCATGATCCCATTGTGTATTTTACCAACGAAATCACGACTCTGTTTTGTATTTTGCCCACGGAATCACGATTCTATTTTGCATTTTTTTTGCACTTCCAGGTACACAATGGAATCATGATTCCGTTGTACATTTTATACAACGGAATCATGATTCCGTGAAAAGGGTATTTTCGCTAAAATAAATAAATAAAAAAATAAGCACATGGGGGTGTGAATAGCAATTTTGGAAGTGAGAATAGCAATTCCCCAACTTCAAAGTGGTCTAGGTCCAAAAGGAGAACAGTGAGTCGCTGGTAATACGATTTCTGAAACGCGCATCCAATTTCAATGGCGGAATCTCTGTAGTAAGGAGCAGGCACATACACACACACACAGTGAGTCACACTCACTTCGGAGCGACCTAATCAATGACTCTTCCTCCGAAATCGACTTTCCCTCTCTCTCTTCTTCTCCTCTTTCTGTTATCAGCAACATCAGCACAGCAAGAAGAAGAGTTCACGGAGGAGTTGCTGCTGAAGCCCTTGCCCGATCGCAAGGTTCTGGCGCATTTCCACTTCCAAAACGAAGCTCCTCTCGCCGATGAGTCCTTCGCCCGTCACCACCACCTCTTCCCCAAATCTATATCTCAGCTGGTCCGTCCCCCTTTTTTATTATTATTATTTTTGTGACTTTTGTGAATGAAAGCATATAAATAGGTTTAATTCTTTTCATGCCTTGATTTAGGTGCTTTTGTTTTTTTAATGTTTCAGTGGATTTGGATGTGAGTGACTTCATTTTCCTTGTTTTGTTGTGACCCACAATGTGCAATATGAACTTTTCTACGATCATCAAGATCATTTCATTACGGATAAAAGATGGAATTGGGTAAAGCATGGAGTGATTATTCTAAATTGAACAGACCATCTAAGTGCAGTATTATCAGTTCAGGGGTCAATAATGACTATTTCTTCAATAATTGGTGTGATTTTTGTGGCCTTGCACATACACGTTATGCAGGACAATGTAAAATGTGACTTTGAGTAGATTTCATACATGTATAGAAAGTTGTGGTAATGTGGAAATTGTTGAATTTTGATTTATAAAGTTGCTAGATATAAGAGTAGATTAATTAAAGGTAAAGAGGTTTGGCATAGTTTTCTTGCTTGTGCAACATCACGTTTGCTCCTATGTAATTTATCCTAAGACTTATGTTTAGGGAAGCGTATATGGCTGCTCCGCTGCTGCAAGTTATTATCGTTGGCATTGTTTTGTTTTATTTTTTGTTTTTAAGAAGAAATATTGATCAGAAGGGAGGTAGACAAGTGAGAGAGTAAATGAGAGACTTATCCCATGCAGTAACAATAGCACTCTTTGTGCTGAGTGTGCTGCTGCAACTTGACATTTGTCTGTTAATTGACTTTTCTGTTGATATAAAATGCACGTTTTATAAAACACACTCTGTGTGCTTCAATAATTAGTTTTAACACGTTTTTCTGATTCAAAACTCACGTTTTAGTATTTGACTTTTTTTCATTGCACTGCATTGTTCTCTATCCAGTATCCAAAAATTGATCAAATCAGAAAAAAGTTTAAGTTTATAGATTAGAGTTTTAATCATTATTTTTTACATGTATGATAGTTCTATGGAAGTTAAACGAAACATTGATGTTTTAGTTCTCTGTGCTTGTCAATTTTTATCAATGCCATTCAGGTTTTTGTTGGGGATATTTTTTTCTATTGCATTTTATCCCACATTAAAATGTGTTGAGGAAGGAAATTTTTTGTGGTTCTAACATCATATATATTATTATTCACAATAAGAACAAAAGCCTTTACCTGCAATAAAGTTTTTAAGGAAGTCCTTTTATATGACATCAAATACTAATGGACCTTCTCGATTTCACTATTTCTGTAGTTATAGTCAGGTTTTCCTTGCTTACACTTTAGTTTTTGCTATGTTTGGTGCTTTTACTCTGGATTGTAGCAGCAAAATTGTATAATTTTGTTACATTTTGATTGCTTATAAAGTTTTTCCCTGAATATACTAAGTAACATGTAGATTAGTGTTTGATGGACAGGTTCAGAAGTATCATATTAAAGCAATGGAATTATCTTTTACACAAGGTCGATGGAACTATGAAAGATGGGGTGGATTTGATTCAATATCAAGCTACAATGCAAAGCCTCCAGGAGTTGAATTGTGGGCAGTTTTTGATGTCCCTCTACACCAGGTTGACACATTGTGGAAAAATTTAACCCATTCACTATCAGGCCTCTTTTGTGCTTCAATCAACTTCCTGGAGTCTTCTACCACTTATTCTTCTCCTGAATGGGCATTTCAATCAGCCTTGGGCAGTTTAAGATATGGTACACTGCCATGTGAAGCTGTGTGCACTGAGAATCTTACCCCCTGGTTGAAACTCCTTCCTTGTCGAGATAAAGCTGGACTCTCTTCCTTAATGGATAGACCATCTATTTACAGAAGCTTTTACCACTCTCAGCGGTTGCACTTGGCAATGTCCACAGATCCTTCAGATGGGTCAAGATCAGGAATTATTCTAGAACAAACACTTACAGTTGTACTCCAGCCTAATGATCAGAAAGCTGGTATGAACCATGTCAGTGAAACAAAGATACAACCAAGCTGGTCCCTGAGTTCAATATTTGGAAGAAAAATCAGTGGAAGATGTGTTCTTGCCAAGTTGAGTAATGTTTACCTTCATGCTGAGAGAGGTCTAGTCACTCAACTTGAGTATGTCCATAAGAATACTGCTAAATTTGCTGCTAATGACACAGGTCCTGGAGATTTTAGAAGGAATGCTGGCTTTGAATTATCTGTTACTCCTGAAAGGGTGCATACTGAACTGGAAAAGAGCTCCTCTATTCTGTATGAATATCCAATCAAAGAATACACGGACACTGAACAATTTGATTTAGGCCTAACGTGGAAGCATCCGATTGTTTGGTCCAGCCCACATGCACCTTTATATGCCAGTAGATTTTTGATGGGAAGTGGAAATGAAAGGGGTGCTATTGCAATATCCTTGAAATCCACAGAAATGACCCAGGGACTTGTTGCAGCCAATAATGTTGAAGAGAGGTGTAAGTTGCAAGTTAATGTTCTCCAAATTGTGCCTTGGTATGTTAAGGTATATTATCATACTTTGCAATTATTAGTTGATGAAAGGCCTCAAGCACTAACAGATTTTGTTGAGAGAATGCGTGTTTCGCCTTCTGAAGACAAAGTATCACCCGGGGTGATGGAGCTGGTCCTCCATTTTCCTTGTGAAATGAAGTCAGCTGTATTGAGTATAGAGTTTGATAAGGTTTGTTCAAATTCTTACTTCCATTTGTAGTTCTTTTTCCTCTCAATATTTGCCTCACTTTTTTGTTGACATTGAACTGTGTAAGTTAATGTCGGTAAACAACCTCAGAAATCTTAATAAGGAACTCATTGTATTATATGAAAGTAAGACTGCTGTTGATACTATACAAAAGTAGGTGGAATCATAATCAATTTGATTTATATTTATAACCTTTTAAAAGTAGTGATGGAAGTGAGCTGAGCCAGGCCTAACTCTGGCCCTGCTTGAGTAAAGGTGAACTGCCCATTTAGCTCATGGGCTTCCCTTAAATTGGCCAGGGATGGTAAAATGTAAGCCCACTTAACCCTTTCTCTTTTTGGCAGCTATGCCCAAATGGGCCTGGTTGACCTGTTTATAACATGCAGGTAAGTTTATGTCACCACAGCTTAAAAAGTGATAGTTGTTATTTTTATAAATGTGGCATTGGAAGCTACCTTATGTGATATGTTCACTTTAGATCGTTTTAGGATGGATGTAAAGGAAATTGATTTCTTCATATCAAATTGGATTTTGACCTGCTTTTGTTGGTCTGCATAGGGCTTCTTGCACATTGATGAATACCCTCCAGATGCTAATCAAGGATTTGACATTCCATCAGCAATAATAAGCTTTCCTGACTTCCATGCTGGTTTGCAATTTTCTGATAAATCTCAAAGCAAGTCACCACTATTGTCTAAATTACAGGTATTTGAATCTGCACTCGTTATGCTCATAACACTTATAATATTCCTTGGTCATGCATCTAACTATCTAGATCTATAATGCAGGAAAGGAGTCCTGTTCTCTCATACACAGAAGTTTTACTTGTACCCTTGACGACTCCTGATTTCAGTATGCCATACAATGTCATCACAATTACATGCACAGTTTTTGCATTGTATTTTGGATCTTTGCTAAATGTTCTCCGAAGACGAGTTGGAGAGGAGGAAAGACTTTTGAAAAACAAAGGTAAACCTCAGCTCTTGTAGTGTCTGCATCCTGGGACACAAGTAATGAAGTAATTCAATTTTGTACAACATGAGTAATCCCCAAGCATGGTGCTTTTGTAATTAACAAAGCATTCTTACCTTAATAGCCATAATAAAGAAAGCATCCTCACCTTTTCAGATTCGCTTTGTTCTCTCTTTGCATTAGCTTTCCAGATTGTTGCCTAATACCTTCACTGGTATTTATGATTGCATGCACACTTACCACAAACTAGACATGCAAAATTCAATAGCAAACTAAAAAGAGTCTACATGAATTTTTTGGTTATGGTGATCCATGAATATGAATGTCTTTGTGTTGCTGAAGTATATTGATAGAAACATGGTATCTTATCAGAAAGATTAAGAGATTTAAACTTGTAGAACTTCCAGAGTCTGTACTTCCCAATGCCCAAAGGCCCTAATTCTCTCACAAATGACAAGATTAATAGGCAACATGCCTTATTTGTTAAACCAACTTACCTCACTAACTAATGGGTATCCATCATGTATAGACTTAAGTATGGTGTGGAGGATTTAATCTAAATTTTGATCTGTAAGAGTAACATGTACTTTTATATCATACATTCTATTGTTTACAGGCCTAGTGTTATGTATTTTTGCCCCTGCCTTCCCTCTCATTCTTTTGTTTAAGTTTTCTTATTCAGTTGCTAACGTCTTATATTTTTCTACATGTAGATGCAAACAAAGTAGTGTTCCTTCGTAGAGTCCTAACTAAATTATCTGCCAAGCTTAGAGGCAGAACATCAGGATCGACTCAGCCACCTTCATCATCATCATCATCATCCTTTGTTAGTCCAAAATTGATTCTTAGAGTACTATTGGTTGCAGGAATTGGCATTGCATGGCAATACTATTCACAATGATATCTTCCAACTTGGTAGTTTTACTTGTACTATATTCTAATTCTAAACGCATATATTGTGTACAATACAAACCTTCCACTGCCCGATGTGCCTGCGTGCGTTCATATCTGTTTTTAATTGATCATAACAATACATGTACACAAGCAAATTGATTTGATTGATTATAAAAAACAATTTTGTCCATCTGATTTTACATTTTTATTAAGTAATAAAAATTGCAATACCATCTGTCTTAATTCCCCATTTAAACAACCTCGAAACGAGGCAATGCTGTCCTTTCCCGTACATTGAACACTGTTATTTGCAGCGGTAAAGCGAGCATGTTTTCCTGATCTAGCAAGCCAATTGAAAAATATATATAGTTTATTTGTCTTATAATGAAAATGAAGTTCAAAATAACCGAGACCTGATAGGCCAGCAGTCACTTTTTTTATTTTGTACTCTCCATTGAACACCTATCTCATTAACGTGGCATGAAAACTCTTGCTATTCCTTTGCTCAATTCTTCAAAATAGTTATAATATAACAGAATGAGTTATCATTTTCAAATGCCCAAATGAATCTAAACGCTAGGCTATAGATTTAGGAGAAGCTGACTTCAAAGTTTGTGGCAACTAGCTTACTACTAGATTTTAAATTTGTTTCTCCATGTTACGGATATTAAATTTGGTTCATGGAACTTTTGAAAGAGATTAAGCTGCTAATCATTTATTCCCAACTCTTAAACAATAAATTTGATTTTCTTAGCACATGAAAGTGCAATGGTTTAATCCTTCCATCCTCTGAAGGACTGTCTCATTAAAATCTATTATCTCTTAAATATTTTTACAGCATATCACACAGATCAGCGAATTTACAGTTACTATTTACCAAGAAGAACAAAAATGAAAAGGTAACTAAAAGCAACAAATAGTGCACTATTTTGTTTTTCCTATGAGAGATAATTTATCTAATCCTTTTGTAATTAGCTGCCATTGCCTCGTCTTCTCTTATCCTCTTCAGATTCTTACTTGTGTAGCTGCATGTAAACTGGCTGCGTGCAATGCTGCTAGAGAGATCATCAACTTTATCGCGAAATATCTGTGAAGAATTCATTAAATGTGTTAATGTTGAGGCAGTTGTAGACAGATAAGAAGAGATTTTGCTTAGGAAGGGGAGGGGGAAGGCTTGAAAAGTTTCGCAACTTTGGTGAAGAGATCACAGTGCAAGAAAAAGGTAATGAGAAAACTAAAGAAAACAAAGCCAAATGTGAAGGGTAGAATTAAGGGTGAGGAATGCTGAACTTGCCTGACTTGTCCTCATTGATTTTTAGCTTCTTGAATAGGTTGACATCTTCCAATAGATGCTTTCTCTTGCAGCTTTGGCCATTTAGAATCTCGCCTTTCGAAATGACCATAGAAAAATAAGAGTTAAAAAATTACAAATATTCCTTCACACGAAAAATGCAACAGAATGACTGCTGCAAAATTGCAAAATGTTTCCTGAACTTTTCATCAAATAACTTTGAATACCACAAGCTTGAAGATACATAGCATGATAACACATAATCTTATATTGTTTATAATCATCAGACTGAATTATGTCTGCTTTATATCTTGTCCATGCTTCTATAAGGAAATATTGATTCAAATAACAGTTATATTGTCCTCACAGTTAACCAAAATCATGTACATGAGTTGCTCTCTTTCAACTTTTTATTCTTGAGTAAGTTGACAGCTTCCAGTTGAATCCCTCTACTGTTACCGGCATTCTCACCTTCCACCATGCCAATCCCATTTTGAAAATCTTGTGAGTCATGTCCTCCTGCATGATCACAACTATATTTAGACAAGGAGAAAATTTGGTGTAACTTGCAAAATACATCCTTCACAGTTCACAATATCAAACAAAGTACACATCCATTTTGAAGATACAGATAAGAGAGAAAAGAAGAATATGAGCACACCATTTTTTACTATCAATGAAAAAGATAAATGACTAAGCCAAGAGTGGGACTTCATGGAATCAATGTCCAGGTAAATATAAAGACATGGCTGGATCCTATGTAAGAAACTCTAATTACAATGCCTTAAGTGATCTCATTGTTCTTCTTTCTACATATTCAACATGATCTTTGGAAAGAAGTAATTAAAACACAAGAAAATAAAGACTCTAAAAATAGGAGCAGAGGTGATGTTAGAGTGGAATGATTGTGAAGAACTAAACAGTCCAAACCTTTTGGGTATTATGACATTTCTTAGATGTTAGGCATGACTCATCAAAAGTCATTTTAGGAAAATACAATTATATTAAACCTCCTTCAGTGTTGCTCCCCCCTTTCTTTCCCGGTTTCCTCTTAAGGTTTTAGCTCCTAGAAACAGTTATGGCATTGCAATTACTCTCAACGATATCTTACCCAACAAAAGGAAAAAGTGGAATATCTCAAGATTACATTGGAAAACAAGGCAAAGAAGAGCTGCTGATGAAATTCTCTGTTATCCTCCCATTTAAGTTTTCTCAGCAACCATGCAACACTATTTAAAGAACTGAACATAGACTTCAATTTTAGCCAAAACAATGCAGCAACCAAAATAACACCAAAACATACAGCAGATAATACAAAACTTCCCAACAAATATACCATTGCTTACATGTATTTTATTTCATGAATGGAGGAGAATAAAAGATTTATATAATTGGAACCATCACAATTTTCTGCCCTGTCATGTCTAACCAATTACAGCTCGAGACACACCTGAAGTGCCTCAAATTCTAGAGAAACCAAGGCAAACACCATCCCTTATTCACTCCAAACAAACACTTGTCAATCTAAGCATCATTTCTATCCTCAACATTTCTCATCAACAAATCAGTTTTGTTATAACAAATTAGCCTATGCAAAAGCTAATACTAACTTATGGAGACAACTCATTTCATTTTTTCTTTTTATTTTCTTATTAACTATGCGAAGGTATAAGGTACGGGAGAGGGTCATTGTATGCAGCCTTATCCTTGCATATGCAAAGAGGCTGTTTCCAGATTCGAACCCATGACCAACCGGTCACCAAGGCACAACATTACTGCTGTGCCAGGGCTTGCCCTCAGTTCTGTCACTCTAAAGCAAAAAATATATCCTCCGTATCCCCCAAAATAGTCAATTACAGAACAAACAGGGCCTCCCAACAAAACTGGGGAAATGTTTACTTCATCAACCAAACAATAAATAAATTGGCATACAACAAATAATTAAAAACGTAGTAACCAACCAAACATGCATTTTTCTTTGACACTCCGATAGCAATGTGTACACAATTACATACAATCAGAATAGACAGATCAAAATTAAATTTATATAAAATAATTTTGATCATCTATATCATTTTACTGCCTATGTATATCAAGTAAAACCAATCTTGTCCATATAAAATTAAAGAGAAAAGATAATTAGTACGAAGGAGTTACTTAGGAAATGTACGAATTTTAACGTTGAGGAACTTCATAGAAATTTAATTTTTACTTCAACCATCCATGTGCAGATATTTAATTTTAATTCTCTAGTTGGTCAAACCACTAATTCGTTATTTATCATGTTATTTTTTCGACTAAAATACCCTTTTAGTCCTCAATTATTTTTTAGTCTTAATTTGATTTTAAATTTTTTTTTGTCTCTTAAAGTATCTCTATTGGACCTTGGTCTTTTCGTCAATTTTTTATACTAATGTTAACTTTGACTGACATGACAAACACCTGTGTAAAATCTCTCACAGTTTGCACGAAAATTTGCACATGTTATCAAATTGACTAAATGTGTAAAGTAACAAAAGGATCAACTTGATCTAACAAAAAATACTTCAAGAAAGCAAATTAAAACTTTTTAACTTAAGAAAACAACTAAAACTGAAAAATAACATAAGAGATCAAAAGAGTATTTTAGGCTTTTTTTTTTTTTTTTTTAACAAATAACATCTAGGATAACTAAATGACCAACATTCAAATCAAAAATAGACTATCAAAATCAAATTTAAATAAAATAATCTTGATCATCCAATGTCAATGTAATAACCAATAACCTATTCGAAAAATAACATAAAAATTTCCTCCCAACAAACTCCTTCAATTGCTTCACCAACAAACATACATACATCAACGGTAAAACTTTCAAATTTCACAAAAAAAAAAAAAAAAAAAAAAGCAAATCAAAGCAAAGAGACATACGCTTGTGTCCAATTTTGCAGAGCTTGCCAGTGACAACAAGAGCGTCATGTTGGTCTTTGCCAGTGGACAACCCTTTGGAAGAGAAGAAAGAAAGAAGAGACTTCCAAGTGACAGAAGAGGCAACAAGGTCGACCCCTCTGCTGATGAAGTGACCATTGAGCCTCAGCGTTGACGGGTCGAGCCCAAAGGCCCGCGAAATGAAGCCCAAGTCGATTCTATGGTCCTCCCACGCCACCACTTGAGTCACCTTCGAGAGGGAGGGGCATAGCAGCTTTATGTTTATCTCTCTGCAGGGTTTGTTCCCTAACATGTGTCGTCGGAGATCCCACATCGACTAGTAATATGATTAAAACAATATATATAAGTGGGGAACAATAGATTTTGTTGGACTGAGTTAGGTCTAAACCAAAAATTCTAAGATGTCTGTGTGTCTCTTAAAGACACCACACCAATGGTAACAAGAGTGTTTGTGAATAAGCACGAGAGAGAATCAGAGGGCACTGTTTTGAAGTTTGGGTTAGGATGGTTGATATTGATAATACTATGGTTGCTGACGATTGTGTTTCCGTGCTTTCCGTTTGTTGCCGTTTCTAGAAGTTACGATGGCTGTGCCTGTGTTTTCTCGAAGTGTCTATGGAAAAAAGGGTGTGCATGGATGATTGGGTCAGGTGACATGGTCCCATGGATCGGGCCTACTGTGTTTCAATCTTTAATTTATTTAATAATTGCACCTCAACATGAATAAATTGAAGGTTAAATTGTAATTTTAGTTCTCTTTTATTTTTTTTAATTTATGATTTTAGATTTTTATTTATTTTTTATTTTTATAATTTTAGGTTTTATATTTTAAAAAAATTGCAATTTTGATTAAATTCTTCGCAATTTTGCATACGTTTATGTTTTTATTTTTTATATTTTAAAATTATTTAAATTATTTTTAATGGTATAAATTTTATCAAGTTTGGTATAAATTACCTAAAATTATTTATAAAGTTTTTTTAGTCAAACAAAACAATTTATTTAAATAGATATAAATAGAAAAATGTTAAACTAATGTTGTGTAGTCTAACATGTATTAAATTTATTTATTAATTAAGAAATTAGGTTTTAAAGTTATTTAAAGAGTTTTTTTTAGGTCAAACAAATTGAAATAACAAGAAACACAATATAAAGGAGGGGTTGAATATTGTGTATGTGCGTTTTCTAAAACTTTTTGCAAATCACTTTTTCACAGGATAAAAAGGATCATCCAAAGTAAAAGCATGAGGAAAAATGCAAGGAGAAAGAACACATGTTTTTATAGTTGTTCATTCAAACTAAGTCACACCCAATTCTCCTTCAACACATAGGGTTTCACTAACCACACTGGTTACAAAACAAGTATTCTTCTATGTCACTTCTGACAAAACCCGCTACAATCTTATAAACAAGATTGTAGATCCAAGTATTCTTTCACACTAAGCTTATCTAGGATTTCACAAACAACAATGTTTGAAAAACTATAAGTAATCAACTCACATAGTGAGGATATGAAAGTTTAACTTGAGTACAAAGTAACTTTGCTATGCAAAGGATAAACTTTTTAAGCTTGTATAACTTTCGTCCAAAAGGTTTTGAGAAGAAATAAATGGTTCGTCTAATATTTATAATTTCTTGCTCTTCTCTTCAAGTCTTCTTTTTATAGGCTCTTCGAGAAAGTGTTTGTTGTGTTTAAACGAGTTTCTTTTTCTTCTCGTTTCGAGTCTTCATTTAATGCATGGAGAGATCTTTCATATTTCCTCTTCTTACGTGTCTTCTTCTAAAGTAGGAGAGAGATTGAGGTTGTCCTTTCTTCACCAAAAGTGCTTGTACTTTTCTAACAGTAGACTTACTTTTCTGTACATTCCTTCTTTTGGCTTCTCTCTTTGTATTAGCCTTATTGAGGCTGACTACTTTTGATTAAAGACTGTACTTATACTTAGAAATTCTTGCTTTTCATTAAATGCTTGAAATTCAAAATGTTACAGCATTTTTGAAAGCGAAACTAGGAAGAATATCAAAGCACAAAACCTTAACGAAACAAACTTTATAGAAAAGAGAGCAAATAACACGTGTTCATTTGCTTGGATGATAGAAAACTTAATTTAGATGATAAAATCATTGGATGCAAGTTTTCTGTTAAATCCTTTGGATGCAAGTTCATAACAACGCATTGAATGTTGTGTTAAAAAAAAAAACGATTATCTACGTGTCTAACTTAGAGTGATTATATATATCTTCGTTGGACGCAAGATTGATTTGCATAGCTCAATAAACCTCATTAGTTCATCAAAGTTTAATAACTTTGAGATTTTTAGAGGCTTGACATTTTTCATGTCTTTGGTTCCAACACAAACTATCTTATTTAAATAAATATAAATAGGCAAATGTTAAACAGTGTACTAAAAGTACTGGTTAACAATTCAAAAGAAAATTAATATGGTATGGTGTGATTGACAGATAATCATGCTCCTTATGCATGTTGTTAGATGTTTGATTTTTAAGTCTATATATATGGAAAAC
Source organism: Pueraria montana var. lobata (assembly GCA_026413185.1). Classification (NCBI taxonomy): domain Eukaryota; kingdom Viridiplantae; phylum Streptophyta; class Magnoliopsida; order Fabales; family Fabaceae; genus Pueraria; species Pueraria montana. The sequence goes on from CM048653.1 coordinate 1,020,568, forward strand.
ATCTATTAAGAAATGTCAATACCTTAAATGTATGTGTATTTCGAGAAATTAGTCTATGATTTTTTTTTTACCATTAGTCTATGATTGTTGGCCGAAGATATAAAATATGTTTGGTAAGGCTTTTGAGGAACTTATAAGCTCCTTTGACTAACTTATAAGCTACTTTGACCACAATAAGTTTGTTTGGTACACAAACTTAATTATTTTAGTAGCTTATTTTCCATAAGCTATATGAAGTAGCTTATTTTCATAAGCTACTTGAAGTAGCTTATGGAAAATAAGCTAACTTATAAGCTTCTTCTCAATTTTATCCTCATTAATTTATGGTACTTACATATTGCCCACCAACAAGGTCTTCACATCGACAGCAGGATTCGAACCCATGTCCTTGTGAAATATGAGCCCGATCCTTACCAACTGGACCAACCTTTGGTGGCAACATATTTATTTTCTTAGTTATCATGAAACTTGGAATTCTACCTTTTTTTTTTATTATTTTGTTTAATGTTAAACTATTTATTTTAATGAATTAATACATTGTTTATTTATTTTTATTTAAAATATTTGGTCACTAAAAAAAGTTGATCAAAATTATAAAAAAACAACAATTTTTATTTTTTGTTTTAAAATAATATTATTAATAAAAAATTTAATATTAAAAAATTGATTTTAAACCATATAAGTTTATTTAATTTAATTCTACTTTTCAAAAAATGGAAATTTTTGATTTAAAACAATGTTAGTTTATTTAAAATTTGATTTTAAACAGATAAAATCACCAAATCTTTACTATTCTTTAATAATACAAAATTATTGTCCTACTTTTTAAGATGATGAATTATTAAAAATAAATTCAAATATTAGAAATATTAAATATGTCATTTTACGTCATTTGACATTTATCAGCTAGCTTATCAGTTAATCTTACCAAACACTTTCAATTAAATCAGCTACCTTATAAGCTTCCAGCTTTTCAGCTAGTTTTATCAAACATAGCCATACTGAGCACAAACAAATCAAAAGTAAAAGAAATTATTAAAAAAAAAATATTAATGCACTTTTATTAGGATTTCCAGTATACGTTAAGTATGATTTTTGATAATAAAAAAAAATATTTATTAATTTTTTAACCAGTACTTTATATAATATGATATTTTTATTATATTAAATTTTTATTTTAATATGCTTAAATTATATCTGTTGACATATTTTATTCATTGACCTATGTAGTATAACATTTAGCTTATTTAAAATTAAAAATTATAAACAGCGTCTCACTTTGAAAGTAGGAACCACCTAAAAGCAAACCAAAATATGAAAAGGAAAAGGGAAAAACACTTTAATTCTTACCTGATATTCAATTCTGCAATTCATGCATCTACAAAATTCAATGTAGCAACACTCTTTGTAAAAACTAGAATCAAATACTAATTAATCGGCACTAACATGCATGCACATAGATTCCTTTTGCACTTTTACAGAGTAGTGTGTGGACTGCACTTAAAAAAAAAAAAAAAAAAAGGTAGTGTGGACTGGGTCCATAACATTTCCTTCCTACTTCACAAGAAAAAAATCGACAGTATTCGCTTATAAATTTCAACTAGTATATGTGTGGATGAGTTTCATTTAATTTAATTTTTTAAAAAATGAAATTCAAAATTGGAAAGTATAATAAGAGTTGAACATTTATTTATAAAAAATAGAAAATTCTGTGATAATTGTAGGTAAGAATAAAACAACTAAGTCAACAATGAAAATAACATGTGATGATCATTACTTATCCATGTCAAACCTATAACACTCCAATATCGCAAACTAAAGAAATAGAGACTATAATGCATAATTATTTCACATCAAATTATAAGAATTATTTTATATGACGATAACAACTCTAAAATTAAATAATTGTAAATGATATTAGTGATGTTGCAGAACTTGCTGCAACAACGTGAAGCACAAAAGTTTTGAGTACATTTTGCAAACTAATATCCAACATAAGACCATTTGTAATATGACAAAAACATAAAAAGAACTTTTATTATTTAAATTCAAATGCAGTTTGTTGCACCAATTGAATAACAATATTTAGTATAGATCAACATGAAAGAAAACTTTCACAAACTTGTATATATATAAAGACAAACATTATACCTTTATTAGTAATAATTCATTATACAAAAAAGGAAATAAGTACTTTCTAATATTGCAAACTAATTTTAGAGTTCTTGCAAAATTCTCCAAACCAATTTACTTGCATCATAAACCAATTGGAAATGACAACATCCCCAAAATAGAAAAAAAAAAAGTAGCATTCGTTCGGGAAATTAAATAACATAATGACATTTGTACTCATGTTAAAAAAAAAACTGAACTATTTAAATTTAAAGCAATTTGTTGTTACATCTTAATTAGCAATGATGAATATAAATCAGGCTTTGTCTAATTGTACTTTCATAAATTAGCTTTATAATTCAAAGATGTTTTTCAAATTTGTCATACCAGCATTGTTACAACTTGAATCTGAGTATTAATATCAATTCTCATGAAGCTGCAGGAAAAAGCAAGTAAACAATTTTTTTTATTTTTTATATCAAGTAAACAACCTTTTTAATATGATTGTTACCTGATACTCTTATATAAATAAAATTATTTTGCCTTTCATAATAATAATATAATAATCCAATCATGATAAAAGTAAGCAATCTAATTGAACTTTTTAAAAATAAAGGGACAAAATGGAACCTAATAAATAAATTAAGGGATCAAATTGAACCTTTTAAAAATAAGATGACCAAATTGAACCAAAAAAATAAGTTAAAAGACCAAAATAGTAAATAAATCAAGAATAAATTATACTAATATTTAAAAGATAATACTTTAAACGTTCATTGTTTCAATGAAAATTTTAAAATTTTTTTTAAATAAATAAGGTTTTGATATTTTTTATTTCATGTATGAATCCATATTCAATATTAATAAAATTCTATTCTCCAACTACATATATTTATACTGTAATTATTTTTAGATATGCGGAATATATCAATATATCAATTAAAAAACAATATATTTTTTACATTTTCTTCATTAATATTAAAAATATCAACTCTGAAATATATTCTTATATAATAAAACAATATTATTATTTATAATAGTAATAATAAAAATAAAATATTTCTTGCTATACTTTATTTTTTTTAAGATATACGTATTTTTAACATTATCCAATAATAATAGTGATTTTCTTATATATTTTTTATTTTTCTATGTTAGCTATTATTCTCGTGTATTTTATTTTATATATCTAATCATGTAAGTTAAGTCTTTATTTCTCTTCATATTTTCATAAGAAAATATTCATCCCTATTTTTAATATTTTTTCATACTTTCTATTTTCAAAAAATTAAACATTTACTAAATTATTTAAGATAAGAAAGAGACAACCATAAAAAATATATTTAAATTAAATTTATTATAAAAATAATATAAATTCACCATAATAATTTAGATATTAATATAATTTCAGGTAAATTGTTCATCCCCGTGAATTAAGTATAAATTTTCTACTTACTTTTTTTTAAAAAAAAATCACCCCTATGTGTTTGATGTTTGAGGTTGCCTAATGACTTCTGGTGTACGTCAGTTGTGATGATGGTTGGTGATGATTGAATTATGACGAGACTTTTGATTGATGTTTAAATGTGATTCATGATGGTTAATGTATTATGGTGATAGTTGGTGATTGAATTTGATGTTGTTGACTATTGGTGTTTTATTGATGTACATGTATGAAATGACTTTAATATGAATATGTATTTTGTTATAGATTTCTGGTTAACATATACGATATTTTCAAAGTTTATAAAGTTTAGTTTTTTTCCTTTTTCCTTATTTTGGAATCTATTTATTTGTATATGTATGGTTTTGTTTTGGTGAGCTTACCCTTGCGTGTTGCACATGTGGTTGTGACTGTGATGATCTCGAACTACGTGTTCGGGAGAGCAGACTTCTAGGAGACTACATTCTCTTGAGAAGCTTTGGAGTTGGATCACCGCCTTTGGAAGCCCAATGGATAGACTTGCATGGGCGTAGAGATATTTGTTTTCTATTTATGATGTTTTACTTCTTTATGTATAGAGATAACCAACTTAGGTTTATCTTATGTATATCTTTCAAGAGTTTTATGTTTTTCAAGATATATCTTCTTTTACAATGTTGGAGTGTCACGAGACATTAAGTTTTGATTTAGTTATGTCTTGTAAATGCATGGTTTATATCGTAAGTTTTGAAAATTTTTTTGTAACTTTGGAATCGTAAAAAAATCATACATTATTTTTTTAAATAAATTTAAGAGAAGAGTTTTAAAAGAAATAAAATAAAATCTCTAGTTTGGTCAGTTATGTAATGAAGGTGGGTTGTTATTGTAACACCCTCATTTTTATCGTCTATCTATTTTCTTTTTATTAATAATTTAATATTGAGAGATCAAGACAAAATATTAAAATCTTGATTCACTATTGTGATCAAGATTTTATGTTTTACTTAATCGTGAATTTTAATAATTATTTCTGGCTAAAGTCCAAATAACTATTAAAACAACGATTAAGTACATAATTGTTTGTCTCTATGGAAGACATGGGGAAAAGTCTCAAATGATTACAAAATAATTATTTGAACTTAGAATCATGTTTTATAGGTATAAATAAATAAGGTTAGGATAATTTTTCAGAAAATTTAGAACTTTTTGAGAAATTTTACAAAACGCTCTAGATAAATCTACTGATGAGTCAACCAGTATAGTAAAAATATTAAAACTTGATGAAACTGACAAAATCAGTTCATTTTTGGATTAAATACATGAAAATATCATTTCCATAAAAAAAAATGAGAATTTATTGAGCTAAAATAAATTTAATATGAATTTTGACTAAAAAATAATCAAATAAATATTAAAATTTCGAAATTAATTATAAAAATTTAATTTTAATTCATGATAATTAATAATAAATACAATTTAAGTCTCTTAAAAATTTTCAACTCAAAATAAATTTATTTGATCAAAAGTTAAAAATTATGCGTATAAATTTATATCGATAATGCCTATAAACTACCAGGTATGAGTAGTGTGACCCAAATAAAATTTTAATCTGGACTAGCTTTTCTCTCAGCCCAATCCGTCAGCTCCCATCTCTCACACACCACATGTGCCAATTCAAATTTCACAATAAATCAAAAAGCCTAAAAATAAGCCCATAAATGAGAAATCCTTCAAGGCTTCAATCACTTTCCTCTTCACTTTCTCTCTCTTGATCGACAGTTTCTCTCTCAGCACACTCTCATTTTTCTCTCTCTTAAACATGACACACTCTCTTTCTCTTAGCCCTCTCTTCGGTCTCTCTTCTCTCACTCACCTTCTCCCTCACAAAATACCCACTACAAGAAATGTAACTTTTTGTGACAAAAATTTAGTGATGAATATGCAATTTGTCACTATTGATACATTAGTTGTGACTAATTTTTATTTTGTCACTAATGCTATTTACAATAGTGACCAAATTATAAATTGTCACTATAATTTATTAATAGTGACAAAAAATATACATGCCACAAATAATTTGTCACTAATATGAAATGCTACATATATATGATAAAATTTGTTTTTCTTATTATAAGATCATAGTATATATGAAATTTATTGAATATCTATAAAGTAATATTGACAAAACATTATTTTTTTTTATAATATTATATCATTGTAGTAGTTATTACCAAAATAGTCACTTATTTCCTATTACTAGTGGCAAATTATTTGACACTAATTTGAGGTATGTGTGTTTATTAATTTACAATAAATATTTAATTAATATAATTATAATAGTGATAAAATGTAATTTCATTAGATTATAAACAATTATAAAATATTTTTTTAATTTATATTAGTACATAGTTTCATCATATTAGTGGATATTATGAAATAGTCAATAACTTTTTGTTATTAGTGACAAAATATTCATAACTAAAGATTTAAAATATTTGTGTCAATAATAATTTGTCACAAATTCATTTATATATTAAATTAGAAAAAAAAACACTCAAATTGTTCTACATTAGATTAGAACTCATGCCCTCCCTTTCACAAATCACTCTCACTTCCACTAAGGCACAATAGAATCATGTTACATTTAAAACTTAATCAAGTAATATAATTATATATTGAGTTTAATAATAACTAGAACATTTATAAATATATTTTTAAATTATATGATTTTATTAAATATATTTTCATATAATATAACACTATATATTTTTAATTGTAAGAAAATACTTTTTACTAAAGTTTCATGAAAATCTATGTGTGGCATAGTGGAAGTGAGAGTGGTTTGTGAAAGGGAGGATGTGAGTTCTAATCTTATGTATAGCATATTGAGTGTTTTTTTTTTCTAGTTTATGATTATCTTTATCAATTTATTATTATAAGGGCCGTTTGTTTTGCGAACTATTTTTTTTTTTATGTTTGTTGTAAGACAATAAAATAATTATTGTCGGATATGCAACACAATTTTTTAAAATACTCGGAAATAATATTCTCATGTCATATTCCCTGAATTAAAGAAATAATCCGTAAAACAAACGTCTCTTAAATAAAAATTACTTTTGAATTTTTAAGTTTATTTGCATAATATTTAAAAATAAAAGTAAAAAAATTAAACCATTCATGCTATCTTTTGTAGCATATTTGTTTTATCTTCAAAATTGTTATGTTATTTGTTTTTTTATAAGAGTTTAATGGTCGTGCACTTACAGAGTAAAATAGTTATTTTACATTGTCATTCAATCACAATCACGAATCACCATTTGAATGACTTTTAAGATAATTATTGAAAAGTCAACAAACTTACAATAAATGATGGGTTATGATTGGATGATTGTGTAAAATATTTTACATGGTCATTGTATAGCCCTCTTTCTCTTTTTATAATCCCAAAAACTTCTGCATTTTTAAACCACTCCTGTTAAAAATAAAAAAAAACCCTCTCACATTCACCACTCTCCCTTGCGCCCCACACTGTAATCCCAATGTGATAAGGAAAGATAGTCCCACTAATCATATGCAATGAAACCAAATGAAAAGCTCTATTAAAAATCATAATAGTTTAAAGTGTATTGATAAAGGTATAAATCCTTTCATTTGATAATTCCCTTCATGAACCAAAAACGAAATCTGGTTATTTTAAATTAAAATAGACATGAACAATGCAATGCTTTGGATTTGGAAAAGTTTAAAAACTTATTATTGTTTATCTTTTACCAGGTTAATTCTATCTTTAATAAAATTAAATATGTAATAGTAATGTTTAAATTTAAAATTTTATTTAAATATATAATATAAAAATAATATATTTTTTTTTATCTTTTACATGAGTTTGTTTAATTTTATCTTTAATAAAATTACATGATCTTGTTAGGCACAATTGAATGAAACTATGTAGAAGCTCTATCAATTGGAGTGAATAACTTGCTCTATTTTTATTGAAATACAAACTTGGCTTTATAAGCCACAGTGCAACGGTAAGATAAAATAAAATTGCAGCACACGTAGCATAAACTTAGCTACACGATTGACACAACAAACTATTTGAAATAAACAAAATCCCTAAAGACTAGGACTTATTCAAATAGAATTGACTAATAAACCTTAAATCAACAAACTTCATCATATCTAATAGTAATGTTTAAAAATTTATTTAAATATATATGATAACAACAATACTTTTTTTTATCGTTCGCATGGGCTTGTTTAATTTTATCTTTACATTATCTAATAGTAATATTTAAATAGATAAGAAAATAATATTTTTTTGTGGTTGGTTTAATTTTATCTAACAGTTTATATTGTTTCAAAATGAAAAACTCTTCCAGACATAATGTGATCAAGGGAGGGGCGTCATTTTTGTTTATGTTTTTTATAAAGAGATTTTTGTTTATTCTTTTAAGTTTTAAATGCTCCGTCCCTATTGTGATTTTTAATCAAATTATCAATGATGTCCTTAATTAAAATATAAGTGGAATATTAATTTTTTTGTGCTAGACGTGATTCACTAAAATGGCTCCATGCAAAGAAGAAGAATGATAAGGATTGAGTCACGTGACCATTTTATTCCAATTTTTAAAAAAAAAAATATTATAAACTGTTAGATTAATTTTTATTAACAATCATGATTTGGTGTAAGTCTATGTAAGTCAAAAACTTGAAAATATTATAAATTGTTAGATTAATTTTTTGTGCTAGACATGATTCACTAAAATGTAATTCCATTAAATTGGAAACAATTATAAAATAGTTATTTACGTTATATTAGTAGATAGTTCCATAATATTAGAAGATTATGAAATAGTTATTTATTTTTTTATTATTAGTGATAAGTTATTCATAATTGGAGATTTTTCATTAAAAAAACTAGAGATTTAAAATATTTATGTCAATAATAATTTCTCACAAATTCATTTATCTATATTAAATGACAAAAAAAAAACTCAATATGTTCTTACAATAGATTAGAACTCACGTTCTTCCTTTCACAAACCACCCTACTTCCACTATGCCAACATACAATTATATTTAATGTAAAACTGATATTTATATATATAGATTTTTATAAAAATTTAGTAAAAACTATTTTCTTACAATTAAATTGTAATTTTGATTCTCTTATAATCCATATTTCATAAGTTTAGCGTTAGTTAACTGTCAACTATGTGGATGAGTGATGTGACAAAGCGGTTTATAATATAATTTAACAAATATTGTAAAAATGATGGAAAAAGGACTAGAACCCAAGTTTCTCTCCAAGTCTCTCTCTAACCACTTAAACCACTAAACCATTTAATTTGTTTAAGATAAAGTACAAACACTATGTTATATAAACATTACTGTATGAGATTGTTTCTCTAATATTTATTTGTTAAATCTTGTTTAAAACAATAAATCTATCTAATTACTATAAAAAACACTTAATAAATAAATTATATAATTTATTATTTAATATTTTTGTTTTGCAATCACTTTTCTGTTTCATATATTTTTTACCCAATTTTTTTTACTATTTTTTACCACATCACTAATTTGTATAATTTATTTTAATATTAAAAATAATATTGTTTATCTTTTACCTGGGTTTTTTTTTGACATATTACCTGGTTTTGCTTAATTCCATCTTTAATAAAATTAAATTATCTAATTATAAAGTTTAAATTTAAAATTTTATTTAAATATATAAGATAAAATTATTATTATTTACTTTTTCACATGGGTTGGTTTAATTTTATCATTAATAAAATTACATTATCTAATAGTATTATATAAGATAAAAATAATACTTTTTTATCTTTCAAATCGGTTGGTTTAATTTTATCTTTACATTATCTAATAGTAATATATAAATAGATAAGAATTTTTTTATATATTTTACATCGGTTGGTTTAATTTTATCTAACGATTTTCAAAAATTAAAAAATATAAAAAGTAAGGGTCCGTTTGGGGTTATTGTGAGTTTTAATTTGATTTTTGGTTTTTAAATATAATTTTCAAAATAAAACTCGTTTGACAAAAATGGAGTTGAAATAGTTTCTAACTTATTTTTAAAACACTTTTACATTCATTTTCAAAACTAAAAAGAAATGTTATGTAAATTTAGTTTTTAGTTTTAGAAAAGCACTCACTCTCTACATTTAACAATGACCATTTCTGCCGCCACCATCACCACCACCATCGACATTGCTACCATCACCACCATCGCCACCGGCATTGGCATAGCTACCACCAATATCACTACCGCCATCGCCAACACCAACACCACCACCAACATTGTCACTACCACCACCACTACAAACACCACCAGCACTGGCTGCCACCACCACCAATACCACTACCACCAGGGGTGGAGTCAGACTAGGATGAGACAGGGGGCCAATCACAAAAAATAAAATTCATCCAGCAACTATATACCATCAATTTTTATACAAGATATATATAATTTGATGTTCCGATGTGTTAAATTACATTAATAATATATTAAAACACTAAATATCTTTCTTATATGTCACAAAATAATCAATAATTTACTTTATACTAATTTTTCAATAATTTTCATTTCAATGTATACTAACAAATGGTTAATAAAAAAAAACCATCTTCCATCTTATTAAATGTAGTCTTGTTACTAAAATATTAAATATAAAATATGAAAAATAGAAAATATCTTTCTTTTGTGTAATGCAGTGCATTTCAACCTTTGCCTTTTACTCGTGACTACAGCGACTACGACTCCTATATTTTGCATTTCCATAATATTGAAATTATAACAATCTCCAATCAATCCAATGACACTTGTTTATATGGAATTTAAAAATAAGAATTCCTTCACTTGCAAGAAAATAGAGTTTAACAATTAGATATTAACATAGCTAAAAAGAAAACTAATTATAAAAAACTAAAATTTGATGAAATATAATATTTAGATAAAAAATTTTAAAAAGATAAAATTACTATTGATTTTATAATTTAAAAAATTTAAGAGATAAAACTAATTATATAATAACTAAAATTTGATAAAATATAATATTAGGATGAGATTTCTTAAAACAAATAAGACTACAATTGATTTTATAATTAAAAAAAGTTGAGATAAAAACTAATTGTATAAGAATTAAAATTTAATAAAATTTAATATTCAGTTTCAAATCAGATTTCTTTATTAAATAAAAAAATCAGATTTCTTTAAAATAAATAAATAATAATCTATTATTTTTTTTAATTTGGAAAGAAATTAGGGGGGCCTTGGCCACCCTCCCTATAACATTAGTCTGCCCTTGACTATCACAACCACCGATAGTGTCATCACCACCATGCACCACCAACATTGCTACCAGTCATGTTGCCAATGCCACCACTACCACCATGTTTTTTTTTTTTTTTGTAACCATCATAATTAGCTAGGGCTTTGGCAGCTTCGGTCCTTTGGACCGGCTATGAGTTCAGTCCGGGACTTAGCCACACTTAAAGCTCCTTGTCCCTCCCTAAGAGTGTATTTTGCAGGGATTGAAGCTATATCCTCTTCCACAAATTCAGCCTGTATTCCTAATTGAGCTACATCCATTAGGTAATACCACTGTGTTGTTGTCACCTAGACCATTACTCTCACCGTCTTTAAACTAATTTTAATAGAATATGAAACTTTCGAAATAACTTTATTTTGAAACTAAAAGTTATAGAAAATACTAAAACTAACCACATTTTAAATAAAATATTATATTTCAATTTTAAATAAAATCATAAATAATTAAATTTAAATATGTTAAATTATGAACAAAGAGTTACAATAAAAATTTAACTGCAAGAATACTTTTTTAATTTACTTAATTCTTGATATTTTCTACTCAACTTTACGCTCTTTTCTCATTTGATTTTTTCCTTACGATTTTGTTGCTTTCTCTTCTTCCTCTCTAATTTATATATTGACTTACGCTAATCAAATTTTATCTCTAATTTTAAATTTCCCGTTTAAAATAAAATTTATCCTTATCATGAATATTTTTAAATTTAAATTTGATTCATTTTCTCTACTATTAATTTATTTTAAAAAAATTATAAAGTTTGTTAGCAATGATATTATTCACGTCAATAAAAAATATTTAAATGAAATATAACTAGATAAATTTATGTTCCTATACCCAAAAAAACAGAATTAATGCTATCTAAATATGAATTAAATGTAGTACAAGTATTCACATATTTTTTTTATTATAACATATAAAATTTTTATTTAAATTTGACTAGATAATTATTTTTTAATAAATTTTGTAAATCAATATATAAACTATATTAAAAAATTAAAAAATATAAGAAATATAAAATATAATTATATTTAAATTAATATATAGCCATACCTGTATTTTAATTTATTAAATTAAATTAATACATAATATATAATTATATATTATCGTGTCAATCATATATATAAAGATTATAGGGAGAATGGATTCTACACTTATTTTTCATGGTTTCTTATACGATAAGATCAGCTGTTACGCAGGAACTAGTAGCAACAAACATAAACTCTACATTATCTATTATTTGAATTCCAATTTACAATTATTTCTACATTATCTATTTGTTTGAATTCTAATCTACAACCGTTAGTTTAACCATTATCCATTAAATCACGTTTTTGTTTTGTTTATAGACTCTAACCCTTCACCCCCACTAACCAGTAACCACTTTACGTGAGAAACAAAATTTTAAGCGCTCACACTTGGCGCCATGAGAAATTTGGGAATTAATTTCAGAAAATGCTTCCTTATCTCAGCTTTGATCTCCTCCTTTTCCACTATCTTGGACTTTAAACGTTTATTGTTCACCATCTATAGTCAGCAATTTTCTTCATTATCAAAGGTAAATTTTTTCTTTCTTCTAACACTTCTCTTTTCATTCTTTTCCATGATCACTCTTTGTACCTAATATATTTTGTTTTAATTATTTGGTTTGCAAAATCCTAATTTTATTTAGTGTTCTTGTATGTCGGTGTGTTATTTGATGGAGGTTTGGGCGGTCAGTTCAATGATATATCTGTCTGGTTTTTTTGGTTGAGAAAGTTTGCTGAAGTATTTTTTGGGGTAGTGTTATTATGCAGTTCACAATATTTTCCGGTGTTTTGGGATGGCGTTCTTTATGTATTAGCATTAGATACCTATGTCTTTGGTGGCGGGTTTGGTTTTTATTTGGGTGGCCTGCATGATCTTTGCCATTTTGGCAATTCTGGTTATATCTTTGTGGCATGGTAATATCACATCTTGTGGTGATCCATGACCAGTTCTTACTAAAATTTTGCCACTCAATTTTTTTTTAGTGTTCTTCTGATTATTAGGTTGCAATATTTGTTTGAAACCTCTGTCTACTTCTTTCGTGCATCTTGCTTAGTGAATTATCTTTTAATAATATTGAGATTTCTTTTAGATTTGTTGTGTGTGGATGAAATATGTCAAAGTACGAAGAACAAAGGCTACAAAGAATTGCAGAAAACAATGCAAGATTGGAGGCTTTGAGGTTCACAAATAGCCTCTTCTTTGAAGGACAAAAGTCAAAATACAAAGAATAAGAAGAAGGGAAGACAGAGAGTTGAAGACGATGAAGAGTATAGACCCGAAGACTTAGGAGAACCCTGATCGTTTAGATTAAATTCTAAAAGGGTGAATGCCTCATAATTCACCAGTGTTGATTATGTTGAAGAGCTTGAAGTCAACGCAGGTATAACACTCTTTTCTAAAAGTAAATAAAATATTATTACTAAAATTTCTATCAATTTATTTTACTTATTTATTTTAGGCAAGCATATGAAGAGATGTGGACATACAATTAACGCAAAACTTCCAAAGAAAAGGGCAAAGCTAATGGCAATGGGAAAAAAATTTGACATCCAATTTCCTCCTCCATACTTTAAGCTTTGTGGAAAATACGCAAAATACTTTAAGTCCGATGCAATGGTTTGTATACGCCAAAAAGCTCCTTTACAAGTGAAAAGTTGGAATGAAATATCTGAAGATGATGTAGGTTCAATGTGGAAACATATGAAGGTTAGCAGAACTCTGTTATTTTCATTCCACTTAATTTTTATTCATATATTCAAATATTTATTTATATTACTTAAACATAATTGTTTGATAGTGTTTTGATTGTTACTCTTATAAATTTATGACATTTAGGATGCATTAAGTTTGCCTGAAGAGTTTGAAGAGTATGCAATGAAGCAATTGCAAAAACAATATAGAAGTAGACTTTATAAATTACGTCAAACATATGTTGAAAAGAAGGGTAGGCCAAATGATGTACCTCCTGAAGATTGGATTTGGTTGATAAATAACAAATGGAATGATTCCAAATTTAAGGTAAAATTACTTTAATATCTTAAATTTAAATTTGATTTTTTATGCACTTTTATATATAGAATATTAAATAATTTTCACATTTATATAGAAAAGGAGCTTGAAAAACAAAGCTAGTCGGAGTAAATAGGAAATTAAGTCAATTATTGGCACAAAATCAATTGTCCAAAAGGCATTTGAAATGGTAATGTTATTTTTATGTGTTTTATTTAATTTTTTATGCTTTACATATACAAGTTCATCTTTAATTTGTGCTTATTATTTCTAAAAATATATAAGATATTTATTTTTTAATTTTTTTTAATTTCTCTTTTGATTTATTTTCAATTAACTTATATTATTCTTTTACTATTTAATTCAACTTTATATCATTTTATCTATTTTCAATAGAAAGAAGATTTAAAAAGTGAAGAATGGCCAAGTGTTGTGGAAGTGTTGAAGGCTACACGCATGAGATCCGATGGAAATTGGTGTATTCCACATGGAGAAGAAATTATGGTAAGTAAAAAAAGTACTGTTATTTTTTATTTATTAGATTTAATCATATTAATTATATATGTAATTATATATGAATTTGATGTATAAAATTAAATATAAGTTTAAATATAGTTGGTATATAATATATAAAGTCTGTTACATGGTTTTTGAGGAGTTATTCATTTTATTTTGATGTGTCTCATTTTTTATAACTATTATAATATTTCATACAAAAGCGGCTGCTTAATTTCCGGTTTTAGTTTAGTGTAGGTAGTAGTTAGTGATCCACATCTTAGTATTTGTATGGGGTTTGAGCTGTCATTAGAAAAGGACAGTGTAGTTTTTGTATAGTATTTATGCCTATCTGATTTAGGGATTTTTTTTTAACATGGAATAAAGTTGGGTTTGGCTTCTATAGTGTCATGACTTAGTTTGTATTTAACAGTGTAGAGGAAAAGTTGTTTGGGTGAGTTATTGGGTTAGAGGATAAGATGCATAGGGAAGGGAACGCTGCAAGAGAAGCAGTGGCTTCTAAACATTACAAATACAAAGTTTTTTTCATTGTTGACAATTTGTAAATGAATTTAAGTGATATAAGTATACTCACTGATTGAATCATGTAGGTTAGAAGCTAACGAGTGGAGATATTTTAAGTAATTAAGCATAGAGTAAATAACAAAACATAAATGAAATAATCAAAGCAATTAAGTATTTTCTTTGATTAATAAGTAATTAAGTAATTGCACATTTGGAATCTTATTTTTAGGAAGACATTTATTTCTTTAGATTTAAATTTTTGCACGAACCCAAGGATGCGTTTTTCTAGCATTATCATGGTAAGGAGAGGGTAATCTACTAATATTTGAATGCTGTAATTAATAGGATGATTGTTGCTGGATTTGGCTTGTATGTTGCAATATGGTGAGGCTTTATGTAAGGGAGGGAGATTAGTAACTTTATATATATGTACTGCATGTAGCTGCTTGAGAGATAACACAAAAGTTGTTCCCATCTCTGGACTTTTACCATTTAATAATAAGTTCTTTTGCCTGTAAAAATAAGATAAAAACTCCTTGTACTCTCTCTCTCTCTCTCTCTCTCTCTCTCTCTCTCTCTCTCTCTCTCTCTCTATATATATATATATATATATATATATATATATATATATATATATATAAGATGAATTATTTGGTTTTTCTATAGCTTTCTTTGTTTGGTTTAATATTACTTTCTTACTAGTACTGTTCTCTTGGCATTATATCATATTCATTCATATATCAAAAAAAAATATTCATTCATAATAGAGACTATACTTTCTTCAAATTTTACAGGAGAACTTGAAGAATGTGGGTGAGATATATGGAGAGGAAATTTCAAAGGCCCCTGTACCGTTGGTTAAGCACTTTGAATTTGTATTAGGAACAAAACCAAACCATTCACAAGGTATCAGTAGTGCATCAAAAACAAACAAAAAATTATAGAGAAGCAAGTTGTTCAAAGCCAAGTTGAGAATACATAAAAACGGGCAAATGATTAAGAGCTAGAAGTACAAAAATTGACTAATATTATACAAAAGCAAGAGGAGACCAATATCCAACTTCAAAGTGAATTGCAATCTCAACGTGAATTAATTGAAGTTCAACAACAAGCTATGAAAACCCAACAAGACCAAATGAAGCAAGATATTGAAAAGGAGATGAAACATCAAATGATTGCTTTAGTAGGGGGTTTATCATTCAACAGACTATTTAGTGGTTCAAGTGTTCCATCAACTAATGTAAGTTGTTTTGTTATTAAAAGTTTTTTCATTAATACGTCTATCATGATTCTCATTACATGGTTATATTTCTAAAATATTATTAGTTAATTACTTTAATTTTATTAATATTAATTGTTTCTTTTTATTTTTGCAGGATCAAAATCTTTGAAGATACTACATTTTACCTTTGTTTTAATGATTCTAAAGTTGTAGTAGTTTTATAGTGATTTGATTGATGTACAATGTTTGGATCTAGAACATTGTTGGATATTTATGGTGTTTTAGTTTTTGCTATTGAAAATGTAATGGATAATTTATATTTTAATATTATATTTGAATGTTTATTTATTTTAATTTATACTCATTTTAAAAATACTTTTGCCTACACTATTATGACATGCAAGTAATTTTGTGACAAATTAGACATCACCATTATTTCTAATAATTTAGTGATAAAATATAAATAATTGAAAGTAATTAGTAATTGTGACAAAAGGCTTTGACACTAATGAAAGTAATTATTATTATACACTTTAATAGTGACAATCAATTTATCACTATTGTTCTATATATTTGTGACAATTTATTATCATCACTATATTGTATAATTATTAGTGACAATTTTTTTGTCACAACAAAAGTTAATTTTAGTGACATTCAAAAATATTGTCACTAGTACATTAGTGACTTGAGTACTAGTGACAATCAAAATATTGTCACAAAATATTTATAGTGACGAATTTATAGCTTTTAGTGATGAATACTATTATCATAAAAATAAGTATTTCTTGTAGTGACCCCAAAACTCCATTGTTGAGTTCCAAAGCTTCCATCTTTCTTCTTTGCAAGCACCACCAAGGCTAAAAGCTCGGAGCCCTTGCCTTCCTCTCCTCTCCTTGGTGAATCTGAACCCACTTCCTTGGTGAGGGGGGAGTGAGGCTTTGATTCCTTTGTTGTTCATATATGTCCTTTAGGTTGTATTTCTTCCCTTTCTTTGTAATTGCTTTAGTTCTTGTTGATTAATTTGTGTTTGAAGCTTGTAATTTTACTTTACCCCTCCCCTAGATTCTGATTACTGTCACGTTAAAGTGTTCTCTCCTAGGGGAGACTATGCCCAAATTTTCACTTAAATCTTTCTATTTGCTTGATTGATGATGATTCATGCTACTAACTACTTCCTTTCTTGTTTTCCCCTTTTGATTCTTGCCTAATTGATTGTATACCTTGAACTTTCTTTGTATTTCTGAGCTGCTATATACTGTTCTAGACATTTCTCTCTAAAGGGAACCTTTGGCCTAACTTTTCCTTTGATTTAAGGATCCTAAACACTTAAAAATGAACTGAAAGTATGTTACTTGTTAAAAATGAATGAAAACTTTGTTTGGTGGCCATATATGCCCACGGTTTGAGTAAATGGCAAGGAGAAATTATGTGTTTTGTTTTATATTATGGATCCTCTATTAACTTAAGCTTTTATCATCTATTTATACAAAGTTTGTTTTTGTGAAGTCAGTAGGCAAGGATAACCCAAAATCACACCTTTCCCTCCCTGTCTTTTTCGATTTATGTTCAACAATAAGTAGACAACTCAATTTTATTTTATATTTCTTTTCTCTTTAACTAAAACTGTTTATACCAAAACCATAAAGAAATTTTGATGAAGATGGATGGGAATGGTTCGGTCAAACAGAGGAAGGGAGAGGAGAAAAGCTTGTTGTTTCTTTTCTATTTTGGGACAAGGACCCTTTTTACTAAACAATAAGATAAAAATTAGCTATTGATTCCAAAAGATGGGTGTGGGCTCGGTGATGGTGTTTTCAGAAAGAGTATGAAACTTTTACCACTTTTTCTACTAATACAAACTTCTATTAACTGTAAATAAATAAATAAATAACAATGTGTAAAGGGTTGGCGAGGATGAGAAGATTTGGAACAAAGAAGTTGTTACTATAATAACTCAGATGCAGTAAAAGAAATAAAGGAAAAATTTGCCAACCTTGATAATTTATTTTAACACTAAATTCCGGTTCCTAGAAATAAGTTTTAAAAACCAAATTTGATCTTGGGTTTTTGCATATGTCAGTTCTCGAGTTTGGCAGGGAATAAAAATACAATTAGTCAAAATTTATGTTAACAAAGTAAGTATTTAATCCTACCACTTAGGAATAAAACTTTAGAATTTATACTTGATTTTTTTTCTGCCTTGGATTTCGGGTTGGTTAAGAAAAGAGAAAAAAATGTTATTTTTTATTAATAAATTCTAAACACTTAATTATATTGTTTGTAATTAAGATGGATAAAACTCTTAAGTCAATTTTCTTTACAAACATCTCACGTTTTCATAAGTAGGAAAATGACACTTTTAGAAATTAAGGAAGAAGTTAGAACCTTTGTTTTCTTTCCTAATTAGCCATGGGTTGGAAAAGAAATAGGTGAGATCAAGTATTGAATATTTACTTTAATAATTAGAAAAATGATCATATAATTATGTGTTATTACATTTAGCAATTTTAAAGAAAAAGAAGACAATAACAAAAATAGTTTTTTCTTTAAAAATAAACTAAGTTTAAAATTAATAGAATAAAATCTGGAGTATGCTCTATGGTTGCAGTTTCAGCTGACCTTCCACATCAGAAAAAGAATTTTCTTACTATTAGTTTGTAAACTAAGTCTATGGAAAATTCTGAGTATGCTCTGTGGTTGCAATCTAATATGATATTCCACATCAGAATGGAATTTCCCAATATTAAAAATCTATTTATATTTGTACAATAAATATTTTATAACAAGTTAGAAAGTTATCTCTTTTTAACTATTTAAGTAAGGAATTAGGCAAAGGAAAAGATAAAACGAATAAATTTAACTTTAGATGTTTTTAATAAGAATTTAATAGAAGAAGAGAATTAGTTAAATATTAGCTAATTGTTAAATTAATGATTAGCGACATTAAAAATTAAGTATCTAATGTCTTGCTTAATTACTTTGTGATATTACATAAATCTTTATATTAGATACTTAATGTGTGATAAGATGCTTTGATGTGGTGAAGTACATATGTGATATTATGGATAACTTAATCATGTGATAAGATGAGTTATGGCAATGTTATTTATCTGTCTATAAGACAGAAGTGTTGTTACCTTGTACTGGTGCTCGATGATTGAGACTAGTGATGTTAGATGTGATACAGTTAAGAGAGGAACATGCAGTGGCATGTTAGTACTCTAGTGTGAGTACAGTTAAGAGAGGAACATGCAGTGGCATGTTACCTATAGTGGAAGACATAGCCTGACAAGCTGAGGAATGAAAGGCAGGGACTCACTGATGGAAGTCTAGGGGGTACGGTGTCGAGTGATGAAGTAACTAAAGGGCCAGGGGGAGCACCCTGTGTCGGGGACTTCATCTGGCCAAGCTTGGCAACCCCAACAACTGATCAGCATTCCATTGATTGGTGTGAGAGTACGCTTGAGTTATATAGGACTGTGAATGTCCTGAATTGAGATAATTTGAGTTCATCTGTGGAAGATGAAAGTTTTTGCCATGGGTTGAGGCGTATGTACTCCCTATCACTTCCAACCGGGGAGTATGGATCATACTGCGTCCAGAGGATTGAGTTGTTAAGAGTTTGAGAGATTATGACTAGAAAAACATTAGGTCTCCCGCTATTATATAATTATTTTACTAACGGTAGTTACTACCGTTAGTGATACATATATATATTAGAATCAGGTCTCACTCCTTTGTTTTTCTTTTCTTTGTATGTACTCGTTGGATGGATACGCGAAGATGACAGTCATGCCTAGCGATCAAGTCTCTCCGCCAGTGCAAATGGTTCAGAGGTTGCAGAGGACAATGCGAGGATGCCAAATTTGAAGGCCAGTTTTATTATTATGTTTGGGTTACGGTAGAAATCATGTACTGCTCTGACTAGAATAATTAATGTATGGGTTAGGACTAGCTAGTACATGATTCTTCTCTACTTGTTAAACTATGTATTTATTCTTGTATTATGTTATACGTCACTTTTATTAATTAGTTGTTTTAATAAGCTTTATAAATGTTTCTTTTAATCGCGAAAAATTTATTCATATTTTAATAACAACAAATAAAATAAAAATATTATGGGTTATGTCTAATGTAACGGGGTGTTATAGTTACAACTTTGGCCATTGATAGATGTGAAAACTATAGGTTAACATGCTGTGAATAACAGATTTAACCAATTGGGCCCTTCCCATAAAGGATATCAGTTTTCCTTTCCATGCTGCCAGCTTTGACTTAATCTTGTCCGGGATAGGTTGAAGATGGATCCTTCTTGGTTTCCCTTGGAAAAGGGGAACACCTAGGTAATTGAAAGGAAGCGGTCCATGGATGAAGCCTAACATGCAGGATATAGTAGTAGTTCTGTTATGAGATATACATCTAGAATAGAACGTTGATTTTTCTTTGTTAACCATCTGACCGGAGGCTTGAGCATACTTGTCCAAGGAGCATACTTGTCCAAGAGCAGCATAATGTTCTTTATGTTTCTTTTTGTACCTCTGCAAAAGATTATAATATCATCTGCATACAGAATATGTAAGGGGGAGGGGGAGGGGGGGGGGGGAGGGGGTACATAAATTAGGTGGGCTAGCCATGGGAGTCAACAACCCTTTGCTCACTAGAGATGAGATGCCTCTGCTGAGAACTTCTTCAGCAATACAAAATAATAGGGGAGATAGGGGGTCTCCTTGCCTCACCCCTGTTTTACAAGAGAAATAACCAATGGAGTGACCATTGATACAAATGGATAACTTTGCTGAACGTAAAAGAGCTTGAATCCAAGAGTAGAAAGTAGAGTTGAAGCCAAATGCAACAAGCACTTGCAGCAAAAAAACCCAATCGAGGGTATCAAAAGCCTTCCGAATATCAATTTTTATGGCCAGATTCCCTCTAACAGATTTTTTATTCAGCAAAATCATAGCTTCTGAGGCTATGCTAACACAATCAAAGATGTTTCTACCCTTGATAAAACCTCTTTGGTTGTCAAAAATGATTTTAGGAGCTATAGTTGATAACCTGTCCACAATGACCTTTGTAATAATTTTGAATTGATAATTTGCTAGCGAAATAGGCCTGAAGTTCTCTACTTTGTTAGCTTCGGGGAATTTAGGAATGAGACTACATTGTTCGAATTCATGGAGGGAAGGATCCACCCCTGTTGAAAGAATTGAAGGGTTGAGTTGTACACATCTTTGCCAATAATGTGCCATTAAGTTTGATAAAAGTGCCCTCCAAACCCATTTGGACCAGGGGTGCTATCTTTGTTCATACTGAAAACGACATTATTAACTTCTTCCATGGAGGGCAAGGCTGTTAACAAATCATTGTCTTGGGCAGAAACAATGGCTGGGATAATTTCCTGAACAAGATTGTTTTTGAAACAATTATTATCATATGCAAATAAGTCAAAATATTTAGTGCAGTTTAAAGCAACTAATAATATGAAATAAATCTAAAAATGTTCCACGGGCTTGGACCATATTTAGTGCAGTTTCTCCTTCTAACCATGTTAGTCTATCTATAAGGTTGGAACATGAGACATTATTTAAGAGATCTAGTTCAATTTTACTCAAACAAACATTATAACCTAAATTATATTTTTGGTCATTTATCTTATTTTTAATATTTATTTTGGTTCTTTATCTTTCAAAAGATTCATTTTGATCATTTATAATTTAAATTTAGGTCAATTTGGTTCTTTTGAAACAGTGATCATTTTCAATTTTGAGATGTGATTTTGAACATTTTTTTACTGATTCAAGATGTAGAACTTGTCTCATTAAATTCAGCTAAATAACCCAATTGAAGTTCAAACAAAAGAAAGGCATAAACATGATAAAAATAGTGGTCGTTTTTAATTTTGAGACAAATTTTTGAAACTTTTTTTTTTTTACAAATTTAATATGTGAAACTTGTCCCATTAAATTCATCTACACGAAAATTATAGAACTAAACTTATGTTCGAACTAAAAAGGTCATAAACATGGTGAAAATTACATGAAAAGGGAATCTTACATGCAATCAAAAAATTCAAAAATCTATTATCATATGCTTTTCTAATTGTTCGTGGGACTCATTTTTCATGCAACTTTTACCATGTTTATGCTCTTTTTTTTTTGTTCCAGTGGGTTATGTAGGTGAATCTAATGGGATAAGTTTCACATCTTGAATCAGTAAAAAAAAAGTTTAAAATTGTATCATAAAATTGAAAACAATTACTATTTCAGATGGACTAAATTGACCCAAATTTAAAAGATAGAGGACCAAAATGTTTTTTTTAAGATGAAAAATTAAATAAATCTTAAAAATAAGATAAAGTAATAGAAGTATAATTTAATCAACATAATATTAGTTTATAAGTATGACGTGATATGATTATTATTTTAAGGTATTGTACTTCTTTATTGTCTCCTTCGTCATGTAATTGTATCACCTACTATGTTTATTCAAAGTCAAGTACGAAGATAAGATCAACTGAATTGTTTAGATTATCAAGATTTGAAAGTAGACCTGTTCTTTTCTTTCAATTAAAATCTCGAGTAAGATATTGGCCTAGAGAGAAGGGAATACAAATAAATACTTGGAAAATTTAAATCAAAGAAAAAATACCGGAGATATTGTATAATATACTAAGTTGAGATTCATGTGTTTGCCTAATAAATCATCAAATGAATTCACCGTTTAATCAAGCCAATTCATTGAGTTCACTTTCGACTAAATAAATTGGCTTGATGTGATATGCAATAATTAAATAAAATACAACAGACAGTGGTTTTAAAAAAAATACAACGGATATATCCACTAGGATCAGCCTAGTGATGAGAAATTAAGATAATATGCATAAGATCATAGGTTCAAACTTCATACGATCCTTATATAACAAAAAAAAACCACATATGGTTTTAATATGATTATTCACACTTATATATATATATATATATATATATATATATATATATATATATATATATATATATATATATAAGTGTAACTTAAACAACTATTACACCATTCAATATCATTCAATAACTTTCAACTGGATGATGTTTTCTTAAAAATCTACCGTTGGATTGAAAGTTCCTTTATATAGATTAAAATCGACGTAATATAAACTTTTCAAAATATACTAAAATATGGATCATTTGATTACCTTCTTATTGTTTTTCAATTTTGACAAAATTTGACACAAACAATCTTGGTAATATGTAGATATAATTCAACGGCTGGATCGATAAAAATTTCATTATATATCAAGTTATTAAAATGGTGTAAGTCTTTTAGAGTTATACTGGTGTAATTTGATCCCTCCTCATATATATATATATATATATATATATATATATATATATATATGAGAGGAGGGATCAAATTACATTGGTGTAACTTGATCAACTATTACACCATTCAATAACTTGATATAGAATGTGATTTTTATCGACCAAACTGTTGAATTATATCTACATATTAGCAAGATTGTCTGTGTTAAATTTTGTTAAAATTGAACAACAATAAGAAGGTAATCAAATGATCAATATTTTAGTATATTTTGAAAAAATTATATTACGTCGATTTTAATCTCTATGAATGAGGTAGCAAATGATTTTGGATTAATTTGAAATTTTGTATATATGATCTAAGTGAAAGGAAATTTCAATCTAACGGTGAGTTTTAAGAAAACACCATCCAATTGAAAGTTATTGAATGATGTAATAGTTGATCAAATTACACCGGTGTAACTTGAACAACTATTACACCATTCAATAACTTGATATAAAATATGATTTTATCGATCCAATCATTGAATTATATTACGTAGATTTTAATCTATATGAATGAGGTAGTAAATAATCAAGATCCGTTGACACTAAACGTAAGTCTAAATCACATCCATTAAATTTAATTAATCCAATGACTCTAAATATCTCACTTAAAAGATAAAATATCAGTAAAACACAGTCATGTGACATATTCTACATCGTTTGGAACTCGACTAACAACTTCACTTGATTTGTTTTTCGTCCCAGCAAAATTAATTCAATTGATTCATTCAATATTTTCACTTTTTGGTTCACTTGTGTTCCTTGTGGTGTGATCGGTGAGAATTCAATTGATACGTGATTGTGATTTTAGATCGTGGGAATTCAGTTTGTGGGAAATTGTGAATTCAATTGGCCGTATGAATGCATCAATTCATTTATTCAAAGAGTATGAAGCAATGTAATGGCAATATGAATTCTGAAATTTCAGTCTATATTATCTGCTTATATCATGATTATTGACGAGACCCGGAAAACTATCCAACCAGCCCATAAATTAATGAATGCCGAGAGAGAACCTGAGCAATTGGAAGAGGAGCAAAACAATATTTGGCTTCAATTTGGATAAATCAATTAATCAATTGGAAGAGCAAATTAATAATTCCAATAGGCTTCATTCAACATAGCTGAATTAATAAATTGAATTAGCATCAAACCCTTGATGGGAACAAAACCTTTACAGTGAATTACGTGAGTGTTGACTTTTTTTAAATAGTGACATGACTTGCTAATGTTTAAGTAAGGGCAACATGTTTTATTATATTCCAAAAATCCTTTTCACAGCTATATCACGTTTAATATTTTAATATTCCAATGAGATAAGTAAATGTATAACAACCATAACAATGATTATAAAAGTATTAGAATTCAACGCATTTGGTAGCTACTGGCCTAGGGATGACAAAGTGTATCCAGATCTTATGGATACATGTAAAAATATCTACAAGTGGGTCGGATAAATACCCGTTTATTAGGGCTGAGGTCGGGACCGGATATTTACCCACAATTTTTTGCGGGTACGGGTGCGGGTACGGGTATTATAGTACCCGCCCAGCCTTGCCCCGCACCTACCATATATATTAATATTAAAATAACTTACTTAAATAAATAATTATGTTATATATATACTTTTATGTAAAAAAATAATTTTATATTTTCCATAAACTAACACTAACAATAAAAGATTTATGTTATAACTTACAATAATTTTATATTTTTAATATTATGTGTGGATGCTTTTAATGTTAAGTTTGAATTATTTAAGCGTGAATTTTCAATTTACTTGTAGTAATTTTTTTAATTAACATTTTTATGGCTTAAATGCAATTTTGGTTCCTCTATTTTGCACAATCCGCAATTTTAATCATTCTATTTTAAAATAGAGACATTTAGTCCCCCTATTTTGAACAATCCGTAATTTTGGTCTACTATTTTAAAATAGATACATTTAATTCCCCAATTTTGTAAAATCTGTAATTTTGGTCCTTCCATCAAATTGAAAGCGTTGATCGTTAATAGATTAACGTTAACCTTAACATGGTCCAAATACAGTGATGTGAGACGAGATTATTTATTTATTTTTTAGTTATTTTAAATACTGAGTAGAATAATTGATGAAAAATATATTTTAAAAAAAAGGTAATTTCATTTATTTGACTACGACGTGTCATGTGTTTCAACAACATAGAACTGGTTTAAAATAAATGATTAAGACTTGTGATTTTTATATTAGGACTCACGACTACTCCAACTATTAAAATCGATGTGACAAGTGCTTTAGTGACGTAGATAAAAAAATAATTATTACTCAGTATTTAAAATAATTAAAAATAAATAAATAATCTCGTGTTACGTCATTATATTTGGGCCACTTCAAGCTCAATGTTAATCTCTTAACTGTCAATGCTTTTAATTTGATAAAATGACCAAAATTACGGATTTACAAAATTGGGGGGCTAAATGTCTCTATTTTAAAATAGAGGGACCAAGATTGTGCATTGTGCAAAATAGGAGGACTAAATGTCTCTATTTTAAAATATGAGGACTAAAATTGTGGATTGTGCAAGATAGGGGACCAAAATTACATTTAAGCCTTTTTTTTTATTGATTTATTAACTTCATACATAAGCAAAGTGCAAGTAGCAAGTAGCAAGTGCGGGTATGAGTATATAGGTACCCAGCGTGTACAGAGATGAGGATTAAAGTTGCTACCCGCGCGGGTATGGGTACAGGTATTTTTTTTTAAATGCGGATATGGGGACTTGTACTATAGGACTCTACCCACACCCTATCCATTGTCATCCCTACTACTAGCAGCGTGTAGCATTTTTTTTAACCTAGTACGTCTTTTAGCTGAGAGTCAAAGATGAATTATTTAAAATATTGAAATATATTTAAAAACTGATATATTTTAATAAATATTATTCATATACATAGACTTAAAAATTGAATCCCTCTTACTATAAAAAAATATTTTAATAATATTATAGTCTACTTCCTAGACTCAATTATAAAAAAATAAAATAAAATTAAGAACTCAAATATAAGTAAATTTTAACTATTTTCACCCAATTTAATAGTACCATCCAAAAATTATTCTTCAATTAATTGAAGTTCTATTTTCAATAACTATCTTTTATTCTTAATATCAAGTTTCAATAAAAGACACGATAGAAAAAGGTTTATATTAAATGTGATTAGTTGAATTAAATGATATTAACTAAATTTTTTAACTAATGTAAAAATTTGTCCCAAAATGAATGTCGCATTTGACTTTTCAATGTAATATTAATTATTTTTTTTCACTAATACTCCTAATAAGTGACACTTTAGCTTTTCAATGCAATATTAATAATAAAGTTAGTTTTATAAAATTACTTCTCTCTTTCATCTATTTAGTAGTTTTTCTTGATCTGTGTAAAAAAATCTAGGACGACAATCATTTTGGGACGGAAGGAGTAATTAATTTTATTTATATTTAAATAAAAAATATATATACTTAAAGAAAAAAGTTACATCTCCGTCATGCCATAAATATATTACTACTAAGGTGTTCCATGTGAACTTCAACGGAGGTGCAATTAATGATATAAATAAATGCGTGTATACGTATTTGATGTCTCTTGAGAGCAAACCATGATTAAATACCGATTCCTCTCATCTTCGGATTTGTGCTACAATTCTACAAATCTCAATGTGTCAATTTAGTTTTCGCAACTTCATTTCAGAGTGATCTGAATGCTTTGAAGTGATTAGAGGAAGGATTCTGTGGCCTTTTCCTTTTCACTGTTTTCTTTAAAGCTTTCTTCCTTCGCATTCTTTAGAGCTGATTTGCCTCCATAGTGGTCAGGTAAGTACTAATGACAACTCGATCCTTCCTACTGTATATGAAGTTGAGGTTTGTCGCTGTCTTAGTCATGTTGTTCATCTGCTCATCTAAAAAGAAACATATAAACGTTTGCTGGTTAGAATTTTAAGCTCCGTTCCTTTACTACAATTGAACTTTGCTGCTGCTAAAATTTTCAGATATACAATTTTGAATTCATTGAAACTTCCAAAAAAAAAAAAAATATACAATAACTGTAATTTTATTACTGCTGCTATACGAAATAGTAAATTTCATATTATCTGAAATTAAGTTTCCACTTGGTTCCTGGACATATATTATTTTGGCTTAAATATTTTTTTTTTCTTGAATAAATTTTTGAATAGTGTTTTGTTTCTATTATTTTTTGTTTTATTTCTAGCTGCTTAAAAACTGTTACTATTCATTTATTCATTTCAAAATTTAAATTACAGTTATTAATGAAAAAACGGAAACAATTAAAGAAACCCAATCGAACCCTTCACAAACACTTTAGAGTAAATTACACATATCAGGTTTGTCCTTATTATACTTGATATTTCTCTTTTTTTAAATCTTACAAAAAATTCTCTAATTTTTTAATTTTCGTTACATCGACTTCTCTCTTAAATATAAATTGTTATACCAATCCTCTTTTTAGATTTGAAAAATCTTATGTTAACCCCTCCTTAGAAATACTTAAAATAATGTAAAAAAAGAAAATGATACCAGATATAATAAAAATAAATCTTACTGGTGTTTCGTGTAATTTACTCAACACTTTAACTCACAAATTCACTCCATCCCTTTCCTCTTGCTCCTACTCCTCCACTTGTACATCCTCACCACCACTGTGCAACGCAACTTCTCCCTCGTGACCACAAAACTCGCCTTGCACCTCTTCCCCAGCATGGTTGTCGTTTCTCTCCCTTGGCAACGGCTCCTCTCCTTGTCCATGAAGGTCCAGAACCAGACTCTACCTCACCGTGAACCTGTATCCACAAATTGAGGCAATGTTTTTGTAAAGTTGAGCCAAAAGGGTGAAATGGGTTAACCTTGGAAGTTCCATTTGAGGAAGCGTTGGAGGAAACCAACGTCGTCTTCTCAACATAACTTTTGTCCTTGACGACCCCAACCATGATATCGTGAATCTTAATTTCCTCTCCTTTTATCTTAGATGCAATTTCTTTTTTTTGTTTTGTTTTGTTTGAATTGCGGTGAAATGAACGGTGTTTGAATTTTAGGTTTTCTTCTCGGTACAAGGCAAACCATTTTAGAGATGAAAGAGGATTTGGATCCTCTACAGCCATTCTCTCTACAGCCTCTTTACAGTCATCCCATATCTCTCTATCTCTCTGTATCTTTTCTTTCTCTCTCTATCATTTAACTTCAATTTTTTATTTCCTCTTCTTTTTTTTTCTTTTGTATTTTTTGACCACGAAGGCAGCACTGCAGTAAACAATCGAAACTCGATGAAAGATGGGGAAACAGTTGGGCTTCAGCGATTCTGTTAGCTTCAAAGTTGGGAAGAAATGGTGGATAGTTGGAAAACGTACGATTCTGTTGTACACTGCTGATGTTGGAGAAAGTTGGGAAAGGATACCTCTCGGTGCTGAACTTGCTTTTCTGGATTTGGATTTTGCTTCAAAGAGTAGGAAAGGAAGAGAAGGGAAGAAATGAAAGAGAGGGGTTTTTGTTTCTGATTTTTCTTTTTTGTATCTGATTTTGCTTTTCTAGATTTAATTTTGCTTTGCACACAGCCACTAAAAAAAGCTAATTAAAAATAATTGAAACCATTTCCTCTGCACTCTCGAGACTACTGCGCGCCCCAACCTTCATTGGCTGCAATTGATGCTCCTTTACAATCTCTTTCCACCCAGAACCATTATTCTTCATCATCTTTAATAGCCTTAAATTCGATCCTTCTGAAGACCCATAGTCCTCCTAAATCCCAGGTTTTAAACAACTGATCTTTAATAGCCTCAAATTCGATCTTTAATAGCCTCAAATGCGTTTTCAGTTTTCTACTGCAGTGTCTTTATTATTGGACTGCAGTATGTCAAGATTTTCAATTCGATGCAGCCTCTGGATTTCGAACTTGTGCAGAATGTCTATATTTCACAAATTAAAAACAATTGAACAAAATTAATAATATTTTCAAAAACAATTGAATAAAAATGTCGTTGTTGACGGCGGCTGTGGGAGGAGCAGACAACGACTGCTGCGGAAGGAGGAAGAGTCAGGGTTTGGTAAGGGTTGAGGGAGAAAGGAAGAGTTTTATGTTGAGCAAGGAGAGAGGAAACTTCACACTCTCACGTGCCTTTGTTTTTCGGTTTCATAACTTTTTTTTTTTTTTTTAAATAAAGAATGAGTTATCAATTTTTTAGTGGGTGTGTAAAAAGCTGACATGTTGGGTGCGTGTATATATATAAGATTTAAAATAGTCTGAAATTATAATTTAAATTTTAAAGACTAAATTATTCATTTAGTCTTTTATTTTTATTTTTGGTTATAATTTAGTTATATATTTTTTAAAAATTATAAATCCCTTATTTATTAAAAGTTATAAAATAGTCTCTTAAACCTTTTTTTTATAGCATTTTAATCCAAAAAACCTAAAAAAGACATTATTTCAAGTGCAAACATGTTATAAAAAAATTACTTAATGGACCATTTTATAACTTTTATAAATAAGAGATCATTTTTGCAACTTTTAGAAAATAAATGATCAAATTACAACCTAAAATAAAATAATTTAACCAATTTAAAAATGAATAATAGGTGTTTTTAAACCACAGAAATTCCCTTTTGAATTTTTAATCACTTAGACATTCTAAAGAGAGGAACCAAAAATAAAATTATTATTTTATTAGATATCAAAGTTATAGTTATATTTAAGCTTTTTTTCTTTCAAATGATCACTTTTTTTTTCTAACTCACGAGACCAGATATGATTAAATTTCCAATGAAGAATAAGTTAATATTTATCTTAAAAAAAGTTAATATTTATAAAATCTTGCAACGCATTTGGTGAAACATCATATATCATAACATAAAAAGTTTATATAATGATTAAATTAAATAATTTTGATTGACTCATATTTTATATGACAGGTCTGTCTTGTCAAGTGAAGTAAAACCACCTTATTCAAGTTATTTTAAGCATGTGACGGTTGTGAATCTTCTCTAATCTGAATGGTAATGTATTTTTCTTGGTCTATGACTCTATCTTCGGTTTAGTTACTTGTTGCTTATGAATTCCATTTAATTACTCGTTGGTCTAAGACTATGAGTAGCAAAGAGATTCTATAATTAATGATTTTTTTAAATTATCATGATATTGGTATAGAGTATACACTAATTTTACTTATAATTGATCTCTATCAGAACGTGTTTGCCCACCTTTAAGGGAATGTTTGGTATAAGAAATTTTTTTAGTTTCTTTGGAATCTTAAGTTGAGAATATTTATTTTCCATGTTTGGTTTGTTTTTATAAAAAATAACATTCCCAAAAACAATGTTTCCCAAAAATTCTTTTAGCTATGTTTTCCACGTAAATATTTTTCATGGGAGAGGTATGAATCTAACTTTTCCAAATTAAAAAACAAGTTATACTACAATAAAAATATCACGTTACTCTTATTAAATAATTTATTTTGGTAAATAATTAAAGTTTGTGGTAAAAATATTATGTTACTCTTTTATTACAAAAAAAACTTATATGAAAATATTTATGACTAACCAAACAAATTTAGTCATTAATCATAATTCCTAGCATTCATGATTTCCAGGAATAATGATTCTCAGGCATACATTTTTTTTTTCTTGCACCAAACATCTCCAACCATATTCTTTCCCTATACAAAGCTTGAATATGAAATTTTACTTAAGAAATTTGAGTATAATTTCATTGAAACCAATAACATTTACTTTTAAATGTGTAAATATATGTCCGATCATTAACCAAGGGGTCTAGCTCAGTTGGTTGAACATGGTGCGTGAGTGTTGTAAACCTCCTAGTACTGCTTTCGATTCCTAAGGATAAAAAAAATGTCCGATCATTCATGCATGGTGATATAGACCATTTTTAAAAATTTTAAATTTTATAAAATTCAAAATCAATACAAATAATTTAGGAAGACAAAAATGAAATTTAGTTATATTTACATGAACTAGAAATATATTTTACAAAATATTTGTTAAAATCCTAACATTTTTTTTTATAGTTTTATTAAATTAACCATAAACCTTTATAATTATCTAAATAGATATTTGCTTAAAGGGCTTTTTTTACTGAACAGGGTAGTTTTCTGAAAAAATTACTAAAATGGATATTTTTTGAAGTTATTACAAGGTATGAGAAAGTCGTGTTTTAAAACACTACTTTGGTTTGTGTTCATTGCCACCTCTGCTTGAAAAGGGTAATATGGAAAGAAAAAAACTTAAAAAGGGAAGTGTACTTAGCAATTAGGGGTGCATATAGCAATTGCCATTAAAATTTTTTTTTAAAAAAATAGCAAAGTCGTTCTTGCACGACTTCTATATATATATATATATATATATATATATATATATATAAAGTAAACTCATGTTATTATACACGACTTCTTGTAATTAAAGAAAAAAAAAATCTATATATATAAAAAAAGTAAACTCATGTTATTAGACACGACTTCTTGTAATTAAAGTAAAAAAATAATTAAAAATTATTAAAGTTTCTTTGTTAAACATGATTTCATTTATTTTAAATAAAAAAATTAAAATTGTGTTTTAAAACACGACTTCTTGAAGTCGTATTTTAAAACATGACTTACCTATAACCTTGTAATAAATTTAAAAAATATCCATTTTTGTAATTCTTTTAAAAAAATTGTCCCTGATTGGTAAAAAAAAAAGCCTGCTTAAAGTGTAACGAAAGAAAAAAAAAGAAGTTAAAAATTCATCTTTCATTGTTATTTTACAAAGGATATTTTTTCAAATAATTTTTTTTATGGTAAGACTTTATATAAGTATCCACTTGGTCTTTGAACGACTTTATAAAAAAAAAAATCAATTTCTTTTTATCATGAGATCATGTATGATTGAATTTCTAGGAAATAATTTTTATAAAATCTTGCAATCCATTTGGTGAAATATCATAGATTATAACATAAAAGCTCATATAATGATTAAATGATTTTGATTGACTCATGTTTTATATAACAGTTATGTCTCGTCAATTGAAGCAAAGTTACCTTAGTTCAAGGTATTTTGAAGCATGTGGCGGGTTGAGCCTTCTCTCATTTAAATGGTAATGTATTTTTTTTTTTCAGTCTATATCCTCCATTTAGTTATTTGTTGCTCATGAATTCCATTTAGTTACTTGTTGGTCAATTATGAATTCCATTTATATTTTAAAAAAACTAGTATAAAAACCTATGCAATGCACGGGAATATATTAAAATTATAAATGTATAATAAATTTTAAAATTTTATTATATAAAAAATTGACGATGCTGGTATTTTTTTTAGCCTTTAAAAAAAGTGTTGCCTGTGTTTTTTAAATTTAAATCATATTTCAAATTTGTTTTATATCTTGATGTGTAATGTTTATTTAATTTTAAATTGTATTGTCAAATAGGCAAAATTAGTGGTTTAACTTAGTAATATTATACACGATATATATTTTAAATTATAAACATCATACTAAAAAAATTATATTAATGTATAATTTCTATAATAAAAAATATCAATATATAATATTCAATCCTTGTGTTTGTCTATTATTAGGATTTTAGTCTCATTATTTAAAATTATGACA
Source organism: Pueraria montana var. lobata (assembly GCA_026413185.1). Lineage (NCBI taxonomy): Eukaryota > Viridiplantae > Streptophyta > Magnoliopsida > Fabales > Fabaceae > Pueraria > Pueraria montana. Next base: position 1,053,741 of record CM048653.1, read on the forward strand.
ATACTCTTGTCTTGTGTGTATTTTTTTTATGTTATGCATTTTCCTCTACTATGAATCGTAAGAATTATATTGCCTCTATTTTCCTATAGGATCCGATTATTCAAGTTTAATTTTTGTTTTGTATTTTTAAGCACGCTTTTACTTTTATTTTGTGATGTTCTTTTAAGCTTGCTTTTACTTTTATATATTAAAATTATAATTAATTCTTTTGTCAATTAAAATTAATTTTTAAAATATTGTAAATTAAATTTTTTTGAATGAACACATATTTTATATATTATTTTATATTTTCATGATCAATAAACTGAAATTTTAAATATTTGTTAAACATGTATTTTTTTTGTATTTGCAAATATAATATATAATTTTTTGCTAATATTTAATATTAACACATTTCAAAACTCAAAAAAAAAATTTAAGAATATAAAATTAATGACCATTCAATTTCTGTTAGATGCTAATTTTGTTTAATTAGACTGATTTATTGTACTTAATTGCCTTAATTATGAAAAAGTTAAATCATTATCCTTTATTTTAGCCTAAAAATTTGTTGCACATTACCTTTTTTTAAATTTTTTTTAATTGATAATCCAAATAAAAGATTTTAATCTGGTGCAGCTACATTACTTACGATACAAATACATTAAGATTTTTTAATTGATTATCAAGTTAAAAATATGTTATTTTTTAAATTATTTTAATTAATACACATTTAATTAAATAATTCTTCCATCAATTATTAACTTTTAAAACATTGTAAATTAAAAGTTATGAAAGACTACATATTTATATTTTCAATATCAATAAAATAAAATTTTAAATACATTTATTTTACATCATTTATTTGTACGTAATTTGTCGCAAACAAACTGTCTTTGATTTTTAAATTTTTAATTAATTATTTAATAAAAATAATTTTAAATTGTTGCTGACTACATTGCTGCTTAAGATTTTTTATTGATTATCCAATCAAACATCTTTTGTTTTAAATTATTTAAATTAATGATCATTCAACTAATTTAATAAAATTAATATACACATTATATTGTCTATCAATTATCCATTTTACCCATATTTTAGACAGGAAAATATTTTCTTAAGACAACCCTATGTTTTTCGTTTTTCTCCTTTGTTGATAACTCACAAATATTATACTTTTAACCAAATCAAAAGTACTGTACACAAAAAATTAAAAATTGAAAAAAAAATGCACAAAGGTATGCAAAAGAAGGAAAAAAAAAAGACAAAAGATTCCATTGAATGGAAAAAAAAAAAAGCAAATTTAAGCACAAGATATGCAAAAACAGTGCAAAGTGTCTTTCTAATACAAACACATCATGAAGGAAAAAAAAAAACAAAATACTCCCCAGTCAAATAGTCACTCATAAAATTATCATGGAAATAATATGCAAGGGAAGTGAAGATAAAGAAATTGACTGGAACAGTTCCATTGTCACCTTTCAGTCACTTTTGTACTAAGTTGAAAATTAGAGGAGTGATTTGATGAACGATATTCTCCCAAATTTGTAGTGACACCAAAATTTGTAAATATATTCCTTTTTCACTGAAGCGTGGTTTTTGGTAACCTGAAAAAAAAAAACACAATGGGGGTAAAAGTTAGTATATACCTAAATAACTGTTGGTGTGAAATTGAATTAGCAGTCGTGTTGGCTAACCACCAGTCGATTCCCTTGTAGTGATTGACTCAAGGAAGGAATTCTATTCCGTGATTGGTTCCTAGTATACTCAAAAGAGAGCTTTCCAGTACTACGTTTCTAGAGGTTTCTAAACTATTGGAAAAATAACAAACTTTGGATAAAATATCCTAGTAACGGTAGAAATATAAGGGAAAGCGATAAAGACAAAACTCTAAAGAAGCAAGGAAAATATGCATTCAAATTTTTATTTGATAATTCGTGTCTGTTACATCATAGAATGCCATATTTATAGAGGCAAGGTGGTTGCAAGATCCATTTGGCTATTACTGCCCCTTAAAATATAGGAGAATATGGTATAAGGCTTACAATCATTTGTTACTCTTTATTCCACTCCTTCACATCGGCTTAGATATTTATCAAAATCCGATATTCATGGGATCCTTCATGATACCTTATCCTAACAAACCACCATTGACTGATTTAGCCGTTACCTTCTCATCTATTCGTCCTAGCAGCCAATCTACCATCCATGGCTAGTTTCTTACGCCAACATAATTGCCCCCTTTTTTTGTGTCGTTTGAATTTTCAAACATTTAATTCCCCTGCCTCGAACGACTACAGAAAAATTCAAAACACCCTAGGCCCAATTAAGATCTGGCAACAAACATCCAAGTTTCAAATTAATTAACAGGCACATATCTTTCCTTTATTTTTTCTTATCCTTAACCATATTATGTTTCGTCCCTTTCTTTAAAACCCCTATCGGCGCCTCTTCTCAGTTGCATTCTCTCTTTCTTCACCGTGTATTCCAGCGAGCTAGCTGCCTCCCAAAACCAATCAACTACATATGTTCTTTCTCCTCCACTGGAGCCATATTCCACGACTGACACTCTTGCCCCTTTCGACGAAACTCATCAAGAGTTCTTCCTGGGTCCTTGTCATCTTACTGAAGGAGAGGATAGTGACCACCTTGTCGCCAAACTCTTCAATTCCAAGAAAAACCCTCTTCCAATTACCTACGACTAGTATGGAATCCACAAATTTCCTTCTAGTTTTAGAACTTGGCTGAAACCCCTCCTCGAATACCAATCTTGGTTGAAAAGGGTCACCACCATTCATAAGAACGACTGGAAAGAATGAGGAATCCATGACATTATCATGCTCTCATCTATTGACATGACGTGGCTAAGGGATGTCTTGATCAGAATCTTAGGGTTCTAGTTTACAGCTATCAACGGTTTGGTGCTCCCGAAAACCATGGTCGACCCAACCTTGTTGGATGTTGTGGCTATTTTGAGCCTTCCCATCTATGGTGAAGAGTTACCTGCCCTGTAAAGTGTTTGTGGCAATGCTACGACTACCAATCTCAGCATCAAGTTTTCAAAGGATGACTCTGGATATTATAAATGTATGCTTCTCAAAGCTAGGAAATCAGGAGCTGTCACCAAGGGTGAGCATAACGCTTTCCTTTGGATGTGGTTCGGTAGATAGTTTGTTTGTACAGGTTCTGTAGGCGTAGTGAGTGAATACTGCAATTTTGTGTCAGCTACTACCTCTAGTCACAACCTTGCTCTAGGGCGTCTCCTGCTGTCGACACTTTTCAGGGGCATTTTTCAGCTGCTCTCTAACCTAGGTGACAACAATTCTGATTATACTATCGTTGCTGGGCCTATGTGGTTTCTAGTACTGTGGGCCAAATTGTATTTCTCAGATGTTCTCTACCCCGGTGGGGGTATTCTAACAACTAAAGAGAGTGATAACTGTTATGGCCAGGCTTTCATGCGTCTTCCAGCGTCTAAAGCTTCTGCCTTTGCTATCGCCAATTGGTTACTAACAACTGACTTCCATTTATAGTTCTCGCTCACCCTTCTTCACAGTCGGCTGACAGGTCCTTCTTAGACTTTGCTGGATACAGCTACCCTAAGCGAGGGTAACGTGACTGCTAGGAACAACTGGGCCTCGACTTTAACGACTAGAGGGCTACTCTATGGGGTCAAACCCACTTCAAGGAACAACAAGATTACTGTAGAAGCTTATTATACCCATTGCTTTGCTAGGCAATATTTTGGGTTGATCCAATCCATTCCCAAGCAATTAACATGCCCAGTACGTCTCCCAGTCAGCATCTGTACCTTTTGTCAGCCGAATGAAGTTTCTTCCGTTGTTGAAGACAATGATGAAAAGCTGCATTAATTCCTTTGTTTACAAGCATTTTGCATCAAGTTCAAGCAATGTGGATTTCTTCAATGATTGGTGGTAAGCTATTTCATCCACTCTTTTCCCTGGTGTAGCAGCCGATTATCTCACTCGGTTGATTGATGACACATCTGGCAATGATGAAGCAACACCTACCCCATCTAGGTGTCGACAGAAACGTCTAGCCACTCCAAGCCTTGAAGGTACTTTCTTTATTCTTTTTATTTCCTACTCCAATTGGAAAATCTACTACTTATATTTTACCCTCAGGTTCCCCTCCATCTGATCCTGTCGACGTGGATAATCTTCCTAATTCTCCCGATGTTTAACCTACTTCTCAGTCAACAAGGACGGTTAGGCATCAGACTCGACTCACCACTGGCCGTCAGACTTCGGCTTCTAAATCGGCTTCCAAGCGCCATGATAGCAGCCATGGTTCTTCCGGATAGAAATATCATATTTAAGTATCCATTTTGCATCATTTCGACTGCTAACTGATCCTCTCAATTTAGGTGAAAAAGAAAAAGTTGAAAAGGAATCAAGAGAAACAGAAAGAGATCTTCAAAGAGCCACTAGTTACGCCTGGTCCACGTCAACCGCAAGCGTGTAGCAGATACTAGCCACAAGGAGGCATCTGCGATGGGTTACCTATTATGAAGAAGCCTTCTATCCCTGATGAAGTGATGTTTGAGTATTTCTAATCTCCTGTGGCCAGTTTCTTAGCTCCTTAAGATGCCTCCCCTTTATTGAAGCATAAAAGATATGTTCAGGATACCTTGGTTAAGGCATTCATGTAACCCCCTTCTTATATTAAATTTAATTTAATTATTTAAAATTTTAATTATATATATATATATATATATATATATATATATATATATATATATATATATATATATATATATATATATATAAGTTCTAATACATTCTATTAATAACCAAAGTATATTGCTTGTAATTTACATCCTTACAATTTACAGAAACACTACTACAAAATTATCTAAGTATGTATACAAGTATTATCTACCCAAAATATTCCCATCCTACAGCTCTGGAAATTTTTGCATCTTCATCTGCTAACTAATTCTTCAGTCACTTGAAATTTACACTTCCCTAGAATCTAGGGACAAAATTACCGGATCATGCATTTAATTTCTCATACAAGGACAGACATTATCAACCAGAAAAATTTATATAATAATTAATAAATCACATAATTAAAACAAGTGCAGTATGATTTATGCAAATGCAGTTTTGACTCAATAATTTTTGACCCTGCTCCATGGAGACTTCCCCTTTGAGTGTTTAGTAAGTAACTGACCTACCATTACGCACTGCAATTCAGCTATCAGCCCTTACTAAACGCGAATAAACTAAACAGAATTAGGAGATCAGGATACCCAGGAAGGCCACCACGACTGCATCTCTGTCCAGATTACAGCCACATAAGGAATTGCCAATATCCTTCTCCCCACAGACTATATAATCACTGATTATACAGCCCTGTCTAACTTATTCTGCTCACCCAAAAACAAATCATTTCTCATGACTACCACAGTCCCGGTTAGCCAACATAATCCCTTTTTCACTTGAAATATTTGAAAATCCCCCAAAAAGACTCATGCATATGAATTATGTTAATGATCACAATTAAATAAATAATTTTACACAATAACCTACAAGAATAATTAATTTAAACAATTTACATTATAACATTAATATTTTAGTAAATTATCAATTAAATCATTATTAGGAAAAATTAATAAACTACCCTAAATCTTTTACTAAAATTTCAATTATGTCCTCAATATAAAATTACCAAATTATCCTCACTATTTTCTGTTATTTCCAATTTTGCCCTTGATCTTTTTATTAATTTCCGAATGTATCCCTAAACTTTCTAGAGCATACGAAATTACCATTTTACCCTTATACATTTCTATTATTTTCGAAATTACCCTTGATCTTTTTACAAAATTCCCAATGTATCCCTACACGTGAAATGACTAGTTTGCCCTTGGTTAAATGAAAATTTCCAGATAGTATCCTTTGTAAATTAACCATGGCCGAATGGCCTACATGCCATTTCCAACAATTTTTTCCAAAGCAACCAAGCCAAATTCCAATCAAAATCAACCAAATCAAGTTCAATCAAAATCAAGCAACCAATGTTCCATCCATCACAACATATCAATAATTCAATCAAACATTGTTCCAATCCATAATTTCAAATCTCTAACATCAAATATACAAAAACCCCTAAATCAATTTAAACCTTTCATGGTTCTTAGTTACATTTTGAATTAAACCCTAACAACATGTTTCTCCTAATTCCAAGGGTTCTAATTTGAAATTAAATGCCAAGATCCTTACCTTGAATCCTTAATTTGATGAAGGAACCCTTGAATCTTTTCTTTCCTTCCTCCTTGGTCTTCTTGAAATTTTAGGATTTTCTCCCAATTTCCTTCCTTTTGGCCGAATATTATTGGATGAGGGGGAGGTTTAGATTGGTTTCTTTCTTAATTGTAGAAGAAAAGATGAAGTGAAATGGAGGGGCTGCTGTGTGGGAAGCTCACGGTTTTGGGTTGGAGAGAAAATAGGTTATGTGAGATTTGTTTCTTTAACTTGGTTTCTTATATGTTAAAAAAAATTTCTACACCCAATTTAATTTATTTTAGATGTCCAGCTACAGCTACAAGGCAGTTCCTTTTGTCAAAATCTCCAGCCATTTGGACGTCCCAATTGAGCTTGCTTAAGTGAGTGAATAACTAGTTGGTCAATTAGTCAAAATGTAGAAAAGTTTGGAGGGTTCTAGAAGGTAATTAGGGTTTTTAATTATCTTACAAACTAATTAGAATTTTAAGAAACTAACACCACCATTAGATTCCTCACTATTAAAAACCTTGGGGTAGTGTCTTAATTATCTCTTAATCAAAGTCTAATTAGCTTAATTTAATCACCTTAGAGACTTTGAGTTGTCAAATTTTGATTGGTTAATACTTTAAATCTAATTTTTCTTAGTTAAACATTTTTATTAATTATTCTAAGTATGTTATAATTAATAGATAATTCCATAGATGTCATACAAATTTTATCTTAATTTTCTACTTGAAATTTTATCGTAATAATTTCTCAGAGTTCTAGCTTTCAGAAAATCCTAACAATTTGAAATTAGCATTTTAATTTGTCAACTGTATATATTTTTAATCTACATTCAATTATCTATTTATTAGATTACAGTCTATTCCAAAATGTTACACCGAAAAAATTTATCCTGGACAGCTTTCTGACATAACTGTCCAGTCAACAAGCAATTCAAACAAAAACAAAGACATCCAAAGGTTCAAAATTTTTTGCTGAATAGAACTGTATTAATTCCATTATGAAAATATGTACAGAAAGTTTCTATAAAATACAGTACATAATTGCTCATAATATGCATATATAAATATGCACAAATAGTAAAATAAAATGAGGATGTTACAATTCCCAGACAATCCTATTCATGTTAACACCCTGAGGTCTTCCCTCTCGAAGCTTGCTATTGCAGTTAACTCTCCCATTATTTCTGAGGCCGAGAGGAAAGTCTATGAACACATCGCTTTGCTGCTAGGCGACCTAGAGGCCAAATATGAAGTTAATGCCAAAAGGAGAGATCAAACGGCTGAGGAGCTGTCGCGGCTGAGTAAACTGGAAGCCAGTAGGGCCAATCTAGCAGCTCAATATGTGTCTGTTGAACAACAATGAGTAGCTGATCTAAAACTGCAAGAGGAAACCAGCGCACGACTAGTTGATCTCCAAAATCAGCTGTTAACTATCCAGCAAGAGATCTCCATACTTCAACTTGTCCTTGCAGGGGCCATAACTGGAGTCAACAACTGCAATGACAAAAGAGTGGAACTCTATGAGCAAGCCACCAAGCTGGACAAAGACATTACATTACTTCAAGAGCAAAAATAATTGCTTGAACAAACTATGGCTAGGGTGGATCAGGAGTTGTCAGCTGCTGACATGGAGTGGAGTGGTGATAAGCAAATGCTTATTCAGGCACAATCTCCAGTTGCTGCCGTTCCTATCTCCTTGGTTGCTGCTCAATCAGGGACTCCTGAGACAACTTCTTTAGCCGTCCAGCCTTGATACCCTTGGTTTCTTAAAAACATTTACTTTTTCCTTACTCGCTTTTAATAATTTTGGGCCTTGGTTGGCTAGGGTGGCTGGCTTGTAGCCGTCAGAATAAGTATTTTCTGTTAGCCTTAATTCATGCATGCTAGGGTAATATCTCTTCAAATATCTTATGTTTATACTTCTGTTATGCTCATTCCCATACATCAATCGATACGCCCCTGCAGATAACACTTGACTGACAATGAAAGACCCTTCCCATGTAGGCGACCATTTCCCTAACTTGGGATCTTTCTGGCCAATAGGTAACATAATTTTCCGTACCAAATCACCATCATCGAATGACTTCTTATGCACATTCTTATTATAACTTTGTGCCAACTTTTCTTTATTTATCCTAATATTCTCATAGGCCATCAAGTGATCCTCATCAACGGTTTCTAGCTCCATAATCATTGACCTTTGATAATCATCGGCTGATAATGAATTTTGCTTGGCTACCCTTTGCAATTGTACATTTATTTCCAAGGGTAATACTGCGTCTTGGCCATAAGTTAGGCGAAATGGCATAGTAGCCGTGGCATTGTTTCTAGTATTTCTACAAGCCCATAAAACTTTAGGTAAGACCTTATGCCACCTTTTGGGCTTGTCTTCAATGGTCTTTTTGATCAGATCTATAATTATCTTATTGGTAGCCTCAGCCTGCCCATTAGCCTGAGCACAATATGGTGTTGAATATATCATCTTTATGCCAAATTGTTGAGCAAAGGCCACCACTTTATCTCCCGTGAACATAGTACTCTTCAGCAGCACCTCTGTTGGAAACACAGAACTTCAGAAGTAGTAGTCACCTGACTACTCTCTTAAGCTCTCTTAAGCTCTCTTCAGTAGCACCTGCTACTAGATATGCACAACCACCTATTATGGTCCCTTCACATCAAGGGAGTGGTGGACAAAACACCTTTGGTTTAAGCACTAATGGCTCTCACCTAGAGTGTCTTAGGCTAAGGAAGTTCCTTCAAATAGGGGTTTGTCAACTGACCTTTACCCAGTACTTTGGCAACCTTCCTTACACTTAGCTCATTCGTACTTGATCAATTTATAGACTTGATCAAGGAGTTAGCAATTTGTGGCCGTTGGAGATTGAACACTAATACCACATAAGTTGTCCATGTTCGTGTAGAGGTCTGTTTAAGCTTGGTTCAATCTCATCCACACAACTCATTGAGTTGTCTTCTTCATCTCTGCTCTTGCTCCACTATCGCCAGCTTTCATTTTGAATCTATTGAAGGATCTGCAGATGCTTAGCTGTGAACTTAGTGGCTTCCATGTGGTCTTAATACTCAAAAACCATGGGAAATTTTCTGGAGATTGTTGTCGCAGTAAGTCTTCTTAAGAAGGGTGGTTTATTGCTTTTAAACAATCTCACTCTACTATTGGTTGCTGGCAGTTCGTTAGATGAGAACAATTGTTTCCCTTGAGTTTTATGACTTAGACTTTGTCACGAGACTCTAGGAAAAACAACATCAAGATTAATGTTGTCCAAGCACTAATTCATGTAACTGGTGTGTGCTTCTAGAGTGCAAGACACGTCTGTCTACGCGTTCCAACTGCAATGCAACTTCTGATGATCCTCAAGCCATGTGTAGCTTCTGATATCTACCCCTTGACTTAAGTTATCTCCAGCATCATGCCTCTGATCCTACACAGCTTCTAATATCTGCACTTTGACCTGGAAAACATGATTGCCTTTCCAGCTTCTCAATTACTCTTCTTCAGGTAGTCTTGCTTCTGATTGTAGAATCTATGTCATGGAGAAGCTTCCACTGTAGGCTTATGCTTCACACATGTGCTATGCTCCTGAATCTGTCCTGTCTTGAGAAGAACACTTAAAGCAACCATTAGTAACTAAGTTCAGTAACCTTTCATTTTGCCTCATAGTGGTTTGTCATCATTAAAACATTTAGTTCTAGGAGAGACTTTGTCTCAACAAAACTAAAACAATCATTTTATGTTGTTTTAATTTTTGTTAAAGAGAATATTTTTTCAAATAATATTTTTTTAGCACAAGACCTTATATGATTAATTTTTCAACAAAGAAATAAGTTAGTACTTATAAAATTTAGTATCACACACAAACATCTAAATTACACACCGAGGGGGTCTAGCTCAGTTGGTTGAGTAAGGTGCGTGAGTTGTTGTAAACCCTTGGTACTTGTCTTCGATTCTTATGGAAAAAAAAACCTAAATTATGTATGACTCACAAACACACACACAAACACCTAAAATTTGATGATCCTAAATTACGAATGACTCACACACTAGGATCATGATGCGTAGCAAAATACACCCACACAACTAGCTTGGAAACCACTTGCCACTACAAAGCCATCCTGTGACAGTCTCTTGCTAACAATGGGCTGATAACATTCATTGCCTGTAATCTCCTTTAGTTGGTTCAACTTCTCATTTGAAGCTACTAAAAGCATTTCCCCAACATATTGAATCGTGCATAGGCTGAGAAGGTTGTTCACCAAATACTAATGTATTTCTATACTTCCATATGGTGGTTAAGAGGATGACAAGCATATGTTCCATTGAATACCATCTTTAGTCAGGGAGGAGCAAGACATGTTTGCCTCCACCCAATTGTAGATTTTTGTCAGTGAAGAAAAATTCAGGACATAATGTCTCCTGAAATGCGAGCCAAACATGCCATGTAAGGTGGCAGTCTCAAAGAGTATGAAGACCACTAGTTTCATCCATTTGATGACATATAGGACAAAGGGTAGAATTGGAATGCCTCAACTAACTCGAAAAGCATTGGTGGGTAAACCATGCTTTAAGATTTTCCACATGAAGCATCATTGACATTGATGACCATCCCAACACTAATTTTTTATTTTTCCAAATCTGATCACCATGGTTTTCATAATGGCTAGTTATTAATTTGTATGTTGACTTCTTTGAGAATGAGCCCATTTGAAGTAAGGGACCAGATAAAACTATCATTCTCCATCTCTTTCAAGGCAAGAAATGCAGCTAGGACCATAATTGCAACCCATATTAGTGGTTAGTTTTCAAACAAAGCTACATTCCACTAGCTCTCTATGTTGACAAAATAAAAATAAAAAACTTTTCCAATAGATTCTCAAGAAGAGTTTGGATAATAGATTCTCAGCCTTAGATCGATCGTAATCACGAATCCTCCCCAAAATGAACAAACCTTCCATTGCCTAGCACCCAACTATCACCCTTACAAATAAAGTCCCAAGTATTAACAATTGCTGGCCAAAATTCAAAACATTATGAAGTTTTTGTTAGAAATAATAATAATAATTAGAAAATGAAGGGTTGTGAGTTAGTGTTAGAAGATGAAGGGATATGAGTTAATATGCATTAAGGAACATTACTCATATCTAACCACTAAGAATTAAAAGGGTTATTGACATTATGCCTATTTTGGAGTGAATCAGTTGGTCACTAGAAGGGGGTTGAATAGTGTCACAACAACTAATCAGGCTATTTTCTATTGCACAAGCACACCAGCTTTTGATTTCTGCTTCTCAAGCTACAAGCTTAGAAATCAGATGACTTAACAAAAGTATACCTTTTTCCTTTACAAGTACTTGGATAAAAGAATATCTGAAGATAAATAATCCAATTAATCTTGTGTTCTGCTGCTTCAGAACCTACTCTTAAAGATATCAGATTTTGTAAAATTATATATTCTATTGTTTGCCTTAATACTGGAGTAGGTGTTGCTTCTAAATAATGAAAATGTTTTATAAAAACATTTTGATCAAATATCAGAGTTAAGCTTTTTCAAAATAAGGTTTTTCAAAAATAAATCTTAAGAACACAACAACAAAGACAAAGAAGAAGTAGCAGGGAAGGAAATAATCACACCAAGGAATTATACTGATTCACCCTAACCTGGGTTACATCCAGTATCTACACCTGTAGGCTTTCTCCACTAAGACCAAGCACCCAACTGTGGTATTCTTTCTTTCCTAAATCCTCCATAGGCTCCTACAACTAGTATTCTCTAAGCCTTTGCAGGCTCCACCTAAGTATTCTTTCGAAAAACCTCTCCAGCTTCACCTCAGTATTCTCTAAGCCTCTGTAGGCTCCACCTGAGTATTCTTTCAAAAATCCTCTCCAGACTTCAACCTCAATATTCTCTAAGGCTCTACAGGCTCTACCCAAGTGTTCTTTCAAAAAGCCTCTCCAGGCTTTATACCCTTAGTAGCACCTATTACTAGACTCACACAACTACATGTTGTGTTTCCTCTAAACTTCAGAAGCAGCAATTCCTTGATTACTCTTCTAAGTTCTTTCCCTCTAATCTTAGGGGATGGACACTACACCTTTTGGGATGTCTTCTACTAAGGCTCCAAAGATGAAGGTGTTTATAGAAATTTTTTTGGATTTGGCTCTCCACCTAAAGTGTTTTGGCTAAGGAAGTTCCTTTAGATAAATGGCGAGTTCACTTGACCTTACCTTCTCTCTTTGACAATTCTTCCTTGCAAGTTACTCCATCGAATTTGATCAATTTATAGTGTGATCAGGAGCTAGCCGTTTTTGTGGGCGTTGGAGGTTGAATCCAACTTTCAAATTGTCGCATGAGTTGTCCAAGTTCCTGCAGCTTGTCATTTTGTGCATCTTCAACCTCTGCCTTTTACAACTCATTGAGTTATCTTCTTCATCTCTGCTCTTCTCCACTGTCAGCGAGCTTGCACTCATTGAATTTGAATTAAATCCATTGAAGGACCCATTGAGATAGATTCGTTGAGTGCTAGTTGTTGGTATTAGTGGTTCCTCATGTTTTTTTAATTTGAATCATGAGAAGTTTTCTGAAGATTGTTTTTGTAGCATGTCTTCTGTAGATGCAATGTTAATGTAGTGCAATGTGCTACAATCTTCATTCTACTTGGTTGTTGGTTCTTTGATGAGGACAATTGTCTTCCTTGAGGTGCTTTGATTAAAAAATCATCAAGGATAACTAGGTACTCACAACTTCAGAATTAGTGTTGTCCAAGCACTGATGCATGTCTTGACTGGTGTGTGCTTCTCGATAGTGAGACACGTCTGTCATCACAAACCAACTTGTGATGCAACTTCTGATGATCCTTAAGCCATATGTAGCTTTTGATATTTACCCTTTGACTCAAGTTATCCCTAGCATCATGCTTCTGATCACACACAACTTTCAATATCTGCACTTTGACTTACAAAACATGACTGTCTTTCCAACTTCTGAATAGCTCTTCTTCTTGTAGTCCTGCTTCTGAATGCAGAATCTATGTCATGAAAAGCTTCCACTGTAGGTTTATGCTTCACACCTGTTCCATGCTTATGAATTTGTCCTGTCTTATCTATGAACACTTAAAGCAACCATTAGTAGCTAAGTTCAGTCACTTGCAGTTTTGCTTTATTGTGGTTTGTCATCATTAAAACATTAGCTTCTGGAGGGACTTTGTCTCAACATAGTTAGTGTGTTAATTAAAAAGTCATGTAATGGCCATGGGTTACTTTACTATAAATAGAGTACCAATCCATGTAGCTTGTGTGCTAAAATGAAAAAGAATCTCTTATATTCTCTCTAGTCTCCTCTTTCTATTTTTCTAACAAAGTGGTATAAGAGCTAATGGTGAAATTTGGTGACTAGTCAGACGAGTATTGAAGGCTAATGGTGAATAAAGTATTGTTATTAGTTTCAATTGATGGTGAAATCATTAATTTCAATTGAATAGATCCCTGATAATAAAATATTGTTATTTTTTGTCATAAAAATATTGTTACTAGTTTAAAAAATGCCTCATCAAAGTTCACTTTAGGTCTAAAAATATGTTTGATCGGCCCTAGTAACTTGAAACATTGAATATTTCATTCTCTCTATTTATATTTGTTCTTTTGGAGAGACATTGCTGAGTTTTAGTTTAAGATCACTTCTTCTACAAGTTTTGAATGTTGGATTAATTTATTATGGATTTAATGTTTTTTAATGTTATTGTTGTCTCTTCATACTACAAATATTGCTTTTGGTCTTCTAACATTGACAAGAGATAGAGTAGATAGAACTTTTAATACTTTTAGAGTAAATTGTCATTTTAGTATCTGAAAATGTGTAGTGCTATTTCATTAGTTCTTGAAATTAAGAAAATTGTAAATAATCCCTTAAAGTGTAATTTGTTAGTCATATTAGTACAAAAGTCCAAAAAAAATGTGACTTAAGTGATAATATTAACACATATTTAAAATTATCTATTTAATTTAAATATTATAAAATAATATTTATAAGAAATATAAAATTATTTTTTATAAGAAATATAAAATATTTACTTAGAATTATTTATAATAAAATTAAGAGGGGGGGGGGAGCCCCCTAAACGTCGCTTCCTCCCTGACCTTGATTATCTCTAATTAAAAGAAAAAAAAAATTTAAGACCTAATTAAAAATTTGGTAAAAGTATGGAAGAAAAAACAACCAAGTTCATCATCATATCTATTATATTGGTCCTGTTGGATTCACTTATTCACATATAATCTCTTAATATTATTTTGATATTTACATACATGCAGAAGAAGTAGTTGAAATGTAGCATGGATCCTCTAAAATGGTGTTCTCAATTCCTGACACCTCTTGTAACGGCGTGGCTAAAGGAGCAGTGGATTCTCCTCAAGCCGTACGAGGTAAGAGTTGGTGAACTAGACCGTGTTGTTGAGAACCTAAAAAAAAAGAGAGTTGTAATACAACGTACAATTGATGAGGAAGAACATCGACGTGGAAGAGGGATTCATGTTGAAGTTGAAGAATGGAAAGACAGGGTGGATAAACTTATCTTTAAATACCAGGGTTTCAACAGTGACACATACCGTGAGCTTGCGGAGTTAAACTTGTTACAGAGTGGTTACCTTCCCAAGCCAGGGATAAGGTATGGTCGAAGCAGAGAAGCACATGAAATTACAAGGGAGGCCAATGGGTTGTTATTGCAAACGGCAAAGTTCGACACTTTGTCTTATTGGCCTGGCCCACCTTCGATGGCAGCATTTTTTTCTAACATTGGTTATGAAAGCTATCCATCGAGAGAAGAAACAATGAGAAAGATTATTGAAGAATTGGAAGACCCAAGTGTTAGAATGATTGGCCTTCATGGGTTGAGTGGCGTAGGCAAGACCACTTTAGTCAAAGAAGTTGTTAAGAAAGCCTTTGAAGCTAAGATGTTCGATGTAGTGACAATGGCAAGCGTGACAAGAAATCCTGACATAAGAAAAATCCAAGGGCAAATTGCTGACACGTTGGGGGTTACATTGGATGAGGAAAGTGACATTGCAAGAGCTGCTAGAATACAAAGGATATTAAATAATGAGAAAAAGAGCACGCTTATAATCCTAGATGATCTTTGGGAAAAAATGGACTTGAATATGCTAGGGATTCCATGTGAAATGGAGAATGATGGTGGCCTAAAGAATGTTAAAGAAGGAAAATCCCTCGGCACTGCTGACTTGAAGAATGTCAAAGAAGAAAAATCCCCTATTGATCTTAGTATGAGGAACAGGGTGAGAACAGAAGAAACTTTCAACCAGTACAAGGGATGCAAAATTTTGATGATTTCTGAAAGCAAACAAGCGTTACTAAGACAAATGGAAGGGAAAGCAAAATCTATCTTATATGTGGAAATCCTAAAGGAGAAGGAAGCAGAGATGCTGTTCAAGAAAAAGGCGGGAATTGGTGACAAGGATTCTGAATTTGAAAAGTTAGCAGCTCAGATTGCCAACAAGTGCAACGGGTTGCCAATGTCAATAGTTACAACTGCAAGGGCCTTAAAAAACCAGAGCCGCTCAGTATGGGAGGATATTCATCGAAAACTCGAATGGCAGAATTTAACTGGAGCACCTGAATTGTCTACAAAGTTGAGCTATGATCTTTTAGAAGACGATGAACTCAAGTATACTTTCTTACTTTGTGCTCACATGGGTCGTGATGCATTGATTATGGACTTGGTGAAATATTGCATTGGTTTGGCTTTTCTTCAAGGGATCTACACAGTAAGGGAAACTAGAGACACAGTATATGCATTGGTTGAGAAGCTAAAAGAGTCAGGTTTGTTGTCTGATGGTTATTCAAGTGATCATTTTACCATGCAAGAAACCGTTCGCAATGCGGCTTTGTCAATAGCATACAAGGAAAATCATTTATTTACAATGACAAAGGGAAAAATAGATGAAAGGCCTGATAAACTTGAAAGGTATGCTGCTATTTCCTTGTATCATTGTGACTTCATTGAGGGGTTTCTTAAGAAAAGACACTACCGAAGACTTAGAGTCTTCCAAGTTAACAATAATAATCCAAATCTCAAAATACCCAACAACTTTTTCAGAGGAATGAAAGAACTCAAAGTGTTGATATTGACTGGCATTCATCTGTCCCTCTCAAAGTTGTCAATTTCATCCTTGACAGAACTTAGAATGCTTTGTTTGGAGCAATGCTGCATGTTAGATGAGGAATTTTCCATCATAGGCCAGCTGAAAAAGTTAAGAATTCTTAGTTTTTCAGGATCTGATATTAAAAATTTGCCAGTTGAATTGAAACAGTTAGAAAAACTACAAATTTTTGACATAAGTAATTGCTCTAAACTTGAAGAAATTCCATCTGGTGTCATATCAAGCTTGGTAAGTTTGGAGGAGCTATATATGAGAAACACCTTGATTAAATGGGAGGATGAAGGACATACACATGAAAGTACAAAAGCTACTCTGTCCGAGTTGAAACATTTGAATCAATTGATTACTCTAGACATACAAATCCCAGATGTTTCATATTTGCCGAAGAACTTGTTCTTTGACCAGTTATATAGTTACAAGATTGTTATTGGAGATTTGAATGCATATTTGGAGACTGATTTCAAGATGCCAGAGAAGTATGAAACATCGAGATTCTTGGCAATTCGATTGAAAGGTGACAATGCCAATATTCATTCTCTAAAGGGGATCAAAATGCTGTTTGAAAGAGTTGAAAATTTGTTTCTGGAAGAACTTAATGCTGTCGAAGATGTTTTTTATAGATTGAATTTAAAGGGGTTTCCATATCTAAAACATTTGTGGATTGTAAATAATTCTACAATTGAATTTCTCATCCATCCAAAGGACAGAGAACAGTCACAACACCCTGAGAAAGCTTTTCCTAAATTGGAGTCATTGTGTCTCGATAATCTCAAGAACATGGATAATATATGCTCCTGTAAACTTTCAGAACCTTCCTTTGGTAAACTGAAAGTCATCAAAATCAATCTGTGTGGTCAATTGAAGAATGTCTTCTTAATTTCTGTGGTTAGCCTTTTAATTGTTCTTGAAACAATTGAAGTTTCTGAATGTAACTCTTTGAAGGAGATTGTCCATGCGGGAACGCAAAGTGTTGATGAAGTCAAGCTTATGTTTCCTGAATTACGCTTTTTGAAGCTACAGTCTTTATCCCAATTTATTGGATTTTATCCCATTCCAACGAGAAAGGAGAAAGAATTCTTTAATGAAAAGGTGTGTTTAAAATGATCCTTTAAATGTCTTTATCGTTTACAGCGTAAACTTCTTTTTCACATTTTTTGTTAAGACCAAAAGGAATTTGTTTGTAAGGTGTTAAACTTAAAAAAAAGGAAAAAAGGGGGACATCATATCTATTGCGAAAGTTAAGTTGAGAAACTCAATACATTCTTTAATTTTTGGAGAGACACTAATCATGTGTCTTTTTGCAGATTGAAGTTTCAAAATTAGAGAGAATGGAGTTGTCCTCAATCCCGATTGACATAATATGGAGTGTCCACCAATCTTCTTCACAAAGTTCCTCTTTTAAAAATCTTACACATTTGGATGTTAATGGTTGTTGGAAATTAAAAGATTTAATATCATTTTCAATGGTGAAGAGTTTGGTAAGTCTTCAAAGCCTTTTTGTAAGTGAATGTGAGAAGATAACAAGCATCTTTCCCGATTGCCCGCAAATGGAGGTAAGTAGGTTGGTCGGATTAGATTTGACTTTTGGATCTCTAATACACCCCAATATCTTTCATGTTATAGAATTTGAAATCCCTCATTATTATGGGTCTTGCGATATTTAAAATTTATTCTGACTACAAAGCACCCTAATTATTGCGAAGTTTATATGATTCAAAAAAAAATTCTTAACCCAAACAGTAATTTACAACCTTTATTATAATTGAAGTATTTTTTGCTCTCTATTGATTTGGTTTGCTATATGTTCGACATCTAATTCCATTAACTTATGGCTACTGTGAATGAAAACAGGGTAGCGTCTTTCAAAAATTGAAGAATATCAAACTTAGTAGAATGAAGAGTTTGAGTAAGATTTGGAATTCGGAACCCCCGTCAGATTCCTTCAGCAAACTGGACACGCTAATCATTGAGGAGTGTGATAAATTAGTCAATGTTTTCCCCTTTTACATTGAGGGAATATTTCAGAATCTATGCAATTTGAGAGTTAGCAGGTGCAGGTCCATGCAAGCAATATTTAATATACACATACAAGTTTGGGAAGTAGCTAATTTGCAAGATGTTCATTTAGAAACACTCCCAAAATTGAAGCATGTTTGGAATTTGAATGAAGACCGAGTAGGGATTCTTAAATGGAACAATCTGCAAAAGATAATGGTTCAAAAATGTTACAGCTTGGAAAATATATTTCCATTTTCTGTATCCAATTGTCTTGATAATCTTGAATACCTTGTGGTGAGTCATTGCTTGGAATTGAGCGAAATTGTGGCCAAAAGTGAAGCTTCAAACACTGATAATGTACACTTTGACTTCCCTAAACTAAGCACCATCAAATTTTCACGGCTACCACAACTCACGAGTTTTTATCCAGGAGCTTATAAATTATGTTGTCCAGCATTGAATGACCTTTCTATTGAACTTTGTGACAAGCTGGAACCATTCAACAGAGAAATGCCCGCCCTCTTTCCCGAAGAGGTACACTACTAAGCCTTTCAACTCTTCAACAATTGTTTCTTTTTCTTTTTTCTTTTTTGTCATGGTGTCCCTCAATCCACTGGATCAAAGACTAATCTCGTTCTCGGTACGTGGCTGCGCTTGCCCAATGGAATTTTGCACACGAAGGGAATTGAACACGGTTCTATAGATCATTTTATATCATGTGAATGTAGCGGGATCTTACATCACTGCCTATATGTTCTTCAACAATTGTTTCTAACTCATGCAAAAATAAATAAAAAATTATAAAAACAAAAAAATATATTCTCATTGAAATGAAAGGCGCACTTATATATATATATATATATATATATATATATATGTATATATATATAAATTTATTCTTCTTTCTCAGTATTTATTTTTTTATAGGTAATCAATAAGTTGAAGTCCATGCAAATTGAGTCTCGGCATGCAAACTCACCAAGCAGTTATATGGTGAAAGGGAACCATCGAAGGGATAACTTAGAAGAGCTTTGCTTATCTAGATTAACGGATACTGAGATTCTATATTCTTTCCTTCATAGAAATCCTAATCTGAAAAGCCTATCACTGAACAACTGTTTCTTTGAAGAGATAGTGCTTCTCGAAAAACACACTGAGATTGAAAACTTGGGAGTAGTTCCAAAGCTGAAAAGCTTGAAGTTGATAAACTTGCCTAAGCTCAAAGAGATAGGCTTTGAACAAGACATAATTCTTAAAAGGATAGAGTTGTTGATTTTAAAGAATTGTCCTCGTATGACCACTGTAGTGCCTTCCTCGGCATCTCTCAGTAGCTTGACGAATCTGGAAGTGGTTAATTGCAATGGATTAGAAAATCTAATGTCACCATCTACTGCAAAAAGCTTGGGTCAACTCAACACCATGAAGGTAATCAAATGTGAATCTCTGACGGAAATAGTAGGAAAAGAAGGAGATGGAGAAAATGCTGGAGGCAAAGTTGTTTTTAAACAATTGAAGGCCCTGGAACTTGTTTCACTGAAGAAACTCAAGAGGTTCTGTAGCTCTGATGGTTGTGACTTTGAGTTCCCGTCTTTGGAAAAAGTAGTAGTGAGTGCATGTTATAATATGGAAAATTTTTCTGAGAAAGTCACGAGCAGTAGCACACCCATTTTACAAAATATATATGTCGTACATGAAAAAGAGAGGAAAAGATGCTGCTGGAAAGGTGATTTAAACGGTACAATAAAAAAAATATTCGAGGAGAAGGTACGTAATATTATGATTTTTTTTACAGGATTTTTATTTTCCATTTTGTTATTTTCGCTCTCTTTTAAAAGTTAATTTTTTTGGGGAATGATTTAAAAGTTAATTTAAAATAATTATATTATTTTGCTTAAATAAAAATTTGTTTCAATTGTTGCTGAATAAAGAAAAGAAGAGAAATAAAATTGAATTAAAATAATAAGGCATGCCATTCTCTAGATAATGGATTTGTCTTAATGTAAAATAAAATTGTGAGTGTTGGACAAAATTATAATTAATTAAATTGTTTCGTTCTATCTTAACTTTCATTATAGTCTTTAACTTACATTATAGTGTTTATCTTAACAATTTTTTAGTTTCTATTTTTCTTAAAATTAAATGTTTTCTCTCTTATTAGTTGCCTAGTATTTTAGCTTGTGCATTGCACAGATTTAATGTCATGTAGAGGGTTAAATTCTGGATCAGATAACCATACATAAAGGATCAGGATTTAATGTCATGTGACTTTTTAAAAACTCACATGACTTAGTGTGTTTTAATCTTGACCAATCAAGATAAGATATAGTAGTAGTCAATATTTATTCCTTTCACTCTCAATATATATATATATATATATATATATATAGAGAGAGAGAGAGAGAGAGAGAGAGAGAGAGAGAGAGAGGAGGAGAGATAGGAGGGATCCACTTACTCCAAGAGTAGCTCTAAGAGGGTTACTCCTCATCCTCACCATTCATTTTCTTGAAATATAATGTTGTAATGAATATATAAATAAATGGTGAGGATGAGGAGTAACTCTCTTAGAATTACTCTTGTAGTAAGTTGATCCCTCCTTATATATATATATATATATATATATATATATATATATAATTAGTTTATATATAAAATAGTAGGGTAAATTAAAAGTTAATATATAATAAGAGTTTAATGGTCATGCACTGGCAGTGTAAGATAGTTATATACTGTCATCCAGTTTAAGTAGTTATTGTAAAAGTCAACAAACTTGTCATACATGATGATATGTGATTAGATGAAGTGAAAAACTATTTTAGATAAATGCTAGTGACACTCTCTTAAACACTCTCTTTTCAACACTCTCTTAGAGAAATTGGCTAGAATTTGATAGAAATCACCAATTTTGGTGAATCTCATTTATGAAAATTGATTATGAAACTTTCTAAAAAATTTGACAAAAAAAACACTTTTTTTTAATAACACTAGCCATTTCGAAGGTTTCTCAACCTTCACATTTATTTATAAATCATCTCTATTAAAATTATTATATTGAATGAGTGTTTTTAAGAACTATTTTTTAACAAAAGCTTTTTTACGAGTTTTTCTTTGATGAAAGCATTTTCGAAAATTTCTTTAACCTTTTATCTCTTTCAATCTATCCTTTTCATCTTTTATTTCTAAATTGAATTTCAATGTTTTTAAAATAAATTATCAATAATTAAAAATAATCTTGTACCATAATATAAAATGTTTGTCATAAATCTAAAATATAATTTATATATATTAAAAAATATCTATTTATTATGAATTTCAATAATTTTATAATTTATATACTTAAAGGTTTATTATAAATTTTAGTTATATAAAATAAACATTTACTTTGTACATTACACATGTTAAAATACTGCTCACTAGTATTTTAGCATGTGAATTGCACAAGTTAATTATTTGCTTGTATACAATTATAATTATAATTTATAATAAATTAGTATTTTTAAATTTTAAAATTAGATAATAAATTTATAATAAATAATTTTCAATTGTGATATATGATTATTTTTAAAATGGATAAGCAGCTAAGAAAATCAAATATACAAATAAAAATAAAAATAAAAATAAGTGTAGTTTGAGATAATTTAGAAACATAAATATATTTTTCTTTTGAATTTTTGTTAACGGCAATTAAATTAAAATCCAATAGTAGCAGTAGTAGCAATACTGCTATATGTCAGCTGTCAACGACGTGGTCAGTCAATTGATGGAAGGGACAAAATTTGCAATATTTTGAAAAGTAGGGAGTAAAATGTGAAAAAAAAAAAGAGTTAGGAGCAAAATTAGCAAGAAAGTGATAAACTGAGAACAAAAAGTACAATTAAATCTTTCTAATTTGTAGATACAGAGTTCCATTTTCACAAATAAGAAATTTCAGTCATACCCTTTTTAGTATATTTGGTGTGCTGCAAATGATAGATGAGGGCTGCAGTGCCAACCCAGATGAAATTTAACTTGACTGAGTGGAATATGATATATCTGACTATGAACTTATTCGCAATATATATTTACAGAAATTTTTTGAAGGCATGAGCAAGATGAGTTTTTCCGAACATCCTGAGCTACAAGAAGCCTGGCAAGGTGGTCAAGTTGATCTGCAAATTATTCATAGTTGGTTTTATAGTTTGAAAATTCTGAAGCTGGAGAAGTGTGAAATTCAACCATGTGCAATTCCATCTGATATTCTTCCTTATTTAAAGAGCTTAAAAGAACTGGAAGTACGAGATTGCAAAAATGTAGAGGTAATTTTTGAGATGCAAGACACAGAGGATGTAGGAACGACATTCCAATTGCAGAAATTGACTTTACAAAGGCTACCAAAACTTAAGCAGGCGTGGAATGGGAATGGTACAGTAACTCATAGCTTTCAAAATCTGCAAACAGTGTTTGTTACGGCCTGTCGCAACCTGCAAACTGTGTTTCCCGCAGCTGTGGCAAAAAATCTTAAGAAGCTTGACGTACTTTTCATTAGATCTTGCCAGAGGCTGCTAGAAATTGTTGGACAGGAAGAAGACGCAGCAGCAGCAGCAGCAGCAGCAGAGTTTGTGTTCCCTTGTTTAACTACACTGAGTCTTCATGACCTACCAGAACTTATTTGCTTTTACCCTGAATCATTCACTCTGGGATGCCCTGTGTTAGATCGATTATATGTGGAAGATTGCCCAAAGTTGGAGCTATTTGGAAGTGCTAACAGACAACCTCTTTTCTTGGATCTAAAGGTATGTTACATGCAATTTGCACTCTCAATTTATTTATTTATTTTTGAGGATTGCTAGTGATACTCTCTCTGACACTTTCTTTCTAAACATTCTCTATGTGATTGGCTGAAATTTGTTGAAAATCACCTATTTTGGTCGGTCTCACTTATTATTTAATGATTTTTTCTTCTAATCTAGAAGTGAGACCCACCGTCAGCCAATCATAGAGTGTAGGGCTGGCCAAAACAACTGAATTGAACTAAAACTTTTAATAACTGAATTGCATTAAACTTAAAATAACTGAACTATTTAAACATAAACTGAACTTGAACTGTTTTTAAAAATCAATTTATAAAACTGAACTATTTCAGAAAATAGTTCAGTGCAGTGCACTGAACTGTAAAAGAAACCCATATTTATAATAACATCATACATGACCCGAGCCTGACAGTTTAAAAAAGCCACACTAAAGCAGAGGCTCACAAACAATCCTCCAAATTCCCTGAAGACATTAATCCCCTACCTCTAATACATAATGTATTTCCCTGCATAAACAACTCATGGACCAATACTCCAATTCCACGCACACTTCATAAGCCTTCTGCACCAAAAACAAATTTTCCTTTTTTATGCAGCCATCCAAAACCGAGAATCTTGCATAATCGTGCAATAAAAATTTGGACCAATTCACATGTGTGTGCTTTATTTATAACATTATAGGGAAATCAATTAGGAAGCAATTGAACAAGCTTTATCTGCAGACTGCTGCTATTACATGCACTGCAGGATCTCAATGTTCCCGTGTTTTGCCACTTTGTAGTTTGTACTGGGTGAATGCTTCACTAATTAAATGATAGACAAATTTTAAAATCCTGTTTACAGAGAGTAGTTCAGTTCAAAACAGTTTAAAACAGTTCAGAAAACTTAAAGACAGTTCAGTTCAGTTTGCCTAACCCATTTTGCAGTTTAGTTCAGTTTTAGTGAACTGCATTTCCAGTTTAGTTTAGTTTTTCATAGTTTAGTTCAGTCCAATTCATTTTGGCCACCCCCTAATAGAGCGTTAGAAAGAGAGTGTCGCTAGCATTTCTCTTTATTTATTCCTCTTTATTTTTTTCACTTTTCACCTTCTAATTCTAATTCATAGCCCTTTCTTTTTTATTTGTTTTTCTTTTACTAGGTCATTTCCAACCTTGAGGTATTGACACTGGAATGGAAAGACAGTTTGGTGTTAAAGTCAAGGTTAGGAGAACTTGAGGACTGCCTCGAATATTTAATTCATATTGAGCTGCGCTTTGATGTTGATGAGAATGAAGGGCCTATCTTCCCCATTCAAATACTCCAGAAAGCGCCCAATTTAAAAGGAATGAGTATACAATCTTGCCGTTGCCTCAAGGTATTCCACACTCAAATCCCCGACATTGATGAAAACAGGATGCTTACACACTTGAAAAGATTGATACTGAGTGATGTATGGAAGCTCGAGTCTATTGGGTCAAGGGACGGGCGGTGGTTAGACATGATTTGCACGAAGCTCCACGAATTATATGTTTTTGATTGTCCCCATTTTACAGCATTATTACTGCATTCTACTTCTGCGGTATCTTTCTCCTATTTGAAAAGAATGTACATATACAAGTGTCATAGATTGAAGTATTTATTCACATCCTTGGCAGCAAAAGAGTTCATTCAACTAGAGGTGATCCAAGTCATGCATTGTAAATCAATAAAAGAAATAGTGGCAAAAGAGCAAGATGAAACAGCTTCAGGAGAGGTCAAATTACAGCAGCTACACCACATATATCTATATAGCTTATCAAGCTTGGAATGTTTTTATTCAGGCAATCACACTTTGCAGTTACCCTCGTTGATACAAGTGGACATAGATAAGTGCCCGAAGATGGAAATTTTCTCTCAAGGATCGATAGGTCCAAATTCTTGTTGTGAAATTAGAACTTGGGCCGACCCAAATGATAGATTGGTCGTCTTCCACTATGATCTTAACTCCTCTGTCAAAAAGGTGTTTCTACATCAGGTAACCTCTTCTTCCGAACCAATTAATTATGACTTCAACTTTTGTGTGAATTTAATGTCTTAAACTAGCCTTATTCAAACATCTCTTTTGATCCATTGTGACACCGGACAACAACATTTGTATCCCAGTAATTTCCGAATCAGTCTAAGGTGAAGTATTAAAAGTCCTGGTACACCAGTGAGGAAGTGTTTTGACCGGATGCAGCCTGTTTTGTAACTTGTTAATATTATAAAATTGCCCCAAACTACATTTTACATATGAAAATAGACCTCTCCCATCCCTCCGATTCGTTCCTGTGGACAAAATAATAACTCTCGTGTCTATGAGCATACTTGCTTTGAAATCAACAAGGTCCCACTTACTTAAATTTGTTTTCTAATTCCTATAATCCTATGACATATTATGTTTGTAATAATTTTACACTGTCATCCAATCACAAATCACCGTTTGTATGACTTTTAATATAGTTTTGTAAAAGTCAACAATCTTACCATAAATGGTGGTTTGTGATTGGATGACAGTGTAAAATAATTTTACATTGTTATCCAATTACAAATCACCGTTTGTATGACTTTTAAGATTGTTTTTATCATATTTTAAACTGAAAATAAATTAGTCTTGCTAAATCTAGTGCCTGAAGAATATATGTTCTATTTACAAATTGATAACAATTTCACCCAACGGCATATATTGGTGAAGCTTATGCCATGGGACCTACGGATTGGTGATTGCATATAGAGGTCCCGTTCACAATATATTGCATTATTGCTATCAATCAATGATCATATCTTACTTGTCCACTTAAAATAGTGATGCAGCACACTAAAACATTTTTGTCCTAAATACTTAGTAAAATGTCAGATCCTTAAAATGTGGTTTGGGGCAATTTGCAGCATGTTGCTGCAAAGTACCTATTTGTAGAGTGCGTAATGCAACAGTTGGACCACAATATGCAGCATTGCCCCTTAAAAGTGCACTCCCAAATACTTGTGCAGCTTGATAAATGCACTTTGTTGAACTACTTTCTCAGCTGCACAAAATTCTCCCTTTTTCTACTGCTGCATTGGTTTGAGTTGCTGCTGTTGAATCTGTGACAGTATTTGGTACATCAACCTTGTTCTTCTATGATGTCTGATACAACAACATAATCATCCATTTAGTACAGTCCATATCAAACAAAATCAGAAAAGGTAGTACATTGAGTTATCTTTTATCAAGCAGTTGCATTAGCACCATTTTTTTCTCTTAGAATTGTGTCAGAACACCAAAACGCATTTAGTTTTTCACAATGTACCAAGGTAACAGTAGTGTCACACTCAAAATTCCACCACACACATCTATCAGACAGTCATCTATTCAAATCTATTAACGATGGGACGAAATTAGCAAAAGCACGTCAAAACTAAAATAACAAGAAAAAAATCAAAGGGGAAACCTCCTTGTTGTGCAAGAAAAAAACCCTTCTCGTTCATGTTGGAACCTTCTACAACACCAATCAAAACGAAAAGAAACAACAATTAGCAGAATCAACAAATATAGACAGAGGAAACAAGATACCATGACGAAACAGAACGAGGCCCCACTGAACTCCACATCGTCTACCTCTCCTATCATTTTTGTTTTCCCTTCTCGTTGTTCGCGATAACCTCCTTCAAAAATCTGGACTTGTCGTTCATCGTCAAAGCTTCTACAAGACCACAGAAAATGGAAATAACAAAGAATTAGGACAACAAGCAAAGCCATACAGACGAAACAAAGATGAAGGAGAAGGAGGCACTGCTGAGCTCCTCCTTGTCGCAACTCTCCTAGAATTCAAAAAGAAAAGGAGTAAAACATTTGAAATTGTACCTTACAATTAAACAATATACATCCTTCAGAATTAAAAAAACAAAAAAAAAACAATATACATCCTTATATATTCATCTTTATTCTTTTGTATGCCCAGAATCATATAGTTTTCGGGGATTCTCATACGTTGCAAGAGATATGGAACTCAGAGACACTCCCAGACTGGTATTTCCGCAATTTAACATCTATGGTTGTGGAAGGGTGTGAATTTTTAACAAATGCGATACTACCTTCCCATTTACTTCATTTGCTCAGTAACTTGAAAAAGTTGCAAGTGCGGAAATGTAATTCTCTAAAGGCAATATTTAGTCACACGAAGATCACTAATATGGGTCCTCAAGGAAGTCTAAGCAGTCTGGAACAACTTCACGTGGAAAACTGTGAAGAGTTAGAGGCAATTGTTGCAAAGGATGAAGCAGCAGACAATGAAGAAGCAAATAAAGAGATTGCTATATTCTCCAGCATAACCCCGTTGAGGCTATCGGATTTGCCAAATCTAAGCTGCATTTATCATGGAATGCACATTCTAGAATGGCGTATGTTAAAAGAATTACATGTCAAACATTGTCAAAAGCTGAAGCTTTTTGCATCAGAATTTCAAAATCCTCCAGATTTAAATCCAGATGGTCAAGATAGATTGTCAACAGACCAGCAAGCTATTGTCTCACTTGAAAAGGTATGGCTGTTTTTTGTGCTTACATATATACATTTATTATTGAAAATTAATTTATTTTCAGGGCTTAAATATGTTTGATCAAGGTCCTTGATAAATGACCGATTTATGTTTTGAATCCCTAATAATTTTTTTTTGTTGTGTTAAATCCATGATATATTAAAACTTTTGTTGAGTCTCTGCCGTCAATTAAGCGATGATGTGGCACCTTGTGAACAAATCTTCCCAATATATATCAGTGGTTGGGATGGTGCCGTGTCATCACTAATGGCAAAGACTCAAAACAAAAGGTTTAATATATCAGAGATTCAATGCAACAAAAAAATATATTAGGGACAAAAACAAAAATCGTTTATCAGGAACTCGAACATATTTTAGGAAGTAAACTTTTACATTTTCTTCATAGGAACTTTAACTGAATTTAGAAATAAGTTATTCATTTTGGCCTTTCTCATTTTCTTATTTATTTTGAATCCAAGGTAACTCCCTGCTTGGAGGTAATGTCGCTGGGTAAGGAAGAAGCCATGATGATTGAGCAAGGAAAACTTCATATTGACCGCCCGAAATTAAACTCTCTCAAATTGCAGTGCTTTCATGATGAACAAGGGGACGTATTTCCATTTATTTTTGGTTTAAAGGTGTCAGTGTCACTACCCACTATTGAACAGCTTGGGTTGCTTCATAGTGACTTCAAAGAGATATTCCCCTCTGAAGCACCAGGTAACGGCATAGATTATGCTAAAATCCTTTCACAGCTTAAAAGATTGGAGCTTCTGAGTCTGTTCCAACTTAAATCCATAGGATTAGAGCATTCCTGGGTAAGCCCCTTCCTTCAAAATTTAGAAACCTTGCTTGTTAGGGACTGTCATTGTTTGACAAACTTGACACCATCCACTGTGTCTTTCTCCAATCTCATAAAGCTTAATGTAAAGGATTGTCGTCGATTGAAATACTTGTTCACATCTTCAACTGCCAAAACATTGGTTGTACTGAAGGAGATTTACATAACCAATTGTAAATCACTAAAAACAATAGTGGCTGAGGATGGAGAAGAAGGAGGTGATCATGATGAGGATAATGATGTGGAGGAGGAGGGGCTAGGTGAAGGTGATGAAGTTGAAGATGAAGATGAAGCTAATGCTGAAGGTGATGGAGATGAGGATGAAAATGAAGGTGGTAACGATGAAGATGGAAATGAAGGTGAAGATGAGATTAAATTCAAGAAGCTTAAGAGTTTGACGCTTAGGTCGTTACCAAAACTTAGAAGCTTTTACACGGGGAGTTCCTCTTTGAATTTTCCTTCCTTGCAAGGAGTGTCATTTTGCCAATGCTACAGCATGAAACTTTTCCGTCGTCTCCGTGACAAAGTACCAAACATTTTGAGAGTGAAAATAGATGGAATCTACTCTAAACGTGATATAAATTCTGTGATCATGCAACAAGACGAGGCGGCAGAGGCATCCTGAGTTAATATATATGATGACATATTCCCTTGACTTGTAAGTATAAATATGACTAGCTTATTCTCATGGATATGCAATAATTAGCTTAATCAACTACTATTGATTAAGAAGTTTTCATCGTTTACATATATGAAGAATTGAGAATGTCAAATAAATAGATTTATATTCTATCTGAATTGTTTTGGTCTTTTCTAATTACCTCACTTTAGTTTGTTAATAATTTGCTTCAGGAAACTGTTGTCTGGTGAGAGAAGCTTGTTGCCATTGTGTTCACTCATGCTAGCCTTGATACAGGTTGTCTTTTTCTCATGCAACAACAGAGTAAACTACATGCAATATTCCTAGTGAGTTTGCCACTTTTCATGCATTTATTTTTCATATTATGAAAGCATGGACATGAACATCGTAAAAGAAAAGATAGAATGACAAATTAATTTTGAGAAATATCTTAAAAAATCAAACATCATAATTTATTCAATTTGATTTAGCATGGGTAGAAGCTCAAAGTTGTCAAAACTTGTTTTTATAAAAGGCTTAATAACATTTTTGGTCTTCCAATTTTTTTTTTGCAAATTTGATTTTCTTATTATTTTAATCGTACAATTTTGGTTCATTTATTAATTAAATATCTAATATTTAATGAAAATCCTCACATGACAATGCAACAGAGTGTCACATTAGCATTAATTTACTAATGTGATAGTACATTAGAATGTTACGTCAGCATAGATGTACTAATGTAGCAATGCTTTAAAATGTCATGTTAGTATTTCTATTAAATATTATGTTAAATTAACATATAAACCAAAATTGCACAGTTAAAAAAGATCAAATTTGCAAAGAAAAATTGTGGTATGAAATTCTTGAAATTGAAAAAGATGAGGACTTAAGTTTTTATAAAATTAGTCTAGCCAAGAAATCAATAAAACACCAAAATTTGATACGTTGTAAACGTTCCCATCACCATATTGATTAATACATTCAACTTATTTTCTATTCTTATCTTTAAGTTTGAAACTATTTTAACTTTAAGCTATTATCTAATGTTGTGGTTTTTATCTCAAAATAAAAATCATGGTTCAGGCCAGGGGCAATGAAAGAATGCAATATGAGGATAGGTGGATCGATAGCATCATGGCAACAGTTATTAATAAATCAAGGGCTTTTCTTTCCTATTGAAGTGTGGTGTGCTTGAATGAAGTTTTTGCAAACAGGAATTGTGGGTGGTTCTTAACCTCACAATTAATGGTCTTTCTGAATAAAGCTGTCTTGTATTTATATGGGATGAGATGCGTGCATGGTTTTTAAGTTACAATAAAAAAGAAGGGTGTTTCATAAATAAATTTGGTCTGTATCTTTCTTTATATATAGGAGGCTTGCATTATACGGATGTTCTAAGTATAAAGTTGACATGGATGAAATTTATGTGGATACTCCGAAGAGAAAATTCGCATGTAAATTATGAATAATATTGACCTGTATTGTATTTTTACAGGTGTGTATTAATTATGGTTTTTAAGTTGTAAAACGAGTGTTTTGTCAATAAAATTGTCCAGCAAAATCTAAAGGAGGTATCAATAGATCCCAAAAAGTATGCTTCATAAATAACGTTTAATTGTATTTCCTCAAGTTATGTGTAGGTCCTCTTCTGCTCAGGTTAAAGAAAGATTCATTTCCTTGTAGGTCCTCTTTCAAATTCATGAAAATGTGGGCTAGCCACCCTGAATGAAACCTCTCATTGTTAGTGTTTGGAAACAAATTTTTTTTTGGATGCCCCCTATCTATCCTTTCCAAAAAGCTGTCAAATTAATCTAAAAGAATGGAACAGGTTGGTCTTTGGAGATGTTCATTTAAGGGTTCAAAATGTTTTGAAACAAGTAGATTTAGTTCAAGCTCAGTTGGATGTAGATGGTTTTTCTAATGAACTATTTGTTGGGTACCAGGGTAACAAAATAATAACTCACAACTAAAATAAGAGATAAGAAAAATAGGAATTGACACACAATAATTTAACGTGGAAAGCCCTCAATGGATAAGGGAAAAATCACGGGCAAGACCAGAGAAATATTTTCACTAAGTGAACGAAAATTACAACCTCTCTCTAACTATAAGGAGAGAACAATTACACTCTCTCTTATAATAGGAGAACACACACCACTAGTGTTGCTAACTCTCTAAGATAGAATTACTACAATTTTAGTGCGATACAAAATCTAATAGAGGGGAGGTGCTATTTATAGCTAAAGATGGGAGCTCAAGCATTTAATGTATTGCAATATTTTCCTCCATCCAACCAATTTTGCAACCCTAGCATAGTAGAGTTAGAATTTTTACACTAAGCCTTTTTTTACTTATGCCACAAAAGTTGCTTACGGCTTCACAATCTCCCACTTAAAGCTACTTTTGTGAGTTTTCAAATATCTCTCTATCTTGCCATTTCCTTGATGCTTACGTTTCCGATTGGCCAAATAAGGATCGACACCATGCAAACTTGTTTGTATTGATAGGCTTCGTCATAACATCTGCTAGGTTATCTTTGGTGAATCTTTTCCATGTCCATGCTTCCTTCATCTACTACTTCTCTGACAAAATGGTATTGAACACCTATGTGCTTTGTCCCGGAATGAAAGGCTGGATTCCTTGCAATGTGCAAGGCACTCTGACTGTCACAATACACAGTAATCTTCTGTTGCTTGTGCTCAAGTTCCTCCAATAGCCTTTGAATCAAAATAGCTTCTTTGCATGCTTGGGTAGCTGCCATGTACTCAGCTTCTGTAGTAGACAAAGCTACATCTGTCTGTAATTTGGATAACCAGCTCACTGCCCCTCCTGCAAGTGTAAACACATAGCCAGTAGTAGACTTTCTTTTATCAAGATCACCTGCAAATCTGAATTAACATAGCCCCTGACAATAAATTCCAATCCTTCAAAACATAATGCAACATTTGAGGATCCTTTGATGTATCTAAGGGTCCTCTTAATAGCATTCCATTGCTTTCTACCAGGATCTACCATGAACCTACTAACCGCTCCCGCTGCTTGTACAATGTTTGGTCTTGTACAAATGATGGCGTACATAAGGCTTCCCACCGCTGATGCATATGGTACTTGAGACATTTCCATCCTCTCTGCATCATTGCTAGGACTTATACTTGAGGATAACTTATAATTGACAGGAAATGGGGTAGAAATTGGCTTATAGTCTTGCATGTTGAAGCGCCGCAAGACCTTCTATAAGTAATTCTTTTGAGAAAGCCAAAGCTTCCTATCTTTTCTATCTTGATGAATTTGCTTCCCTAAAATCTTATTTATGGGTCCCAATTCCTTCATATCAAACTCCCTAGCCAACTATGCCTTCAATTCTTGGATTTGATCTTTGTTGGGGCTTACCACCAACACGTCATCCACATACAACAACAAAATGATGAAATCATTATCATCAAACCTATTGTAGTACGTACAATGGTCTGAACTTAGTCTGTTGTAACCAAGGCTAATAATGAAGGAATCAAATCTCTTGTACCAACATCTTGGCATCTGCTTTAGACCGTACAGAGATTTGGTCAACCTACAAACCAAGTTTTCTTTTCCTTATTCTTTAAAGCCTTCCAGTTGGAGCATATATATCTCCTCTTCAAGTTCTCCATGGAGAAAAGCAGTCTTTACATCAACTTGCTTAAGATGTAAATCAAATGCAGCACACATAGCCAGAACAACTCTAATTGTTGTCAATCGAACAACTTGCGAGAATATCTCATTGAAATCAACACCTTCTTTCTGAGCATATCCTTTTACCACCAATCTTGCACAATATCGTTCCACTTGATCATTGTCATCTCGTTTGATTTTGTATACACATTTGTTTCCGATGGCTTTTCGACCCTTTGGAAGTTCAACAAGTTCCCATGTCTTGTTTCTATGCAAGGCTTCCATTTCTTTATGCATTGCTGCCATCCATTGAGAAACATCCAAACTGCTCAAAGCCTCTTGAAAGGTTGATAGTTCTCCTTTTTCAGTTAGAAGACAGTATGCTTCATGGCTTGCCATGACAACTTGGTTTAGATTTTTGTCGTGTTGATCATCGAAGACGTCCTCCGTTATTGACCTTATTTGGCTCTTGTTCTTCGTGCTCCTGTTCTGCTTCAGAAAAGTCATCTTCTCCAGACATCTTCTCTATTTGCACTATAGTAGTGTCTTTGGTAGTGTTGTCATTTTTCTGCTCACTCTGCAATTCATTTTCTCTAAAAACTACATCTCTGCTAACAACAACCTTGGGGGCAGTGGGATCCCATAAGCAATACACCTTAACATTGCAGCATAACCAAAAAATATACATTTCCTGGATTTTGGATCCAACTTTGTTCTTTCTTGGTAGTTGTACATCACGTACACAGGACATCCAAACACATGTAAGGAAGAATAATCAGTTGGTTTGCCTTTCCACATCTCCATCAGCATCTTTAAACCAATCGTTGTTGATGGTGATCGATTTATCACGAAATAGGCGGTTTTAATCGCTTTTACCCAGAAAGATTTGGCTACTCCCGCTATTTTTAGCATAGCTTCAAGTAGATTTAGTTCAAGCTCAGTTGGATGTAGATGGTTTTTCTAATGAACTATTTGTTGGGTACCAGAGTAACAAAATAATAACTCACAATTAAAATAAGATATGAGAAAAATAGGAATTGACACACAATAATTTAAAGTGGAAAACCCTCAACGGATAAGGAAAAAACCACGGGCAAGACCAGAGAAATATTTTCACTAAGTGAAAGACAATTACAACCTCTCTCTAACTATAAGGAGAGAACAATTACACTCTCTCTTATAATAGGAGAACACACACCAATAGTGTTGCTAACTCTCTAAGATAGAATTACTACAATTTTAGTGGGATACAAAATCTAATGGAGGGGAGGTGCTATTTATAGCTAAAGATGGGAGCTCAAGCATTTAATGTATTGCAATATTTTCCTCTATCCAACCAATTTTGCATGCCTAGCATAGTAGAGTTAGAATTTTTACTCCAAGCCTTTTTTGACTTATGCCACAAAAGTGGCTTACGGCTTCACACTATTCTTACGAGAAAAGGAGGCTCAAAGTGATTTAGAACAAGCACTTCATTATCAAGAGCAATTTTGGTTGGAAAAGGCCAAAATAAATTGAGCTATCTTCAGGGACAGAAACTGAGTTTCTTTTCACAAAACTGCTCAGATTAGAAATGTTTCAAAATAGATAAACATGTTGAAAGAGGGTGATCATATTCTAACTGATGCTACTGACATAGAACATCATGTGGTCTCTTTTTATGAATCTTTATTTTTCTCTGATAATTCTTATACTGATAATGGCCTTGTAAATGAAGTTATTCCTACAATTGTTTCTCAAGAGGACAATGATCTTCTTACTAAAACCCCATATTTGGAAGAGGTTAAAGGTGTTGTTTTCCCTCAATGGCAATAGTGCGCCTAGCCCTCATAGCTTCACAGGTTTCTTCTTTCAACATTTTTGGGATATCATCTCTAACCTTGTGTTTGGATGGGGTAATTTAACAAGGTAATTCATTTTTTCAATGAAATTGAAATTCTTTGGTGTGAAATATGCTGTTTGGATAAAACATTTAAAAAGAAATTAAAATTCTATCATTTTTATCGGATAATTAATTAAACTAAAATAGCGGAATTCAAAATTCTCCCAAAAAATAGAGAATTTGAAATTCTCTTTTCGGAGACGCTTGCTCCGCTCGTTCAACTCTCACTCTCGCTTGCAACCCTAGCGACACCCATAACCATTGTGACCCTCGCTATGCTCTCTCTCTCTTGGTGGTTCAAAGTGCGCTCTCACACTCTCTCGTGCGGTGGTTCACACTCACTCTCTCTCACGGTGGTTCACACTTTCTCTCGCGATGGTTCATAGGTTCATACCAGGTTCGTCTCTCATCTCTGATTTTCATTTTTATTTTCGTTAATTTGTGTTTCATTTTTTTATTTCGGTATTTAATTTTGTTTTTGATCTAGGGTTTAGTTTTTGATTTCGTGTTTGTTTTAGTTCGTCTCTCTCTCCGTTCGTCTCTCTCTATTCATCTTTCTTGCTCCCATCTCTGCATATCTCTCAAATCTAGGTTTGTGTTTCTCACCTCAAGCACACGCATTGGGCAATGCTAGGTAGAGAAGTGAAGTAAAGATAGTGGAATTTGCTCACCAGAGGTAACTAATTTTGAGATTTCTTCCTCCAATCCAATTCCTTTGATTATTCCATGACCTGTGAATACTTGTGATATTGATTTGAAAGTTGAAACTTTATTTGCTTAATAGCTTTGGATCATAAGACTTTGTTCAAGTGTGCATTTTGTACTTGCTTAATATTCTGCTTATTTTCCTCTAATATGTAATTTGACAGTCTCATAATTCATTCACTACCTTTTAATTGATTAACATTGTTGGATGTGCTTGTCTGTACATTTGAGTGGCTTGAAACATTGAACATAGAATGAATTTTGTGTTGCAAATTTGAAATGGTGAATGTGGTTATATTAAAATGGCTCTAAAATTATGAGTTAACATATGACAAGATTCTAATTTTTGTTAGCATCCAACTTTTCCAATTAGTTGTCATTTGAATTCACATGGTTTTCCATTTTGTGGCACCAATTGAAAAATGTGTTGCTGAATCAATTTTGCTTGTTGCATTGATTTCATCATGTTGTGACTATGTGTCAATCACTTCAACTAAGGGATAGAAACCCAGTATAAAACATTTTATAGCTTAGAAGAAGGAATAAACCACTATAAAACATTGGCTTATCACTGATTTGTTTGCAGAATGAATGCATCTTTTTGCCTACAACATTCGTTCATGGACTGACTAGCACTGCTAACCCAATCACTGCTAACTCTTAATTGCTAGTTAGGACTGTTTTGGAACTTAAGCATTAGCATAGCTGCCACATGAGTTGCTCTCTGAACTTAAGCAATAAATGGATTAATTTTGTGTTACTTAAAAGGGAAAAGGTAGTGTTGTGTATGAGTATGTGTGTATGTTGTATAGAAGGGGAAACAACTTAACATTTATATATGTGAGTCTAGTGAGCTGATTAATATGTTAGTACTGTTTAGACTTTAGGGGTTAGATTCGTAGTATGAGATTACTTTAGAAAGCCAGGGTTATCCTGATAAATTTCATTTATCCATCAGATTAGGTAGTCATGGTGTACCAATTTGATTCTAATTATGGTATGCTAGTTTGGTTCTAGTTATGGTGTGCCAATTTGTTTAAGTCTGTGACAATTTGGTTCAATCTAAATGCCAATTTGATTGATTTGTTGTGCATTTGTAGGGCAGGGCAAGCCAAATGTTGACTGGGATTGAAGCAAGATGTTCAAGACTTATCACAATCTAGATGCCAAATTGATCACACACAATGTGTGAACACTTTTAATTAGCTCCTAAGTAATATCATAAGACCAATTTGCTTGAAATTAACTTTGCTGCAAGAAGGCATTGCATTTACTAAAAATTAGTGTAATCCTTTTCTGTACGAAAAATAGCATATGAAATTTGATTAAATGACAAGTACAATGTTGCTTGGGTAAATTGCATTTAATGATTATCTATTCCTCCTCGTGTATAGTGATGCAAACCAATTGATTTATACGATTTGAATTTGCAATTTTTTGTGAAATAGTAAGATTTTGTGAAATAATACTACTTTGAATTTGTATACACTATCCTTATGTGTTCTTCAATTCTCTTACAACATATTTTTACTAATTTTCTTATTTATTAAATTAAAAATATTAAATAGATTTTATAGATTCTAAAATATTAAACACAGTTATTTTTTATTTATTTTATTTTATAATATAATATTAAAGAAAGTTAATGAAAAATATTATAAGAGGATATAATAATATTCTTTGCATATTACAACTTAAAAGGGTTCTAGAACCATTATTCAATAAACAAATAATTCTAAGGATAAAATCAAAATTTCTTTCCTTTTTCTTTATTTTCGCTGTATTTTCAAATATTTAGTTTATTATTAAATATTCTCTAACATTAATTTTTTTTTAATTTTTAAGATAAGATTATTTTTAATTATTAAATATTTAAAAAATGGGCAATCTTTATTTTTGGTAAATTTTAATATTGAAATTTCAATTTTTAAAAAAAATATATTTAAAAATAAAATTTTGATGGAGGAAATTGAATTTGGAGACTTTTTTTGAAAGCGCTCGGTAAGTTTGGTTTTCACAAAAAGTTTTGTGATTGGATCAAAGTTATTCTCTTTTCAACCAAACTCTCAATTTTGGTTAATGGCAAGGCTGCTGGTTTCTTTCCCTGTAAAGAGAGGAGTAAGGCAAGGAGATCTGCTTTCTCCTCTTCTTTTCTGATTGTAGAGGGGGTTTTGAGTAGAGGTATTAATCGCCTTGTTCAGAATGGGAATTTGCAGCTCATGGTAGGACCCTCGAGATTATCCCACCCCTTCTCCTGTCTTATACGTAGATGACATTTAGTTTTCTGCAGAGGCACACAGCAAAACATAAGAAATTTGATGCATCTTTTTCATAGTTATGGTCAAGCCTTATGCCAAGTGATAAATCAAGCTAAGTCTAAGTTCTATACGGGTGCTATGTCAGTTCATAGAAAGGGGATTCTAGCATCAATTCTTGGATTTTCTTGGGGAGTGTATCCTTTTATATACTTGGGTGTTCCTTTATTTAAAGGAAAGCCTAAAAAATCTTCTTCAACCAATAGCTGATAGAATCCACGTCAAGCTTGCAAAATGGAAAGGTTCCATGTTATCTATTATGGGAACGTTGCTTCTTGTGCGAAGTGTCATCCACAACATGCTCACTTATTCTTTTTGAGTCTACAAATGGCTAGCATCTCTGATTAAATTAGTTGATAGATGGATGAGAAATTTTGTTTGGTTTGGAGAGGTGGAAACCCAAAAATTATTGTTGCCTGGCCTTCCATATGCAAGCCTTGCTCACAGGGTGTTCTTGGTCTAAGGTCAATTAAATCTGTTAATGAAGCTTCTCTTCTGAAGTTGAGTTGTGAATTAATTTCTTCAACTAAACAATGGGCTTGTTTCCTTAGATCTCGAGTTTTCAAAAACAATATACCTCTCAATTATCACTTTTCTTCCTCTATCTAGGGCAGAATTAAGAGCATGATCAGCATTGCTTCGGATCATTCCTCTTGACAAATTAAATCAGGTGCCAAAATCAATTTTTGGAAGGACAGATGTCTCTCTAAGCCAATAATGGATCTGTTGGACATTCCTGACTCTATTCATAAGGATTTGAAATCCTTAGTAATAGACTTCGTTGATCATGGTAATTGGAATATTCCTCAAGTTTTATTCTCCAAAATTCCAAACCAGACTAATGAGCTTAGCCTCATTTCTATTCCTCGCACTTTTTCGGAGGATCAAACTAGATGTGATATCACATATTCAAGAACTTTGACTTTAAAAGATGCCTGTAACTTCTTGAATCCTGCAGGATAACAAGTTCAGTGGGCTAAATTAATTTGGAACAAAGCCATACTTCCATCTAAAGCTTTTTTAATTTGGAGAATCCTTCATAATCGTATGCCAACAGATGAAGCGCTTTGGAAACGAGGATGCACCGTGGTTTCTGTCTACAGTCTTCGTTATTCACATGCTGAAACTACTACTCATCTTTTCTTTGAATTTGCTTTTGTAAAATCTTTGTGGCAGTGGTTTGCTCCTATATCCCGCATCCCTTTGTACCTATCTTCTTATCCATCATGCTGTTTCGGTTTGTGAAAGGAATTGGGGTGATCAAACAAAACATGTTTTTGTTGCTGGCATTGCTTTTATTATCTCCACAATTTGGTGTTGCAAGAATAAACTTAGATTCGACAACTCAGTGGTGAGCCTATCCACTGCAAAAAAAATGGTCCATGCAGCTGTCAAATTAATTGGTAATTTAAGCAATGGTGTTATGTGCTCTTCTATTAAAGAATTCATAATCTTGAAGGCTTTTGATGTGGATGGTCATCCAAGGAAAGCTCCAATCATTACTTAAGTGGATTGGAGGTCTCCTCCTTGTAATTGGATAAAATGCAATATTGATGGTGCAGTGAGGGGAAATTCAGGACCTGCTGCTTGTGGTGGAATATTTCGAGATAAAAGTGTTGTTATCTTGGGATGCTTTAGTAAAAATTTGGGATCTTCCTCTGCTTTGCATGCTGAACTTCACAGTGCTATGCTGGTCATTGAAATAGGCAAATAGCATTTCAAAAGGGCTGTAATAACTTGTGGTTAGAGAGTGACTCTCAACTGGTTATCAAAGCGTTCACCAATTCAGATTTAGTTCCTTAGAGGTTTAGAAACAGGAGGCCTAACTGTATAGATCTAACAAGTAGAATGAACTTTAGATACTCACATATATAGAAAGGACAATACATGTGCAAACAAATTAGCCTCTCATGGTATATATCTTCAGGATTTTGTTTGGTGGGATTTAATTTCCTCATTCGTTCGGGAGGATTTCTTCCGAAATAGATATGCTTTACCTTTTTTTAGGCTCCGTTGATGTATATTGGGTCAGGTTCATGCCCCCCAACCTTTTCTTATCTTCTTTTTCTTTAATAAAATTCACAGCGTGTTGATGGTATTGGATAAATCTTTGGGTGCCAACCTCATTGGGATTCAAGTATTTATTATCACGCCTTAACATGCTTGACATTCATATATAAAAAAAAGTTATGTGGATTTTTTTTTTGTGAAGAAATTATATAGTATTTTTTTTAGGTGAATGAAAAAATTATATATATAGTATAGGAAAAGGGAATATCTTGAATGTCCTTCTTGAATAATTTTTTAATGTGATATGTTATATATAGAAAAGCATGAGGGATCTCCTGCTTGGAAGGCATCATTCCCTCTGCCTAAATTTTGATACACCAAAAGAATTATAACCAAATAACCCCCAAAGAGTTGATTGAGAAAAGCAAGAGGCTTTTCTTACTTTGACCAAGTTTGACTAGTCTTTGACTTGGGTTGACTAAGCTTAATCTAAGCCTAAACTTAGTTTAAACTAATTATTTTTGTTATTTCTAAACACTATTACACAATAATTCTACACACAAACACACAATAATTTGATTTGTGATTTTTAGGGTGTTAAAAGAAGTTTCATCTTTAAATATAGAAAAAAAGATATGCCTTGACAATGTGAAGTTTATTGACTTTAATAATAATCTTCTTAAAAGTCACACCAAAATTAATTAACAGTATAAAATCTTTTACACTAATAGTGCATATCTATTTAACTCAATTTTTTAAAATTGAACCGATAATTGAACCGGTGAAGGCACCGGTTCAAGGTTTAATGGTCTAGTCATGGTTGAACTAGAAACAATTAAATAACGTATTTTTTATTTTTAAATATAATATATAAAGTAATATTAAAAAATAATATAATATTTATAATTTCATAATATTAGAAGTTAAACTTCACTTAAAAATATCTTAACTAAATTATTTTGAGTTAGTTTTCATTTGCCATGACTTCTCTGATTCGTTTAATGGTGGGGAAATAAACTAAACAATTATACTCTAACTATTATATGTTTATATTTATATTTATATATAATATCTATCAAAGATTCAAAATTGTTCACTTTATCTCTCATATTTGAAGAGTTTGCACAATCGCGTGCTAATTGAGATAGAAAATTTGCCAATTTCTTAAAAAAAAAAGCATAAAAAAATTGATGTTTTGTTGAACCAGTCCAACTAGTCAAACCGCTAGTTTTCACCGATTTTACCGGTTCCACAAGGTTTTGACCAGTTTTTTGGCACACCATTTTTTAGGGTTATCCAGACTAGATGACAGACCGGTTCCCAGTCCGACCGGTTGAACCGACCGGTCCGGTCCAATTTTAAAAACCATGATTTAACTTTTAAATTTATGTATATAAGAATACCACTTGTTAAGAGATGTTAGTCGTTTAAATAAATATTCATGTTTAAACCAGGTTCTTGGACGGAGATTAGTCATTAACAAAGTTAGTGGCTACTCCACACCAATCAAGAAAGGAGCCAGCCTTAGCTATAGGAGGGGGGGGGGGGGGGGGGGCAACAATAAAAAAAATAGTAAATATATATGCATTAATTTTTATATATAAAACTGTTATAATTTTTTTTTGTTACAAAAACTCTTATAATTTGATAATTCAAAACGTTAACTATTTTATATAGGAAACTAATTTAAGATAGAAAACAAACAAAAAAAAACTTGTTAAATATTTATTATTGTTTAAGGATTTTCAATTCATAAATTATAACCTCTAGCACTCTTATTTTGAGAATCCATAATAAAGCAATATACGTATCATTTTCAATTAATAATATACTAAATAGTATATAGTGTATTTCCATATTCAATTAATATACATGTAAACTAATAAAAAAAATTGATCCACGACTTGCATTTTAGGGCTGTTGCTTTCCCACTTTGCCGATGTAAAGCATTTCTAGAATTGATTTCGGACCAAATGCCATTCGCGATTTATAAATATTGTTCACTTGTTTATGAGATTGAAAATTAAGAGTACTAGAATATTAGGATTTAATTTTGTTTAGTTTTTGTAATATAATTAAGTCAACAAAGAAAGAGCCACACAGTCCACAACAGTTAACCGGTCCCTGATGCGAGTGTCATGGTAATAAAAAAAAAAAAAAAAAAATAACCCCCAAAGAGTTGATAGAGAAAAGCAAGAGACTCTCCTGCTTGGAAGGCATCATTCCCTCCGCCTAAATTTTGGTACACCAAAAGAATTATAACCAAATAAATTATCCTAACTTCTGCTGAATCGACTATTGCTTTGATTGGAGCTTCTAGTAAGTACTGGTCTGCTCCAAGAACTTGAAAAGTTTATTCTAGTTAAGTTCAAAAAGGGGTGCTTCAATACAATGCATGGCACAAAGTTCTTTTCTTAGTAAACAAGCAAACCAAAAGGAACAGAATCAGAATGAGAATGTTGATGGCAAAAAGAAAGTTCAGAAATTCCCAGAATTTGGTTGCAGGTTTCTCACATTCTCCATCACTGGCACCAGTGGAAGAATCTTCTTCCATTGTATTTCAATGTTGTAGTTGCTTGCATGGTGGGTTTTGTTTGAACTTTGAAGTCACTGGAAGAGTTGTAAGCAGATTTATACTATTTCAGAGCTTCCTTAGCTTCCAGAATTTGGTTGCAGGTTTCTCACATTCTCCATCGCTGGCACCAGTGGAAGAATCTTCTTCCATTGTATTTCAATGTTGTAGTTGCTTGCATGGTGGGTTTTGTTTGAACTTTGAAGTCACTGGAAGAGTTGTAAGCAGATTTATACTATTTCAGAGCTTCCTTAGTTGCCTTCTACATCACCACCAAACACCCTGCCACTTTAAAACGGTATTGCAAGCCTGAAACTTTAATGCCACATTTTATTTTCACTTAAATATTGCTTCCCCCCATCATTTTGAATCTTTCTTCATCTACCGTTTTTCTTTCATACATTGTAGTTCACTGAAAATGATAGTATTACATTGAAAAATTGGTTTTTGATAAGTTGGATGGCCTGGTTTGGCCAATATACCCAGCCTTAGCATGATGAGGATTTGTTGGTGCTGTATTGTGGTTCCATAAATTTGTTAGTGTCCACCCAGACATGGTTTTAAATCATGGTGTACTGCCACAATTGTGACCGTAATTATAATTGCGATTTGAAAGGTCTTTTGGAATCCTACATGGCAACTATAATTGCACTTGCATCAGCCACATTTGTTTGCAATTATTTATAATTTGAGGAATGCTAGCAACATTCTCTCTAACACTCTCTTTCTAAGACTCTCTATCATCACTACTACAAAAAACGCTTTTAACATCGGTTAAAAACGGCTTTCAACATCGGTTTTTAACTGATGTTGAAGCCAACGACGTTGAAAGTGGGGATCTTTCAACATCGGTTCTTGAACCGATGTTAAAAACTACATTACAATATCGGTTATAGCCAGAACCGATGTTGAAATATTAAAAATGTTGTTTTTTGCGTACAAACAACATTGGTTATAACCAAAACCGATGTTGAAAGTGCACAAACAACATCGGTTCTAGCTAGAACCGATGTTGTTTGTGCACTTTCAACATCGGTTCTGGTTACAACCGATGTTGAAAGTGCAAAAACAACATCAGTTGTAACCAGAACCGATGTTGAAAGTGCACAAACAACATCGGTTTTGGTTATAACCGATGTTGTTTGTGCTCTTTCAACATCGGTTGTGACTACAACCGATGTAGAAAGTCATTTTTTTAAGAAAAAAATATATGGCATTTTTATTAGTGCACTACTCAAATTGGGATTAAAAATAATGTCAGGACCACTAATTTGAAATTCTAATATATTTATTATCATATGAAATATTGGAATCTTAAATATTAATTATCAGTGGTCTTCACATCCACATCTGCTAGTTTGTAAGACACAGAGTTAAAAAGTACCAGGTTAAAAAGCATAAGGTCTATGTACATGAATTGAAAATGCTTAAGATTTAAAATACTCAACCTTTTTTTTCCTACTAGTTTCTAA
Source organism: Pueraria montana var. lobata (assembly GCA_026413185.1). NCBI lineage: Eukaryota > Viridiplantae > Streptophyta > Magnoliopsida > Fabales > Fabaceae > Pueraria > Pueraria montana. Next base: position 1,097,531 of record CM048653.1, read on the forward strand.
GATACACAATTAAAAAGCACCAAATCTATGTCCATGAAGCAATTGACATTTTCCATCAATGTCACCTTTATTTCCCGACAAAATTAAAATAACATTATCAATGGTAGATGACAAAAATTTATTGGTAAATATGTAAATAAAAAAATTCTGGAAAAGAATTTTATACACTGTCAACTTCAAATTTCTAAATCAAAATATTAATGTCAGATAGTTCGACTTATTAAAAGATTCAGCTTGTGTAACTTTATGTTAAATGGAACCAGTCCATGTATGCATCACTACCATGGGAAACGACTTACCCCAAGAGCTACTCTTGACAATCATGAGATTATCATCCCCGTAGAGGCAAGAAACCCAACCAAATTCATGCTGCACCAGAAAGAAAAGTTTTAAGGTTTTTAGAGTCAAATGCACAATTATGAGAAGACAATAGAATTATGAACTGTTAATTACCCATGTCCACCAGAAGTATGTGATAAGCTCAAAAGCATTATGGATGTGAAACAAAACATAGAGTTGTGAGAAATTCTTCAATATTCAGAATCTCATATATGCATATACTTGTTAAGTTACTAAACTATAGTAAAATGAAGAGCTATCTGTTTTCTTGGTAATGACAGAAATTTGTGAAGAACAACACAGGACTGAGTAATGGGACATTGGATAAATTAGTTCATATCTTACCGGAACAATAAGATACATAATAGAAAAAAAATGGATATGGCCATTGCTGTCTTTACCCTTAATCATAAAGCTCAAATGTAAAAGCATATAACCACACAGGTACAGCCAAGCAAGAGTATATAACCACACAGAGAAACATATAATCATTGCATGGCTCCAAGCATAATCAACCATACCTGACCCGTCCTCAGCATCAGATGTTTCAGGGTTTTCTAGCTGTAAAAAAAATAAAAATAAAATTGTTTACTTTCTAACATATTATATTTTTTATATTTTGATAAAAAAAAATTCCCAGGCAATGCCGGGAAGAATAACTAGTTACCAATTACTCACACATAATGAACAAGAAATATATATTACCAAGAATTTATAATGAACAAGCAAGTGAATTAAACATAAACTGGTATAATCAATTTAAATAAGCTGCTAAAAATTTAGAAAAATAAAATTATAAGACAATGGGAAACTAAAGTATAATCAATTGCCAAATTTCAATCAACTTGCCAAATTATTAGACAGCATGAATTAGACATAGAATCATCATTATCATAATATTTAATTTCAAGGCAAAAGTGGTACAGCAAAGATCCAAGTATGGTTAATTTGATACAAAAGGATAAATAGCATAAATCACTCAATCTTATACGAGAAGGAATCCAACAAAGTAAGAGTATATCATCTCTGCCCAAGCCCAAGTGCTCTATTGCAAATTGAAAATAAATTTTAACATGAAAAGAAAAATGAAAATAGATATTTCACATGCTTCTATTGCAAATTGCATTAAGTGAGTGACTTGTGTGTGTAAGTTTGAGATGTAGAAGCCTTTCGATAGTAGTCATTTCTATCTATGAGCATTCTCGTTGATTTGGAATCGGATGCAAGGTGATATAACATGAATATCAAATACCAATTAATTTCTTCTACATTAGTGGTCCATTTTATAATTTACTTTTTTTTGGTCTTTTATTAGTGACAAAAATTAGTGTGAGAACTAAGAAGATTTTTACTTTCTCACACATACCATTTTCTTTTATATTTAAATATTGGTTCATGACTTTATGCATAAGATCACGTATCTATAATTGTTTTATGCAGCAACTAGACCAATTATATATATGCAAAGAACTAAAGGACGTGGTATAAACATTTTATACAAGAAATTTGATTACAAGCTAAAAATACTTAGAATCAAGAAAGTTAGTTTGACCACTTCGACGGCATTATATATTGCGTTAGTATTATAAAGACACATTGTTGAATAATTGGCTCATGTGATTGATAAGTCTGCATACAATATAAAACACGATGGATACAAAAAGGACAATATGTCAAATTACCAGGCTCAAGAAATCTCCCTACTTTATGTCCTCTGCTTTAATAGCTCTATTTAGGATACCTCCTGATGCAACACTGGATAAAGAAGAAAAACTAGATCAAATTTATGATTTACAACTAATGAAAACCAATAAAAGAACTTACTGGTCCTTTGAAACAACTAATGAAAGAACTTACTGGTCCTTTGAAACAACTAATGAAAACCAAATAGGACTGTTTTTCCTTCATGTAAGTTTGTTTTGGTTGTAATTTTAGGTGTATCTTGTCCACCATGACTAGTTCAGGACTCTAATTTGGCAAGTATCTAACATCAAAAATTCAGCATAGATGACAGTAGCGAGTATTGAACAATATGATTTCAAGACAAAAATTTGAAACCTCTTGTAAAAGTTAAAAGATGCTAAGAAAGTTAAAAGATACGTTCAGGGAATGAGGCACATAGTATCAATATATAGGATACCTAACTAGTTAATCCACCATAGCATGTGAAACTTGAGCACTTTGCTTCCTGTCACCCAAAGAGTTCCAAATGCACCCTCGAAAATAAACAAGAGATTGAATGTCAAAAGCAAGGAGTAAAAGCAATCCATGGTCCTCAAAGGGAGATTTGGGATATCTAAGGTGAAGTAGCCTTGCTGCTGGTTCAATCCAGTGGCAAAGTGATACCTTTCCCTTGAACAGAACTATGCTTAATTGGCAAATCAGTGAGAGGTATCAACTTACAGTAGAATAAAGAAAGAATACCTGATGCCATGGTTCCCTCTCTTGCCTTTTAGTTTCTTTTTTCTTCAATGTTTTTGCCTCATAATACCCTCCACCAATAGCTTCATTGTCACTCTCATCAGCAGATTCTGTTTACATGCATACAAAGCTAATCACTTCAAAAAGGCAACTGATTCGTCTCAAGACAGGAAAAAGGGGGAGCAGTGATGTCAAACTTAGGACTCACTCTCATTTATAGATTGATTTTCAACAGTTCATAACATAACCTAAAACTACAAAGGACTTTCAAAGTTTATTAAAGCTAAAGTCACCAAATGGAAGGCATCAATAGCATTATATATCCAATCACTGAGATAAATTAATGAACTCTCAAAAATATGCTTCAGTTCCTTTTGAGCTTCAGCTAAGCTAAAGAAGTTCACATTGAATTCTAAAGAAACCAAAAATTACTTCATAAACTTTGCTGTAAAGAAGGCCAGTGCCAAAAATATATTTTCCAAAAAAAAATTATAAGTAAGAATAGATACCACCTCGATAGACCTTTTTCCACTACATTCGGTATACTTTCCTCCAAGTGCACAGAGCAACTCTATTGATTAACTTCTGGTCCAATTGCAGTAAACAAAATCCAGAGCATGCATAAAAAGGAACAAATTCTATTTAAAGATATGAAAAATAGAATTTAAAAAATCATTAGAAAGTAGGAAAATGCCTTACTAGTGGGAGCAGAAACTTAAATCCTCAACTGAAAAGCATGTACCTTAGTGGCTATTGATAGATGACCTTTGCTTCCAGCCTGTTCCCTTTCAATCCTCAACTGAGATGCATAATATAAAACGCAATAGCAAGTTATTACTGCTACAAATTGGCACTAGCAAGGGTACTGGCTAAGTTACAAATAGTATTATTATTTTGAAATTCAAATGCATGAGTGTGTTAAGAGACAAAATTTTCTTACCTTATAGCTTCTCTTCATAACATTAAAACCCATAGACATTGTAGCATGTTCAATTTCTCAAATTATCTCATTGGCAGAACATTTGGATATGAAACTCGTTTCCACCTAGGTGTCAAAAAATCAATGGTAAATAAATGAGATACAATGCTTTTGGGGGCTCTATTTCAAACGATTTCCTTCTTTGATTAACCCATTCTCTTCCTGCAAGGACCGAATCATATTAGAAGAGACCAAGACATGTCAAGCAATGGGAAAACAACTAAAAGATAACCAGATCATATTTATAATAAGGAATTTAAGCATCGAAATTTTGGTTATTCAATCTTCATAATCTTGCTTGTAATAGAAACTAGGAAAAGTACAACCTTTTGATGATGGAGATTTCCTTGAATTTCTTGGAGTCTTCTGAAAAATATAAGATTTTTGTAAGATAATCAATTTGACGTGTTGAGCACTACCAGCGGTATATATACGATTTAGCTATAAGTCCATGGCAGAGCACTATTAAGCAAAAGATGACCAAAATCACACAATGGCAGAATAGTCTCATAAACAACTTCTTACATTGAAAAGATAAATGGCCAAAACAGAAAAACACTAACCGAGGATCAACTCCAGACAACCATAGATATGCCCTAACAGCTTGTTTTAACATTCTATTCATGTCAATTGACTGATGTTCTCTATGAAGGCTCCTATCTTTTCTTGTGATGATAAGACAACATATATTTTACAAAGTAAATAATACATTTATTGATTGACTAAGAACAGAAAAGTGGACTGTTAAAATCAATTCAACATGTCAATTTTTTTCTTAAATTCTTTCAATGAATCATTAAAGTTATTGAAACATCCAGCAACAAGAACAACCAAATACAACAAGCAAGTTCACTCCTACTAACAGTTATCACCCAAGCTCTACCAGTAATTTTCACAAAAAAAGGGTTTTTACCAGGGAACAATCTTCCAACCAAGTTCTAATTGTAACCTCAATAATCCAAAGTGTAGATAAATTTTTCTTTGACAAATACAATGGTTCAGCCAAGCAAGCTCTTCCTCCAAAGAAAGAATGACTTAAGCCACAATGAAAAACTCTTCCCAAATTCTAGTTATAAAACCAGCCATAAGAAAACACACAAAAACCCTATAATTCAGTTGAAACCAAGCAAATTAGTAAAAGAAGAAGAAGCACAAACCAAGTTAGACTTGACTTTCTCGACGAATTCACTATTCTTGAAAGCCTCAAAAGAAGTACCATACTTCTCAAACTCCTTGAGCCGCGTCTTCTAGACTTGAATCGTTTTTCCACTCCTCCCAGAAACTCAACCTCCTTCCCCTCTTTTCAAAATCCACAATCCCCTCTTCCTCCTCCTCCGCCGACACAATCGTGTTCTTTATCGCAGAAAGGGGATGAGTACGTGTGCCTAATCTCCGACAGCTTCGAGCGCAAACTCTTCACGAACTCGATCTCCTTCGGTGGCAGAGAGCGCATTGCCAACACCGAGAACGGCAACATGGCAGAATTGAAGAAGTTCTCGAGCTTGTGGTTAAACAACGTTGTTAGATCCTTGAACGAGTTCGCTCGGTCACACATCAGACGAAGATCCGCGTCCACCATGTCACTAACCTCGCGCCAACCCTTCGAGATGAATGAGAACGCGTTCGACGAGGTTGGAGTTTGTGGATGCATTGCCATGGCAAAACCCCAACGATGCTGGTTTGTTTTGTAGGAGCCACAAGCGGGGAGCGAGGGAGGGAGCAACGAAGAGGCAAGCATGAGGCAACAGTGGTGGAAGGGGGAAAGATGGAGAGAGAGGGGAAATGGGTTTCCAAATGAAAATATCTACTTAATACTAACATCGGTTTTAAAATATAAACGATGTTAAGTAACATTTTCTACATCGGTTATACATATAACGGATGTAAACAATTTAAAAAATTACAAAATTGCCACCGCGCATTTTTTTAACATCGTTTTTTACATAACCGATGTAAAGTTGACGATGTAGAATGCATATTTTGTAGTAGTGCATTGGTTGGAATTTATTGGAAATCACAAATTTTGGTTAGTCCCAATTCTAAATTAGGAGAGAAAATCATTAAATGAGAATTGAGACCTACAAAAAGGTGATTTCCAATAAATTTCAACCAATCACAGAGAGAGTCTTAAAAAGAGAGTGTAAGAGAGAGTGTTGTTAGCACTTCTCTTATAATTTGGATAATCACACTGCAGCCAACACAATAACCACAAATTGAAACCATGCATCTAGGGATTCATATGTGGGTTGAGGGTGGTTTTCATTTTCTTTGTCTAGAATTGTATTACACACACAATTAATACGAAAACAACCTATGCACTATTAGATTTTACAAGAAGGAATGGCTTTCTCTTTTTTCTTTTCTTTTTTTCTTTTTTCTTTTTGCAGTCTATCATTTTATTTTATAAAAATGGCTGCTCCAAAAGTGAATGAAAAGTTGCTTGAAGACCTTGAAGCAATGGGATTTCCAAAGGCACGGGCAACCAGAGCACTTCATTATTCTGGTCTGTTGATTTATTATATAAATAAATTAAGATATGTAGACATGAAAATTATGTGGATTGTGCAAGGTGGTTTGATTGGATTACCTCAGTTTCGAATGTGCCTTGTTTAACTTTAATCAACTAGAAGTTACTTAATATTCTACAGGTTATTTTATTCCTTACTGTGAGGCAAATGTTAGAAAGGATACCTAAAGTTCATCAATCTTAAAACTTTATTGTAACTCATGCACAACAGTGTACTACGTAACTTCACTTTAGGCCTCTTCTTCTAACTAAGAAAAGATTAATGCTTTGACTGATAAAATTTTCAGTTCTCTATTGACAAGTTGGTTTCCTCATTAGGTACCTTACAATTGCATGTGCTTTAGGCCATGCATGCCTGTCTTGGTCCAAATAAATATAGAAAATAACTAAACTCTGTTACATAAATAAATCTTTTATTTCTGCATACAGTAATACAACTTAAACAATATTTATGTGATAGAAAAGATCATTCTTTAAATTAGGACTCTAGCAGCTAGTTTTAAAGGCTTCTTAAAGGTGAGTTACAACTTACAATAGAACAAAGAGTGGGTTGATAAAAAAGTTTATTTCTAATACCAACTCATTAAATTTTCTGTAATCTGACTTGGAACTTATAGTGCTTTTAAAGCCTTATCTTGACATGTCTAAAACAGTTGCAACTATGGAAACTGAAATAACATGAACTCCAAGTCACATGTATACACACATTTCTGTTCAATGCATTTGTCTGTATGAATGTATGGATATACAAAGAGAGACTGTAAAGGAGAAAATCTAAGTCAGCAGATTCAAGAAGCTCGAGTTAGTTTTATAGTCTTAAATTCAAAGTTCAAATATTCACATGTATTATTGCAGAACACTGAACATTTTTCTAATGTAACATTACTTCATTTCAGTGCAACACAGATAGTTTTCACAGTTTGGTAACATTATTTCTATCATAGAGAAATTGTGTATTATAGTTTTCACTCAAGTTCTTTAGGATTTTGTATTTTGCCATTCATGTATATATTTCGTTTAATACAGATGTTTTGCTTTAAAACCAGGCAATACCAGCTTAGAGGATGCTATAAATTGGATCATGATCTTGAGAATGACATTGATATTGATGAGATGCCATTGGTATGATATTATATCCCAGTTTTTTTTTTTCCTTTATTTTCTTTAGGGCTAATTATTATTTAATTTTTTATCAGATGCATGATGGTCTCCTGATCCTCACATGCATTCATAAATGATTAGGGTGTGGTATCATGCCTGGCTGTGCAATAAAATTTACATAGGGAAAGGAAGATGCATGTTATGTTCCTATAAGCTCATATATAGGCAATGGTTTAAATTAGTTATATTTACTGATAAAAAAAATTAGTTACATTTAAGTTGATGTGCTGGGAGGAACTGAAGTTTCTTATTGAATGTAAACCTAGTTTATGCATAGAAATATTTCTACAATGTCCTATCTTCTATCAGCTAAATTAGCTTTCCCAGTCAAGGACTGATTATTAACCTCAAACAATTTGCAGCCACAATTGTGACTTCAATATTTAGGTTTGAATAGTATTCAAAACTGTATTGCAACCACAATATATATTGTGATAGTGTTGCAATATTGTGGTTTGGGAGATATTCACGATGCAATTTAAAACCATGGTTTAACATTATTCAATTGTTTACATTTCAACAGGTAGATGTAGACATTGATGTAGAGTCCACTGAATCATTCCCTATCACAGAATAAATGAGAATCAAAGCACAGAGTTTAAGGTTTTGACCTTGCTCACCATTTTCATAGAAGTTTGATTTTGTTCTTTGTATTATGCGAGCAGTTGTTTCTTTTTGACATGCTGAAATTGTCTAACAAATGTTGAAACTAAAGATAATAAATATTTCATATGATGCTTTAATTTGAAGCTTCCAGCATAGATTTCTCTGTTTCTTCTGGCTGCAAGAGGAAATTACAAATATTTCGCTATTGCAGGTACGTACAAGAGCGCAAGAGTAAAGAGGAGGAAGAGAAAAGATTGGAGAGTGAAAGTGTAAAACTATTTTACACTGTCAGTGCATAGCCTTTATTCTCATCTTTTATAATGTATCTTTGGTTTACAAATAATAGGATTGTGTGAGATAATTGTATCTTAAAGAGTTTATAGCCACTGAAATGGTTAGTTTTCTGTAATCATAAAGGTAGTTGAGACTATCGGTTTATGTTTTATCTATGGCAGATTGACATTTGACCTGCCAGCATTGATTTTTATAACATTTTATCACTATGAATGCAGGAGAGGATTCAAGCAGGTAAGAGACTCGTTGAGACAAAGCGAATGGCAGAAGTAAATGAAAGAAAACGGTATCTTAATGTTCAGTAGTTGCTTCATTTCTTTTTCTATAAGGAGATTAGCTAATTGTTATTCCAAATTATGTATGTCCTATCCTATAATCAGGAATTTATCCTTGAGAAAAGCAGAAAAAGAAGAAGAGAAAAGAGCTAGAGAAAAAGTTCTCAAGAATCTAGAGCATGATAAGGTATAGAACTAATTTTCTGCAAATATCTATACTACAAGGGTTTGGATCAATACTTTTGTATTCTGATATACTGTGTTTGGTTTGACGAATTTCTTTTCCACAATGATCTATAGTCTCTGTTGCAGTCCCTGAATGGAACTGTATCAATATGTATGTTTTCATTGTGTTAATATTAGATACTAATGCAGAATGTCAGGTAACAGACACAGGATGAATGGTAGTACCTGTTATTTGTATTGATTTCAGGGAGATTGTATAATATCAATTCCAAGAGACTGTACAATTAATAATAAATGGACAAATAAGTGAATCTTCTTTGTCTATAGCTGTCATTTTCTAATACTCACTTCCAAATTTGCTGCCTTCATTCTCAACATTTACATTTAATTATTTATTGTTAAATTTTTGAAAAAAATCAGGATGGCCGCAACAGACAATGAAGAATTCAACAAGTGGTTTAGGACATTTGCAATGCAGTTGTCCCCATTGAAGGTTGGTTTTGTTTTTTTTTTTTTTAAATTATATAGATTTTAATATTATATATTAATCTTTTTTTTTTTTCAGGATGCTGTTAAGATTGATAATCATTTTAGTCGTTTCTGGAGTGGAAAATTTGGAAGAGGAACTGCATATTTAATGGACCTGAAGGTAATGTGTCTCAGTTGGAGATTTCGACAAGGAACGGGAGTCCAAAATTCGAAAGTGCTGCTGTTAGACTTGCGCAGTTTTATAATTTGAATAAGGATAATTTTTTAGTTCTACATTATGTGGGTGTGAATAGTTTTGACATAAAGATCTTTGACATGGATCTGGAGGAGGTAAGTTATCCCCTGTTGGATGTTTCATTAAAACCACCACGAGAGTTGGTTTCTCACAATTTCTACAGAAGCATAAAATGTAACATTGGAGGAGAAAAGGTTAGATTTCAATACCATAATAGTTTAGCATTTTGTGTTTTATTGTTTCCTCAATGTGTGTTTGAAATTTAGATGTTTCTAAATATTTCACATTTTGCAAATATATATGTAGGATGTGATACCCCTTTGTTGTGGTTTTACTCTATTCCACAGAAAGGCATCCATTCTTGGTGATGTGTTTCTGAAGGATCCTGAGGGAAATAAACACTCTCTGCAGTACACCGAGGATGATAAAAAGGATTTGTTGTTTTTGTCTGCAGGTGTAGTCAACATGGCTAATTTCTATAATCTGAATGTGAATAATAAAATATGGCTTCATTATGTGGGTGATTGCCATTTTGAGTCCAGGATATTCTCTGTTGATGGGGATGAAATAAATTATCCCATTCCAATTGAAGATTCAGTACCAGATGTGGAAGTTCAAGAATTTGTGGAGCATGTTTTACATTTGGAAGAACTCAACGATGGATTACATTGGACCCTTTTGGTAACAAAATCTCTGGCTGATGGTCGTCAAACAATGGTTAGTTGAAATATATTATTGGTAAATCATTTTCCTCATTACTTTTTAACAAATTTTGTTTATTGTTTAGGTAATCCCTGCAAGGTTTGTTGATAATCTGGTCAACTTAGACTAGAAACAGATCTTTTTTAGCATGAAGGTGGGGGAAGGTATAATTGCAAACTCGGGCAGGAAAAGAAGGCTTGAAGAGAAATACATCGATTCTGGATGGTACAAGTTCGTGAAGGATGCGAGATTGAAGAAAGGAGATATTCTGAGCTTGGGTTGGATTGATGACCCTCATGTTTTGTATGTGAATGTCATCAGGATGTGAAAGATTCTCTGAATTCTCTACTGGTCCTTCTAATATTGGGTTTTTTGGTGCTGTTTTTTATTTATGTTTTAAATAGACCCAATTCATATGTTTCTGTTTTATGATACATTAAGCGAACAATTAGAAGCACTGCTTGTTTATATAATTTGATGCAGTTTTATTTTCAAATGACAGCTTGAAAGAGTTGTGTATGATAGCAGAACATGGTTTCTGCATTAATTAACAGGTCTAATAAAATGTTTAAAATAGTTATAAGTCATAAACATGATTTGTTGTAATATAATTTCGTGTATCAAATCATTAAGATGGTTATAAATCAGGAAAATCTATCACGTGGCCCAAATTATAAAGATTTTTGTGTATACAATGTTTAAAATGGTTATAAACAATGAATATTTATGATTAGGCTCAAATGAAAGTTAGATCAGTTTTAGTTATAATCATAAGTAATTCATTTTTGTAACTCTAACCTCTATTTTAGGTTTTCAAACAAATTTCAATATTGAAAATTAATTTTTGAGTATCTTAATCTCAAATATCAGTAATTTTAAAAGGATAAAATCATGCTTCTATAAGTTGAATTTTAGTTTAATAAAATATTTTAGATTTAATTAAAGTAGTTTAAGTTTTAATAGAAAGTACTAAAATTTATAACTCTACTTGTAATTTTTAGTTTTTCCATTTATTTTTTAAGTTTAAATATAATTTTTTTTAGTATCTTACTTTATCTCAAAAATCAATATTTATAAAAGCAGAAAATCATACTTTTACTTGTAAAAGATTTAGGTTAAAGTAGTTTTTGTAATCAGTTTTAACAAATTGTACTCAAATTTATAACTCTACATGAAATTGTTTGGTTTTCCAATTATTTTTAAGTTTAAATATAATTTTTTTAGTATCTTACTTTGTCTCAAAAATCAAAATTTATAAAAGCATAAAATCATACTTTTATTTGTAAAAGATTTAAGTTTAAGTAGTTTTTATAATCAGGTGTACCAAAAAACCTAAATTTTTTTAACCATAAATACTAATAGTACTTCATTTTTAAATGTAGAAAATCCTACTACTATAACCTAAATTTTAAGATCATGTTTTATATAATTTTGTAACTGTACTTTTATAAGCTCAATTTCAAATTCCTTTTATATTTGTAATGATATTGTAATCAAATTTAGAACCATGAATAAAAAGATATATGTACAAGCATATAATTAATTTTAAAGTTATCGTAATCTAATTTTTAATTTTTGTCATTCAATATATTAGAGTCTCTGATTCCATATTGTTGTCTGTTTGATTTTTAAACTTTTTTGAAAAAGGCATGCAAAATATCAGGATAAAGTATAACATCCCACCTATGTTGGCACCCAATACCCTATCCATCCTCTACCGCATACTTGAATTTATTAAATAATAAACCAAAAATGAAGAACATGGGGGGGGGGGGGGGGGGGGGGGGGGGGGGCGGGGGGGGGACTAAGCCAGGACCCATGTTAACATAAGCGAAACCTATTATGTGGTAAACCCATCTTATCTCGCTGAAGAGGCTGTAAAACAAAATTTGGCACCGAATCCCACTAATAGGATCCCACATTATCCACTGCATAGTTAGATAATCTATCAGCACAAACACTGCCCTCTCGATGTATGTAGGTGATTGTGAATTGTAAAGACTTGGTCAAGGTAAGACTGTTTTTCCAGTGATTGAGAATCTCCTAAGGAACCATGTCAGTATTCTGAAAGGCTTGGAGCAGCAACATGCTGTCATATTCAAGCCATAAACTTGGCCACTATTTCCTGCAAGCATGCTCAATGGCTATAATCGCACCCCACAGTTTAGCCACAAAAGCAACATGCACCCCAACATAAGAAGAGAAAGCTCGTAAGGCATTGCCATTACTGTCTCTAAACAAACCACCTCAAGCAACGTGGCCCGGACATCCTCTTGATGAGCCATCAGTGTTGCATTTTACCCATCCCAAAGGTGGTAATTGCCATAAGACTTCTGTGATGTTAGGCACTCTTGGTGGTGTTCATCTATATTGAAAGCCTTGATAATGGTGAATTCGTCCATACAAGGCCTCATACTCCCAAGTGTATTAAAATGTTAATAACCTTTTCCCAATACAATATTCATAATCATATTGTTAGCTATCACTACACACTTTTGTTTTTAAAATAAAATCCTCACCCATAATTTTTTGTTTTCCCAACATGAAGAATATATGAAATCGAAGTTGGGGGAGTGCATGACTAACAACGGGGATGAAGAAGATATGTCAGTCAATGTTGTAAGAGTCCAAGATTCACAACCATTTTTGGAGGCTAGGGGTAGTGGCAGATCTCCATCTGGGGGTGAGGGTTATTCTATGAAGGACGCATCTGACTCCAATATATGCAGATGAAATCATAGGAACAAAGCGAAGTCAGAGAGTGACGTGGCTGTCAAAGTTTGGGGCTTAGCAAGATCTTTGGGGGTCAGAGGCTCTCAACAGGACGATTCATATGTGAAACTGATACAGTTTATGGAGGATAGGGACAGAGATGCTAAGCAGAATAAAAGGCTTGTGATCTATGAAGATATTCACATTGAACATCAAAGGGCTAGGAGATAAGGCTAAGAGGCGACGTCTCAGAGCTTTAATCTCGGACAACAAGGTGGATCTTTGCCTGCTACAAGAAACAAAGTGTTCTCAGATATCAGAGTGGGAAGTCAAAGAGATGTGGGGGGGAGTGGAGATTGGTTGGTTCGGTAGGCTTAGCAGGAGGATTACTGTGCATATGGAAAGTAGATTTGTTTCAGCTCAACTTTCACTTCCAGGGGGGGGGCTTTCTAGGGATCGCATTAGAATGTAAAAAATCAAGGACTGTGTGCTTTGTTGTTAACATTTACTCTCCTTACTCTATGGAGGGTAAAACTAGTTTGTGGAGGGATCTTGTTATGTCCGGGAGAGGTTTTGGTTCAAATCTCTGGTGTGTTGCCAAAGATTTCAATGCAGTAACATGTACAAAAGAGAGGAGAGGCAGGGCAAATTATCATAATCATGCTGAGATGGAACTTTTCAAAGAGTTCATTGTAGATATGGGCTTAGTGGATGTTCCTTCTCTGGGTAAAACTTTCTCACGTGTAAGTAATGATGGACGCTCCATAAGTAGATTGGACCACTTCTTGATATCAGAAGGGCTGATGTAATTATGGAACATCAGCGCTCAGTGGATAGGTAACAGGGACATTTCTGACCATTGTTCAGTATAACTGAAGGATCAGGTATGCAATTGGGGAGGCAAAACTATCAAAATTTTCAATGCATGGATGGAACACTCTGATTTTAAGAGGTTGGTTATTTCAACCTGGAATAACTCTGTTGTTGAGGGCTGGAAGTTATTTTGTTTCTAGAAGAAGCTGGGGTTGCTCAAACAAAGCCTACGGTGCTGGAGTAAGGAGGTTTTTGGGGCTGTGGATCTTCAGATACAAAACAAATATGAGGAATTAAGTAATTTGGATGACATACAGGTTGATAAATGGAGATCTGGAATTTCTGGGTCAGAGGAGTGATGTGCTAGATGATTTTTGGAGACTTGTACGATACATGGAGAGTACCTTGTTGCAAAAATCTATAGCGAGATGGTTGAAGGAAGGGGACCTCAACACCAGGTATTTCCACTCGTGCTTGCAGGCCAGATACATGCAAAATCAGCTGGTGGGTTGTGAAGACAGAGCATGGTTGGGTTGAGGATGTTGAAGGTGTGAAGGAAGAAGTCAGAAAACACTTCCAGAACCTGTACAGAGAACAGTCTTTTTCCCGCCCAAATCTAGATGGAGTGCCTTTCAAGCAGATATCCAATGCCGATAGAATCTTTCTATCAGCTTCTTTGTCAAAGAGGAGATTAAAGAAGTTGTTTGGCATTGTGGTGGTAATAAGAGTCCAGCTCTGAACGAATTTAACATAAATTTTTACAAAAAGTTCTGGGAAGTTATTGGTGACGAAGTCTGTGGTTCTATTCTGGAGTTTTTTTTTTCTAATGCCTCCTTACCAAAAGTTGTTTCATCCTCTTTTATTGCTTTTATACCGAAAAAGGCTCATCCCCAAGTTTTGGCAGAGTATAGACCCATCTCCCTAATAGGGAGTATGCACAAGATCATCTCCAAACTTCTAGCAGAACGTTTGAAGAAGGTGGTGGGTTTGGTTATCTCTCCATATCAAACTGCATTCATCCCTGGAAGGCAAATTTTAGGCGGAGCTTTGGTGATCAACAAAGTGGTGGATTGGGCAAGGAGGTTTCACAAGGAGTGTTTTGCTTTTAAAGTAGACTTTGAAAAAGCCTACAACTCAATTAACTGGGCTTTCATAGACTATATGCTTAATCGATTAGGTTTTGATGATAGATGGAAGGCATGGATAAGAGCTTCTATTTGCTTTAGTCGCAACTCAATCCTAGTTAATGGTTGTCCCACGAAGGAGTTTGAAGCCCAAACCTTTTCTATTCTTGATAATAGCGGAAGGATTATTAGGTCTATTTAGAAATGCAGTGGAGTCAGGAGCCTACAAGGGTTTAAAGTTGGGGGAGGTGGTACAATTTTCAATACTACAATATGTAGATGATTCTATTTTTCTAAGGGAGGCTTGTCATGACAACCTTTGGTCTATCAAGGAAATTCTTCGTGGTTTTGAGCTTACCTCAGGTTTGAAAGTCAATTCCTATAAGAGCAAAATTTATGGTATAAACCTAAATACTCATTTTTTACAAGCTGCTGAGGAATTTCTTCATTGTGGTACTGCTTCGCTGCCATTCAAGTTTCTGGGGTTACCTATTGGAGCAAACCCAAGAAGGTCAGAAACATAGAAACCGGTAATCTTGTTGTTTCAGCAATGTTTGGCATGCTGGAAGGGCAAACTTTTATCAATTGGGGGAAGGATAGTAATCATTAATTCGATCATCAATAGCCTTCCTCTCTATTTTTTCTCCTTCTTCAAGGCCCCTAAGAAGGTACTAAAAATCCTCACTAGTATTCAGCAGAAATTCTTATGGAGTGGCATGGCGGAATTAGCAAAAATATCATGGGTGAGTTAGGACCGGGTCTGCAAACCAAAGTCAGAAGGTGGTTTAGGTGTGAAGAATTTGTTCCCTGTTTAATATCAGCCTTTTGTTGAAGTGGAAATGGAGATTTTTATAGGATCAGTTAGCTCTTTGGTATCCTTTATTGGGTTTTAGATATGGGAATCTCCAATCCCCTGTGCAGACATCTCACTCAACTTCTTCTATCTGGTGGAGAGATATTTCAGGTTTGGAAGTGCAATCTCATAGTCCACAAAGATGGTTTTCAAATAATGTTGTTAGGAAAGTTGGGGATGGCTCACACGGGTTTCTGGACTGATTTTTGGATTGGGGACTCAAGATTATCTGAGTCATTTTCCAAATTGTATCAAATAGCTGAGGACAAACAGTGTTTGATCTCTGAAAAAGTTAACTGGTTAAATTCTAGCTGGGTTTGGAAATAGAGCTGGAGGTGCAGTTTATTTCGGTGGGAGGAGGTTTTATTGTCTGATTTATTCGAGTTGCTACGAAGTGCTTCTCTACAGGTTAATGTCTTTTATATATGGTTGTGGAAGGCTGATGCATCACAAATGTTCTCAGTAGCCTCAGCATACAAACTGCTTTCATCACAGTACCAGAGGTGGCAAAATGGATGGATCGGATAAATTTTAATTTGGATCATAATGGATCGGATAAAAAAAATCCATTAATCCATTTTGATCCATTAAGAATTTATTTAAAAAATCCAATCCAACCCGATCTATTTGATAAAAATCCATCCGATCCATCCATTAACATTTTTTTCATGGATGGATATCCAATCCATCCAAAAAAATAATATTTTTTAAAAATTAATTATTTTTTATTTTTAAAAATTTTCTCTATCTTCTCTCTCCCTCTCCTATCTTTCTCTCTCCTCTCTCCCTCTCTTTTCTCTCTCTCCTCTGTTAGCCCTCTCTGTTTCTCCCTCTCCCCTCTCTTTCCATACAACTTACAAATTGCAGATTATTTAATCTCCATTTGCCTTGTATTACAGTTTTGGTTGGCTCAACCATCTTCGTCCTGTTAAAATCTTTTTAATTGAAATTCAACCAAGCTTTGAAAATCACAACTGTTGACAGAGAGCCAGCACGTATACTAGGATCCAACATTTATTTAACACTTAACATAAAGCGAATTTTAGGATATGTTTTTAAAATTTGTAAAACTAAAGATAATTTATTAAATTATTATAATTTATTTAAAATTTATCTTTCAAATATTTTAAAATGTAAATAGATTTTTTATATGTAGATAGAAATTTATAATATATAAGATCGATGATAAAATTTTTTTAAAGACTAATAACTAATTTCTTATGCATATAAACATATAAGTTTATCTGTTTTCTCATGTCTTTACTCTCCCTCCTCTCTCACATTCACTCATTTGAATACTTTAGTGGTGAACTTCACTCTCCTAACATGTATCTAATATATCTTATACTTTTAAATTTTAATATCAATTGAATGGTTGAACAACATGTAACCTGAATATCATAAATCAATTTCCAATATATATATATATATATATATATATATATATATATATATATATATATATAATCTTCAAAATTCAAATATGTTCCTAAAATGCATTTGATAAATTATCTTATACTTTTAATATCAACTGAACAATTTAACTTAACTTCTTATCTCTTTCAATCTATCATTTTCAACATCTTTAGTTCCAACTTGAATTTGAATATTGTTTTAAAAGAAAATATCAATAATAAAAAATAACAATATATCACAACATAAGTTATTTATCATAAATCCAAAATATAATTTATATATTAAAAAAATTATTTATTATAGATTTTACTGATAATATAATTTATATATTGAGAAATATTTATTTATTATAAAATATAAATTTTAATTTTATGAAATCAACATTTATTATGTACAATGCACAGACTAAAATATTAGTTAATTAATTAATTTTAAAAAATTAATATTATTTATCAAGTGATTTTTTTAAATATTATTAATTAATAAAAAGGTTTTTAAAATCTAAAACGAAGGTGTTGGGACACTTACCTAACAGTAACACCGGCCAGGATAAAAGAAATAATCAACCATAGTTGCGTATACGTTCTTTTTTTTCTATTTTTTTCATAAGAACGTTCTTTCATTTATCTACTTATATTATAATTATAATGTTTAAAAATTAGATAAAATAGGGGAGCTAAATTACTTTAACAGGTTAAATAAATGATATGTAGAATTTTCTATACAAAATATTTTTGGGAATTAGCCTCAGACCTGAAAATGTTTGATTTAATAATAATGTCTAGAAAAAAAAGAGGAAAACTGATATTAGTAATAAAAAGAATTTAGTTGCAGAGGGTCCTTGTTTATTGATCGAGAGAGAGGAGAGAGAAAGGGGAGAGAAAGAGTATTAAAAATCAATATGAAAAAAATTATGTTGGATTGATTTTGATCCATTAAGTATTAATTAGATGATCCATTGGATTTTAGTGTACAAGCGGATGGATTGTTATCCATCCATTTAATTTTATGATCCAACCCAATCCGATCCAAGTCTTTTAATGTTAACAATTGGATGGGTTGGATTGGATTGGATTTTACATGGTTGGACTGGATGGATCATGGATAAACGGATAACTTTGCCGCCCCTACACAGTACCAATCACAGACAGGACCAAACTTTTTTTGATGGAACCAAACTTGGATGAACATATATATTTAATAAATTTTGGGACAGTATTGCTCCATCCAAAGTGCTCACCTTTTCCTTTGCTAAAAGGGTATGCAGGCGGTTATGGCATGGCTTGGTTTTTATTTTGTCCTCCCTCAGGATATTCGTTAGCTCTATATTCAATTGGGAGGATTCTTTCGCGGGAAAAGGCTTCGAAAGATTAAGCATTTATTTTGGCACATATCTTACTGGACCATTTGGAAATTGCGCAATAATATTATCTTTGAAAACGGAAAAGCAGAATTCATGGGGATTATGGCACATATAAAAGCATTATCGTGGCAGTGGTTGAGCTACAACAGAGGGGTTAAACCGGGTCTTTTTTTCTCTTCTTGGTGTGTTAATCCTTTGGGATGCATGTTATAGTAACTCTGTTATTACATACTGAATTTTTCTTTGATCAGTGGATAAAAAAGGATCCTCTTCTAATACGAATATGGATCTGTATTAGATCGGATCCTTTGCTAGAAAAAAGGCTTTTTTGTGTTAGTGTAGCATACTGTACACCTTGTACAGGTTACATTAGTATGTAAATCTTTTGACTATAATATTATAATACTTTTGCCTTTCAAAAAATAAATTATGGAGTCTAAAATTAATACAAATATCCTTGACAATTGTTTTAAAGTCTTCAACTACAAATAAATTTCATTTTATTCATTTTTTATATTTAAATTTATTTTTCCTTATCAAAAAACAATATTTTATATAAGCAAAGTTTTATTAAAAAAAAAAAGAAATACAAGAACTGCTCTAATTCGTACACAAAAACATATATAGACCTAACTACAGAATCAATATATCAATAAGAAATATCATTAAGCTCTATCCATTTTAGCCTTAGAACAAGTTCATGATCTAACTTTTACCTGATCTAAAATACCGTTGAAGTCAAAAGAAGCACCTCATCTAGATATGTCTTCCCCTCCCCACACATTATTCACCAGAGCTTCTGCCAACATGTCTTCTCAGAAAATGCTTGATTTGATCCCCCAGCCCACTCACATTGTAAGCGGAACTCTTCATGGCTCATTATTCTTAACCCCCTATTTGATTTCTCCATTTTTTGCTGCATCTGCCACTTGTTTAAACACTTCCATGTAATCTGCATTCTCCTTTGACCCAGTGACCCCTAAATCCTTAGCAAATATGCTCAAACCTTTTCAGATATTTATTTCCCATTCCATTTCCAGGATGATCTCTGTTACACTTCCTCATATCTGAATATAAAATTGATGCCCCAAAACCACTTGAAACACCTAAATGTGAAACCTCAAATATGGGTTGATGAGTAGGCGTCGCACCACCCAAGGTGTTAAATTCCCCCCTTGGGGAGGAGGCATGACTTGATTCACAACAGAATTCATACCCTGCCTTATAAGCGCTGTAACGCCCATAGCCCAGGCCATGGGATTAGGCAGAACAGCGGTGGAAGAGGGCAATCACGTGAAGGAGATGAAATGCATGAAGCACCCTCCACATACTTGTGCATGACATTAATTTTACTTTTTGTTAAGTTTTGTTGAAATGTATATTTTATTTTATGACATTAATTTAACTTTGTTAAGTGTACATAATTCATTTATCACATCTTTCTTTAATGGAACAAAAACGTAAATTTCAATAAGATAAGAGATTAAATAAAAAAATAACACAATTAAAATTAACTAGATTTTTAAGAACAAAATATACACTTATGTATTATTTTTATTAGTACATGAGCTTTTTACTCACATATTACTTAAATGTCTCAATTACGCCTAAATTTATTTAAGTTCGATGAGCCCGATTGAGTTTGACATCAAAAGAAAGTTAATTATTGAATAATTTAATTATAATGAATACATTTCTGTCTATGCTAATTGAATTTCACCTCTTGTTCAACCTATCTATTTTTCGGTAAAAAATCTTTCAAATTTGAAAAATGTAATTAAACACTTCAAAGAAAATAATTTAATTATAATTTAACTATCAATGTTATAAAATTTAGAATAACTTTCTCTTTAATTTCTTATTAACCTTTTCAGATTTATTTATTAATTTGATGGACATTTCGGATCGTGATGCGTTTAAACGTTCATTATGAAACAGTAGACAAAAATTTTAAAAAGTTAAACCACTCCGTTTATAAATAAACTTCAAAACGTGTTTATATTTGTAATGATATAATACTATAACAATATTTAAAAAATAAATGAAAAGATAAACACCGGAACTAGTCATAATGTAAATGTAGATGAATAAGTTCTAACTTTTAATATTTATGTAGTTACATATAAGACAATAAGTTTTTTGGATGAAAAGTTATTCAACTATTGCTATTGAAAAGTGCTAAGTAACTGACGACACGTGAAAACTTAGAACAAGAGATTTATATCAAACATCTGATGAAAGGTTAATTTCAATGAATATGAACTAGAACTGGAATTTTGAATAAAAAATACAAGAACAACTATCAACTTTCCTTCTTTTCCAGCACTATATTTTAATATGTATTAGCAGATAATTTCTCACCATATGATCAATATCAATTTGATGCTCAGAATGTTAGCCTTTTTTTTTTTTTTTTTGATTGAAAATCTTTCTAAGAAAAGTTATAATTCAAGTTAATTAGTAGTTACATAACAGAGGATAAGTTTTCAAAGATGAGCAATGTACGACTAATGAGTATTGAGTAATGTCATTGTTGACACTCATATTCAAATATGCTCTAGAAAGCCCTGGACACAATCAACACAAGATCACAAATTCAAATCATCATTGCTTGGACAGCTATCCAGATCTACAAGCAAATTAGAAAATATCAAAATTTAAGATTAGGATTGCTTTTTGTTGATATTTTGTGCAACAAAATAAATTCCATAAAATAAAGAGTTTCTTGCAACAATTAAAATTACAATAAAAACTACAAAATGACTGAGAACATCAAAGTAAATACAGGAGTGCCAAACCAAAGATTTGGACCTTAAACCTACATCTACAGTAACAACCAAAGGATTTATTTAGAGAGTGCCAGATTCCAACTTTATTCAGTTGTCTATGACTACAACTATTCAGCCAGCAATTTGAGCTTCACCAGCTTTATTCGATTCTTTGGCAGTGCAGTTTTTTTCTTCTGAACCTGCTTAACTACACTAGTCTTGCAATTTGAATTTTTATCAGCTAGCAATAGCTTCAGCAGCCTCTTAAGTTGCCTCAAACTCATATTGTTGAGTTCATCAAAGCTCTTTCTCTTCAACAACTGGTTATGAAAAACTGATTGAATAGGAACACGATCTGTACTCTTTGGGTGGTGGACAGATTCTTTTGCCATAGTCTCGGGGCTCCTGGTATGGAATGGCAGTATCTTCTGAGGTGTGATGGATCAATTTGGCTCTCAAAACTATTTCCCAAAGGCACCTTATAAGTTGATGTGGTGTAATGGCTAGTTGATTATTGAAAAGGAAAAAATAAAATTTTCCATAAATTAAAAAGGTAATAGATTAATATGATTTCTTATTTTGAATTTATTTTACTTTTGACTTTCACAGCAGAAGAAGGTCAATGAATTGAATAATTTAATAAAAAGAATGTAATTAAATCAAACCAATCCAATAATCATTTTTAGTACAAAAAATCCAATTTGAACAATTTAATTAAAATTTGTACAATTTAGAAAAAAAAAATCCTTTAAAAAAGTCAATCATTGAATAGTTTAATCAAAAGTTTGAACAAATGCATTTATGTTTAAAGAATATCCTTTAAATTTTTAAAGAATAATAATAAGAATATCCTTTAAATTTTTAAAGAATATTTTGAAATATTATATATTTCAAATTTTATATTTTTTAACTTATGTTGTAAAAATTTAAAAATGTCTTTTTTTCATATTCATATTAATTTATTTTAGAATATTATTACTTAAAATATTTTCT
The DNA here is from genome assembly GCA_026413185.1 of Pueraria montana var. lobata. Classification (NCBI taxonomy): domain Eukaryota; kingdom Viridiplantae; phylum Streptophyta; class Magnoliopsida; order Fabales; family Fabaceae; genus Pueraria; species Pueraria montana. The sequence continues at coordinate 1,119,787 of CM048653.1, forward strand.
TATAAACCTATAAATGTTTATCTTCTCGAATAATATTTTGAAAGACAAAGTCAACTCCTGGCTTAACCTTTTTTGGTATAGTGGAATAATTCTCATTTTAAGAATACGAGAACTTTAAATTTTATAACCATATGTCAATAGTCAAAATTAAAAGTTATTTAGTGGTTATAACTATCTATCTATCTATATATTATTTAAAACATAGTTGATGACTAGGACTGGTTGTCCATGTGTCACATAATGATGACATTTATAAAAAAGGAAATATTCATTGAATTTAAAATTCAAGTAAAAAAACATTAATTGATTTCTATTAATGTATTTTAATTGATTGTCCCATAAGACAATTTTAATTATATCTTCTAAATTGAGTAACTTTTATAACTATAGTAACTTTTGATTTATTATCACAATTTTTATAATTATGGTAATTAAGGTGATTACGACTAATATATATATATATATTCTAATTTGAATTAATTAAGGTAATTACGACTAATATATTAAGCATTCTTTCAGTTTTATTTCATTGGGTTTTTTTAATGTCTATTTTTTTTATCTGTGAGAAAAATTTTACGTCTATATATTTTATGTCTATATATACGAACATATCAGAATTGAAGGACTACCATATGGTCATCTTCGATTTTTCTTCCTTCGATTTGTTTAGTGTAACATATCGTAATACTAAAAATGATAAGCTCTCATTTTATGTTGATGATATAAAATGATGTTTCTTATTCCATGTTTGTGTTTAGGACAAACTTTGATAGTATTGACAAAAATAAGCAACAAATGTATTTTATGGTTCTCAATTATTTTTATTATTCTCAGTTGCATTATCACATTCTTGCTTATGCACTGCATTTGCTTTTGTAGCTCTTGCTTGCTGCATTTCTTAATGATGAAGTTTCATGTACACATGTTTGCCTTATAGACAAAGAAGGTGGAAGGATTGTTCAACTTCGTGTTTCAAATAAAGATCGAAGCAATAATTAGATTCCATATTCGTTATATAGAATATCATGTACGTATTTAATTTTGTTCTTTTATAATATATTTTATATGGATGTAAGTAAGAAACATAACCTAAGTTGTGTTTTATCTTCTATATATTTTAAAGGATTATGAATTGAAAATTAGAAATTTTGTATTTTGTAAATCCAATTTTGTTAATTAAATTGTTATTTTTTAAAATAAACCTAGATGTGCATTCTCTTTATTTGTTACTAATATTTCTATTCAATTCCTTATTTAGAATATGATGAAGTAGTCTAATTTACAATAGAATTGGGTAGACGTATGAATAGTAGTCTAATTTACAATAGTCTAATTTTTTGACTTCAAACATTCAACACAAAATGATTATCATTTAACCCTTATTATTTGTTTCAGTTGCTTTAATAAATTTAGTTTAAAAAATTTTAAGTTTCAAAATAAATTATTTGTATAATAATATATATAAAAAATTATCAATTAAATATTAATTCTTTTATATGCCAAAATTATTATTTGAGATTATTTCTACTTTTATATACCAGTAAATCAAAATTAACTTGTTAATATAACTAATGTAATTAATATTAATTTGTATTAAATGACAACATGCACAAATGAAATTAGACAAATACATTTCAAATTATTATTGGATTGATTTTAATTGTTTATATAAGATTAAAATCATTTGAATTTCTTTTTTACTTTTACATAGCAAAACATCATTTGAGATACATTCTATATAACACATAATTTTTTTTGCTTTTATATAACTATAATAATAATTGAGATTTTTCCTGCTTTTGTTTACCAACAAATCAAAATTCATTAATTTAATTACTATTAAATAAGTTATACATAAATGAAATCAAGTGACAATATTTTATATTCTTATTTTTTAGTTATTACTGCATCAATTATATGAAAATACAATTTGTTTGAGTTTTTTTTTTTGGCTTTTTTATACCAAAATTTTTACTTTTATATGTATTGTTTGAGTTTTTTTTTTTAATTTTTATATACAAACAAATTATAATTCATTAATATAATACCACAAAAGTTTCTACTTTTAAAAAAATACCTGAGATATTACATATTTTACATAAAAATACATTAATATATCTAAATTACTATGATAGAAATTAAAATGTAGTTAAATATTTTTCAATATAAACTTATCTTAATCGTAAGCTTTTGACCTATTTTATTTAATTTTTAGCCATATTTTTTTTAAAAAGTTAAAAAATAATGATTCTTTTAAAATGAATAATGATATCACAATCATATTGACAAAATATTTGTCAAATTTATAAAGATCATCATAATATATTTAAACATGCTTTTTAAAATAAAGTTAAATAATTGTATTAATCAAGACAATTCAAATCCACATATATTCTAATCTACTCTATTGAAAATTCTGTTATAAAAAATTTTGTTTCAAAAATTAATTAATTTAAGTAATTTTTTATAACAAAATATTTTATTAAAGGAAATCTTAATAGAATAAAGTAATTTTTTATAACAAAATATTGTAATAAAGTAGTTCTAATACGCACAAAATATAAGTATAATAAAAAATTATGTTTTAAAATATTTTAAAAAAGTAAATTAATTCAATCTTAATGTATGATAATGATATAATAATATAATATGAATGCAGTTAATTTTATTTTATATAATTGATAGAATTGATCAAATTAAATGGTCTTGATTGTAATTAATAATAATACAATTGATTGCAATAAGATGGTAATCAAAATTTTGAAAAAAATAATCTTTCCTTAATATTACGATTATGTTTATATTTCATAACTGATAAATAAATATTACTATTAACTGATTTATACAATTGAGTTAATATTACAATTATATCAAATATGAATATCAGTATGATTATATGATAGTAAATATAAAGCAGACAATACTACATATTTATTATTAAATTAATGTTATATATCTTAAAGAAATAATGAAATGAAATATAAATTTCTAATAAAGATTAACATACTATATATATTTATGTGGTTGATTTGCATTTATGACAATAGATGGATGTGAACCCAACCCGACCCAATTACTTCGGTTAGGATTTTTTGAGGGTTTGGGTCAAACCCGACCCAACCCGTTCAAACCCATTGGTGTACGGGTCGGGTAATGGGTTTTGCTTTTTGAACCCGTGATCCAATCAGACCTAACTCGTAGCATGAAATTAAATTATATATATATATATATATATATATATATATATATTATTAAATTAAGAAACACAAAACATTATATTTTTTTTGCTAATTTTTAACCACATGAATTATATTTCTCTTTTTTAATTGTTTCTATTTTTTGTCTTGATTTTGTTTATGTTTTCTCATGCCAACATAATAGTTTATTTCTATCTAAAATAAATTATTTGTATTAGCATTGAAACCATTCATTTTATTAATCAAATATTGTCACAATTTGGTCTCTTTGGAGGGTATGTAGTCATTATATATTTGCAAAGCTCTAGGAAGAAACAAAATTTTGTTCTAAAAAATTCTAATTTTTACAAAATAAAAAATATTTTTTAAATGTTCAGACCCGATTAACCCAATCTGACCCAACCCCGTTTACTGTTTGTAAACGGGTTGGTTCGATTCGGATTTTACAATAAAATTGAACAAACCCGGCCCAACCCAACCAGTGAACACCCTTAGCTGTGATTCTCAATTGTCTTTTTTTTCACATTATCTTTTAAAAAAATAAATAAGTATTTGATAATTTATTTATATTATTTAATACATGAAAAGAAAATAGTTTTTCAAATAAATTTAAAGAAAATTATAATGAAAATATTAAATTGCTATTTATCAAAATAATATAGTAAATTGTTATTTTTAATTTTTAATTTTATTTATAATTCATTTTTCAAAATGTTAGAAAATGTCTCTCCCAATCATAAAATATTACAATATCATATCAAATTTAATACAAATGAATGTGATATATGACATTGTGCTTATATGTAATCTTTAAATATGTGTTCTTAAATTTATTTTATTTCAGTCATTCGCTTAATTTTGTTTCCAATATTTAGAGGATGTTAAATTAATGAACTCCATAAAAAATATTTTAATGGAACAATATGTGATTTCTTTTAGTTAAAATTAATGTTCTTATTATTTTCATCTTATTTTTGTTATATGGTTTTTTCTATTTTTTATTTTTAATCAAAAGCTAGGAATGAGGAAGCATCACTATAGAACCTCACATCCCAACTAGGTTGGCACCTGAAGAACTAAAGATCCTATGCAGCCACATCCCCAAATTTATTAAAGCAGAATAAAAGTCAAGAGACAAGATTACATCATGGGGGGACCAAACCAGACCCATGAGAAGATAACTAACAAAATCTATAGTTAGACATTCCTATTTTGTTTCATAAAAAATCCTCCCTAAGAAAATTAGGTAGCACATCCCACCAAGTGAAGCCTTCATTTGAAATACCATAAGAGGCAATCTTGTCTGCATAGCAATTTCCTTCCCGGAATATATGACTAATCGTAAAACGAATCATTCTAGACCTGGTGATGCAATTCTCCCATTTATTCCTCAAGTTCCATGGGACTAAGTTTGGTTTTTGAAATGCTTGAACTACAAGAGTAGAGTCAGTTTCTAACCAAATAGCAGACCAACCTTTTGCTTGTGCAATCTCTACAGCCTTTAATACCGCCATCAGTTCAGCTTGAAAAGAAAAATTAATTCCCAGATGCAAAGCAAAACCTCCCACAAAACTACCAATACAATCACGAAAGGTTTCCCCACATGCAGCCAAACCAGGAGACCCCCCGAGCAGCACCGTCAGTGTTAACTTTTATCCAGCCATGTGGAGGAGGTTGCCAACATACATCTTTAATACACTGAGCTTTATTTGGATGAACTTGAACATAAAAAGCTTTTAGGATATTGAACTCAGTCATACTTGAGTACATAGTACCAGAAGAATAATTCCCTGAAAGAGAAACAAATGTCACTATATTCTGAATTAGTACCTGCTTGGGAACAACACAATTATCAAATCTCTGTTTGTTTCTGCTATACCACACAAACCATGTCACATTAATGATCCCAGCCAACACCACATCAAGAGCCTGCGAACTGAATTGTTGATTACATATGGACAAAATGGAAAGAGGTGAAGATAAATCTATTCCAATATGCAAAGTTGAACATAACCATTGCCATAATTCCACTGCCAGAGGACAAGAAAGGAATAAATGATCAGCTGTTTCAAAATGATTACCACAATGTGAACAGACTGATACCATGACTAAACCACTTTCACGCAACTTATCATCAGTTGGTATCTTTCCATGAATGAATCTCCAGAATAAAAAAGATTTGGATGGTGGAATAGCTTTCCTCCAAATAAGTTTGTGCCAAGAAACTGTCGGAGAATTCGACTGAACAAAGCAATAAGCCTCTCTAAAATTAAGTTCTCCTGAAGAAGCAGGAGACCAGATCACGGCATCATTTTTTGGTATAATAAGGATAACAGTTTCTTTAATGGCCATACTAACAGCAGGGAGATTTATTTCAATCTCCCAGGGAATATGCCAAACACCATTTTGTATGAAATTACTAACCTTAGCAAGCAACTGATTACATATGTATTCAGGAATATTTGCTAACTCTGAAATTGGTCTATCCAACCATTTGTCTGTCCAAAAGCTAATTGATTCCCCATTTCCTAGCTGCCAGCAAAAATTTTCCTCCACAACCGGTAACCATGCTTTAATCCTTGGCCAAACCGAAGATCTCACATAGGAAGATCTCCTTTGTTATATGGTTTAATTTGTCTATATATAAAAAAAAAATTAACTTCAAGAAAGTGACATTGTGAAATTTAAAATTATAGTTGTATTATAATTTTTTTTTAAAATGAGTTGTATTATAAAATAAACACATCTAATTATTTTTTATTATTTTTATTAATGAATAAGTTTCTTTTTGCGGAAATTTGAATTAGTTTTATATCATTTTAAAGTAATATAACAAATTAACAACATTGTCAACATACTTTATACATACAAAAAATTCATTCCCTCCTCAATAAATTTGTGCATTGCACGGGTACTATCTAGTAATTACTTAAAAAGCCATGTGTATTCACTACAAGAAAATTGGGAAATTGCGGCACTTGATTCATGGCGATTTGTTAGTAACCGCTACTGCTTAACATTTGCAGCAGTTTTTCGCAACCACCTCAGAATTATTAAATTTCATTTAAAAATATTAAAATAATTATTACCCACATATCCCCTTATAGACTTTCACTCACCAGCCTTTGCCAAATCTCATTATTTGACCTTCCTCTTCTCACAAAACCCTAAATCCTTTTTTCCCTCTCGTGCTCCCCTGTTCCCTTCTCTTTGTTTTTTCTCCTTCGTCACTGAAAACACCAACGACACCAACAAACCCTCCACCAAGATCTCCTACGAGTGGGACGGGGACTAGCAACCCGAGCCTGAAGCATCGTCCTTTAAGCTTCCCGACTCAAACCCTCCCAAGGATGACTGGCAAGAAGAAAGGGGAGACGACACCGACGACTACATAATATTGATGATGGGAATGGAACTCTGGTTGTCGACGTCAACGTTGTGTAAGGGACCTAGCTTTAGATCTGGGTTAGGTTAGTGTTTCCTACTAAGGTATCAGAGTTGGTGACTCAGTTAGAAGTGACGAACCCTACCTACTCATTCTAGAACAAATCTCGTGGTTCTGGATGCAAAAAAAGAGAGGGCATGCTAAGCAGAGAACATCGCATCCAGTGCATAAGAAAGCTATTGACACATTTGGGCATAGAAGTCGCAGTTAGAGGCGTGGCAAGGTTAGTTCATTCATGCTCTATTTGGTTTTGAAAATTTCTTCATCTGTGTAATTTTTACTGAAACTTCCTAGGTTGCAATTGAAGGAAACAGAAGACAAAGTTGCTGTTATATGCTAGATATGCAATCCAAAGTTGAGAAGGAGATGGGATTTGTGCAAGGTGCCTCCTATATCTACTTTCTTTCTTTGTGCTCTTAAACTCATTTATTAATCGATACTTTTTTCAATTCTGTAAATATTTTTAAAAAGTTATCAATTTTTTTCTATAATATTTGTGAAATAATCTGTTTGAAATAATTGTTCTGTTTGTATCTATCTTTATATGTGTCTCCTTAAGAAGGTACACGTATCAAGTAATTAACAATTATGTATGCAAAAGCTACCAATTTTTATATGATGCTCAAGTGATTATTTGGTTTGCAAAACAAAAAAAGGCATCGGAAGTTCAAGGAGTGCTTCAATATATTGAGGGGTTGCAAGGTTTGTGCAGTTCTCCTGTCTCCTTTTGTTCATTTGTATTAGAGGCACTTTGGGTTTGTTTGATTTGCTAAAAAGTGGAGGACAAAACAGTACAAAATTTTTTTTTACCTGTTTGATTGCAAAATTGGTTGTGGAATAGAACAAAACATAAACACTTGTAATTAAACCACGAGACAACTTTTTTTCCCATGTAAAAAATAGTTAAAAGACAAAAATACCCCTCCCTAATCGTTTTCTCTCTCCCTTAATTCTCCTCCTCCCACTCTCTTGTTCCCACTACATTAGATAACTAATGTAAACTGTCTTCCACATTCTGATGCAGTGACGGTCCTTCATATTGGCATTTTTTTTGGTTTACGAGCCTTCACTTGATGTTACGATTGTGTTTTTATTCACTGGAATTGTGCCAGAGATCACACCACAGCACAAAAAGGGAGGTCACGTGTGGTGGGGGAGACGTCCAGGTGCTTATTCCACATCTAATTTTAATTTGAATGCAGCAAGGCACTAGCATCCGTGAAAAATCATTTGAACTTGTCTTCAATCAATCAATTGGCTTGGAATCATGAACAACCAACAATTGCAAAAAAGGCATTGACATATCTTAGAGGAAAAAGGCTTATCGCAACAGAGAAGAAGTTACGCAATGCACTTTTAAATTTTTTAATATAATAATAGTAATTGATAAAAAAAAATATTTAAAATGATATTATTGTAAATTTGATATTATTTTACTTGTGCTGTCTATTGTGCACCAAACAATGTACATAATAAAAAGTTGTTCTGTAACTTAAGTATTTGTCCTGTACTGTCCTCCTTGTGTTGTACTGTGTTGTGGATCAAACGCACCCTTTGGTTTGGAGATTTGAGTTAAGTTCATATTTTGATAACATGGAGGGGAGGAACCACCAACATAGAAGATGGCAACAAGGGTAGACAGACTTGATGGAAAATAGGACTTTTACCTCAGGACATTCAGTAAGTCCTAAATTACTATCAATATTCACTAAAATACCTTGAACATCCTGACTAATCTGTTACAATGAGTCTTAGCTTTTGTATTAAACCAACAATGCTAATTTTGCAGGGCATGTACTTGATTTCCGCTTCAATCTTTCTTTTCCCAAACACTAGTGACTAGAAGTGCTTTTATAAGGTTGACCATATTCCTACTTTGAATGCAGCATGCCACTTTTTTTTAAGGTTGTTACTCTTGCAGATAAAATATGATATAGGTAAAGGGTATCATGACAAGAATTAGTTAATGAAAGTTCAAATTTTAGAAATACCTTTCGATTTTATAAAAAATACAATTAATGGTCTATTCTTTTTCTCTTTGTATTCCTAAAATGCTTTCAACTTGTGTAATTTAGAAGTCCCTAAGACCCCACAATAAATGTTAACTTCATCTGTATATATATTCTCTCTCTATATTTCTTAACCTTAACTTTGATGTGAGTAATATATTTGTGTAACTATTTCCAGGTTATTGAAAGAAAGAAATAAATAGTAGTGCATGTCCCCATTTTTTTTCCTTATATGTTTAAATTGAACTTTAAGTGGGTGGCTTCAAGATTGTCCCTTTGTTTCTTGTTTACATATTTTATTCTCTAGCTATTAAGAAGTGGAAGAAGACACTATTGAAGGAACACAAGCAAAGTGCCAAGTCCTCCATGTTCATCAACAAGCAAACTATGACAGAGAAAGAAAGAAATACTTTGAATTTGTTTAGAAAATTTGAAGTTTTTTTTTTTTTTTTTAGTATTCAACTCTATGTAATTAATCTTACGAGTTTGTGAATTGCTTAACTTGTAATTGGTGTAAATGTGATATAATTTTACAATGATTGCTTGATAGGCTCATTATTTCATTCACGTGAAAGGCTCATTGTATTTAAGTATTGGTGTATTATGATTGTTCAATGGGCTCATTGTTAAGAACTTTGCTTATTAAATAATGGTTTTTTTTAAATAATGATTTTTTTAAAACAGTAGCGACGGTTTTGAAACTGCCTTTAGATTAAATATAATTTTTTATTTTGCCAAATTGTGGCGATTGTAACCACCGCAACTTTTCCTCTCAGTGGTTTGTGTGGTGGTTTTAATAACCGCAGCAAGAAGACCTCTCTGACGCTTAAAACAACGGCAGATATAAAACCGTCATGAATGTCAAATAGTGGTAGTTGGAACCGTCGCAAACTGCATTTAAAACTGCCGCTACTTGCCATTTTATTGTAATGATTTTTTTTCTTTAACCTTGATCATTCAATTAATAGCATCTAATTGTTTATGTTTATATATATGGGAAGTTGTAGATAGGTAGATGGGTCCAAATAAAAGAAGATAATGAAAGCTTTGACAAAGGTAATCAAAAGTCAACAATTGAAGATTTCATTATAGCGCTATGTCAGTCAACAATGGCAAGTGAGAGTCAACAATAAAAATCTTTATAATTTAAAAAGTAACAGTGGTGCAGTATCCTAAGCACTGCAATTTCCTGCCTAATACATGCATTATTTGCTTAATCAATCTCTTAATAAGACTCCAACTTCTCACCTGATGCATATAGCAAATAATGCATTAAATGCGTTGCTTGGTTTCCATATGCAGCATTTAACAAGGTCAATTAAAAGAGGAATTTTGAAAGGCTTCATTTGCCGGTTAATACTCTGCGTTTCAAAATGAAACATTTTGATCTCACAATCCATTACTTTTCTCATTCATTTTGTTAGTGTCAACACTGCTACATTAAGGTAAATTGTTTGCCTTCGTTCTAAACATCTAAATTTTACTTATTTCATGCTTTGAAGCTTTATATTGGTTTTTGTTTCTGTAAATTCTTCTTCAAAATTTGCTGCCTTCGTTCTCAACATCTACATTTTAATTATTTGTTATTAAATTTTTGAAAAATTCAGGATGGCCGCAGCAGACAATGAAGGATTCAACAAGTGATTTAGGGCATTTGTAACACAGTTGTCCCCATTGAAGGTTTGTTTAATTTTTTTAAAATTATAAAGATTTAATATTGTATATTAATCTTTTTTTTTTTGTTTCAGGATGATATTAAGATTGATAATCATTTTAGTCATTTCTGGATAGGAGAATTTGGAAGAGGGACTGCATATTTAATGGACCCTAAAGGCAATGTGTCTCAGTTGGAGATTTTGGAGATTTTATAATTTGAATAAGGATCAGTTTTTAGTTCTACATTATCTGGTTGTGAATTGTTTTGACATAAAGATCTTTGACACAGATATGGAGAAAGTAAGTTATCCTCGGTTTGATGTTTCATTGAAACCACCACGATAGTTGGTTTCTCACAATTTCTACAAATGCATAAAATGTAACATTGGACGAGTAAAGGTTAGATTTCAATACCATAATAGTTTAGCATTTTGTGTTTTATTGTTTCCTCAATGTGTTGTTGAAATTTAGACGTTTCTTAATATTTCACATTTTGCAAATATTTATGCTGGATATGATACCCATTGGTCATGGTTTTACTCTATTCCACAGAAAGGCATCCATTGTTGGTGATGTGTTTCTGAAGGATCCTAAGGTAAACTAGCACTCTCTACAGTGCACCAAGGATGATAAAAAGGATTTGTTGTTTTTGTCTACAGGTGTAGTAAACATGGCTAATTTCTATAATCTAAATATGAATAATAAAATCTGGCTTCATTATGTGGATGATTGCCATTTTGAGTCAAGGATATTCTCTGTTGATGGGGATGAAATAAATTATCCCGTTCCAATTGAAGATTCAGTATCAGATGTGGAAGTTGAAGAATTTGTGGAGCATGCTTTACATTTGGAAGAACTCAACGGTGGATTACATTGGACCCGTTTGGAAAAAAAATCTCTGGCTGATGGTCATCAAACAATGGTTAGTTGAAATATATTATTGGTAAATCATTTTCCTCATTACTTTTTAACAAATTTTGTTTATTGTTTAGGTAATCCTGCAAGGTTTGTTGATAATCTGGTCAGCTTAGACTAGAAACAGATCTTTTTTAGCATGAAGGTGGGCGTAGGTCTGATTGCAAACTTAGGGGCAGAAAAAGAAGGCTTAAAGAGAAATACATCGATTCTGGATGGTACGAGTTCGTGAAGGATGCGAGATTGAAGAAAGGAGATATTCTGAGCTTGGGTTGGATTGATGACCCTCATGTTTTGTATGTGAATGTCATCAGGATGTGAAAGATTATCTGAATTCTCTACTGGTCCTTCTAATATTGGGTTTTTTGGTGCTGTTTTTGTTTATGTTTTAAATAGACCCAATTCATATGTTTCTGTTTTATGATACATTAAACGAACAATTAGAACTGCTGCTCTGGAGGGTTTAATTTGTTTATATAATTTGATGCAGTTTTATTTTCAAATGACGTTTATTCATTTTTAGCTTGAAAGAGTAGTATGTGATAGCAGAACATGGTTTCTGCATTAATTAACAGGCATAATAAAATGTTTAAAATAGTTATAAGTCATAAACATGATTTGTTGTAATATAATTTCGTGTATCAAATCGTTAAGATGGTTATAAATCAAGAAAATCTATCACGTGGCCCAAATTATAAAGATTTTTGTGTATGCAATGTTTAAAATGGTTATAAACAATGAATATTTATGATTAGGCTCAAATTAAAGTTAGATCAGTTTTAGTTATAATCAAAAGTAATTCATTTTTGTAAGTCTAACATCTATTTTTGGTTTTCAAACAAATTTTAATATTGAAAATTAATTTTCGAGTATCTTACTTAATCTCAAATATCAGTAATTTTAAAAGGATAAAATCATGCTTCTATAAGCTGAATTTTAGTTTAATAAAGTATTTTAGTTTTAATTAAAGTAGTTTAAGTTTTAATAGAAAGTACTAAAATTGCCTAGGGATAGTGGCAGATCTCCATCTAGGGGTGAGGGTTATTCTATGAAGGACGCATCTGACTTCGATATATGCAGTAATCATAGGAACAAAGCGAAGTTAGAGAGTGACGTGGCTGTCAAAGTTTGGGGTTTAGCAAAATCTTTAGGGGTCAGAGGCTCTCAACAGGACGATTCATATGTGAAACTAATACAATTTATGGAGGATAGGGACAAAGATGCTAAGCAGAATATAGGGGTGCAATCTTGTGATCTATGAAGATACTCACATTGAACATCAGAGGGGTGAGAGATAGGGCTAAGAGGCGTTGTCTCAAAGCTTTAATCTAGGACACCAAGGTGGATTTTTGCCTGCTATAAGAAACAAAGTGTTTTCAGATATCAGAGTGGGAAGTCAAAGAGATGTGGGGGGAGCAGAGATTGGTTGGCTAGTTTCGCCATGGGTGGGCTTAGTAGGAGAATTACTGTGCATATGGAAAGCATATTTGTTTCAGCTCAAGTTTCACTTCCAAGGGGAGGGCTTTCTAGGGGTCGCGCTGGAATGTAAAAAATCAGGGGCTGGAGGGTAAAACTAGTTTGTGGAGGGATTTTGTTATGCCTAGGAGAGGTTTTGGTTCAGATCTCTAATGTGTTGCCGAAGATTTCAATGTAGTAACATGTACGGAAGAGAGGAGAGGCTGGACAGATTATCATAATCATGCTGAGATGGAACTGTTCAAAGAGTTCATTGTGGATATGGGCTTAGTGGATGTTCCTTCTCTGGATAAACCTTTCTCATGGATAAGTAATGATGGCGGCTTCTTGATATCAGAAGGGCTGATGCAATCATGGAATATCAACACTCAGTGGATAGGTAACAGGGACATTTCTGACCATTGTTCAGTATTACTGAATGATCAAGTACACAATTGGGGAGGCAAACCCTTCAAAATTTTCAATGCATGGATGGAACACTCTAATTTTAAGAGGTTAGTTATTTCGACCTAGAATAACTCTGTTGTTAAGGGCTGGAGTAGTTTTGTTTCTTGAAGAAGCCGAGGTTGCTCAAACAAAGCCTAAGGTGTTGGAGTAAGGAGGTTTTTCGGGCTGTGGATCTTCAGATACAAAACAAATATAAGGAATTAAGTAATTTGGATGATAGGTTGATAAATGGAGATCTGGAATTTCTGGGTCAGAGGAGTGATGTGCTAGATGATTTCTGGAGACTTGTACGATACAAGGAGAATACCTTGCTGCAAAAATCTAGAGCGAGATGGTTGAAGGAAGGGGACCTCAACACAAGGTATTTCCACTCGTGTTTGTGGGCCAGATGCAGGCAAAATCAGTTGGTGGCCGTGAATACAGAGCTTGGTTGGGTTGGGGATGTTGAAAGTGTAAAGGAAGAAGTCAGAAAAAACTTCCAGAACCTGTACAGAGAACAGTCTTTTACCCGCTCAAATATGGAAGGAGTGCCTCTCAGGAAGTTATCCAATGCCGATAGAATCTTTCTATGAGCTCCTTTCTTAAAGGATGAGATTAAAGAAGTTGTTTGGCGCTGTGTGTAACACCACAAAAATTTCAACCCAGTAAGTTGGAACGTCAGATATTTAATTAAAATTAATAGGAATCTATTTGTTTGTTTTAAAAGAAGAAAAAGATATATTTTGTGTAATTAAAATATAGTTAGTAATTAATTGAGTAATGAAGAAAAATGAAGGAAAGTAAGTAATAAAAGTATTTCTATATAATGGTCAAGTAAAAAAATTTATAAAATCAAAAGATATAATATTCTCGGTAATTAAAATCTATGTGACTAATTCAATGAAATTAATTGCTTGTGATAAAAGTTTCTCTGTGGGTAACGCTTTGTAATTAATTCTCTAGAATTAATTATTTATAGTTACTTTTCTGTACCACTTGTCTGTGATTAAAATTCCTTGTAACTAAATTATCTATGAGATTTGTTGTGGTTAAATTGTCTGTATTATCTAAATTAATTATTAAGTTGTAGTGTTGTGTGTATTTAAATTTAAATTATAAGGTTGTCTATGGTTGATTTCTTGAGATGCCTGCTAGTAATTAATTGAGCTATGATAAATTACTAGTAGTAAATATTTAAAATATCTATCGCTAAGTACTAATTAATTAATTGATTTCAAATTGGTATTAATTATTTTAATTAAATTAAATTCTGAAACTTGCACATCTAGTTATCGCTTATAAAATTCATCTGTGAGCAATTACTCTACAGAGAGAATTTTATAAGAGTTATTAAAAAGTTTTCATTTCATAAAAAAAAATTATATAGATGTTTCAAACTTTGGTTTTCAAAATTTAAAATCACGTCCCATTTCAATTTCATAGTGTAAAATTACACTGTAATTTATAACTTAGCACCTAAACTATCACCTCACATCCCTTAACCAATCAAAATTGCATGCAAACCCCTCCCCACTAATTTTGAATCTCACGGCCACCACCACCCAACTCACTCACATTTTCATTTCCTAACTTAAGCATTAAGTTAAATTCAAATGCTCTCCTTTCTCTCTCTTCCCTCTCACACGGTCACAACAACAACAAACAACACCCAAATCTATTTTTCTCTCTTCTCTCTCTCTTTTTCTGTGTTCTGGCTGAGAATCCTACAGCAAGGAGGGAAGCCATTTGCTTCTTACTCACCTTGCATGCAAGCCAAGGAGCAAGCTTTCCATCACCAAACTCAGCCAACTTCATCCCCTCTCCTTCCTCTTTCTCCTCCACGGCCCAACAACCCCAAAGGTGAGGGAAACTTCCTTATGGATTTTGTTTCAGTCTAAGTGTGGTTGAGAGTTAGGGGACTCAACCACATACAGCATGCATGCCCCTCTCTGGATTGTTTGTGTGAATTGTTTGAATGTTGCATGTGAAAATTTTGAAGGGAAAAATTGAGCCTTGGACAATAGCTGTTTGTGTGAGTGCATGCATGGCCATGATAGTGTTTTTGATCTCTTTAAATTGGAAGGGATGGTCCCTGGAACAAGGGAAGCCATACCCATTTTCTTCAAACTCGTTTTTGTGTGTTGCATGTAGAAGGAGACTCTAAAATTCAAGTTACAGTGGCCGTAGCTTTGTGTTGCCCTGGACAGCCTCCACTGTTTCATGAATTTTGGAAGATCCAACCTTTGATTTTTCACAAAATTTGTTTTCAATGAAAATAGACAGGAAAAGAAACAACTTTTATTTTTAGATGATGGAGAGAAAATTTCGTCTTGAAGTTCATCTACGGCTTGCAAAATGGCTGTTCTGTTTCGAGTTCATCTATTGTTTTTAATGTCTCGGTTTTTCTTAAATTTCTAATTGTACACTCAATGTTTTTTTTTTTGTGTCATTAAAAACTACACAAAACAAGCTTTTTAACCATGCAATTTAAGAAAATTATCAAGCACAATTTCTAAATCAATTTTTCGAAGAGGGACATAGCAATGGTTTTGAAACTCTCTCTGGAGCTCCAATTTTAGGTTGTAAAGAAAAATTTTCTGGGAGTAATTAGGGAAGAATTCAAAGGCATGGGATACCATTTTGGAAAGATCCAGATGTTATCTCTATACTGTAAAAATGATGTTATCTCTATACTATAAAAATTCCAATTCAAAATTCTTTTGGGAAGTACCCAAAAATAAAATTTCTTTCTTGAAAGAATCTAATTAACCTGTCAACTTGTGGAATTTTAATAATTTTTGTAGATTTTTACTAATTAAGTGGGATACCAATCTGAAAAATAGATTTCAAAAGCTTTCATTTCATATAAAAATTTTCCTAGTTTTGAGGCCATTTAATACAATCAATTTGATCTCACATTCAGTACTGCGAAAGGGAAACTTTCCCCTTCTTAGTCAACTTTTTGTTTAAATTATATTGACTGTGACTGTGATATAGTGTGTGACTTACGTGTAATTTATATAGTTATTGTTGTGAATGAAAGGGGCAATGGATACCATGTATCCAAGTACCCAAATTGTGATTTTAAGTCCCAAAGAACAAAGTTCTTGGGCAATGGTGACTTTGAATGATTGTGTGGAATTATTCCTTGAGTGTATGTTTTGTCTCTGTGATGTGTTCACAAGACTCAGGCGCGAGTACTTGCGATACTAGAATTTGATTATAATGATTATGGCAAGATCGCCATTGAACGATAATGATAAGTGAAAATTCAACAGAGAGTATTATTAATTAGCTTCAAGATTTTATTTTATTTAATAGGAATTAATTTAATTAACTCTTTGTTTTTGTGCTTTGGACTTAGAAAAATATTTTAGGACCTTTGCGTGAAGGAATCATTGGTAAGTAACCAATTAATAAAATTTTAGAAATTGAGAGGGCAAGGCAAGAATAAAACTTAATAAGAATTGTGATGCACGTTGCGAAACTGCATTTTTCGATAATCGTGCAACGGAGACGCGTTTGGACGGCAGATCAATGGGATTTCGAAGAGAGTCACATGGGGCTTTTCCCGGCTGTGAGAATACCAAAGAGAGGGGGCGAAGTTCGAATGGCACGTTACAAAATGTGACAATCACCCATAGAGAGGTGATGGAGGCAAGATGTCCTCATTTATATATATGTTTTGAGCAGAGACGGAGTCTCATGCTTTGTGTCAATTCGACCGTCCAGTACCATGATCATTTTCAAAATCTTTAGTTCTAACTTGAATTTGAATATTTTTTTAAAAGAAAATATCAATAATTAAAAATAACAATATATCACAACGTAAGTTATTTATCATAAATCTCAAATATAATTTATATATTAAAAAAATTATTTATTACAGATTTTAATGATAATATAATTTAAATATTGAGAAATATTTATTTATTATAAATTATAAATTTTAATTTTATGGAATCAACATTTATTATGTACAATGCATAGACTAAAATATTAGTTAACTAATTAATTTTAAAAAATTAACATTATTTATCAAGTGATTTTTTAAATATTATTAATTAATAAAAAGGTTTTTAAAATCTAAAACGAAGGTGTTGGGACACTTCCCTAACAGTAACACCGGCCTGGATAAAAGAAATAATCAACCGTAGTTGTGTATACGTTCTTTCTTTTTCTTTGTTTTTCATAAGAATGTTCTTTCATTTATCTACTTATATTATAATTATAATGTTTAAAAATTAGATAAAATAGGGGAGCTAAATTACTTTAACAGGTTAAATAAATGATATGTAGAATTTTCTATACAAAATATTTTTGGAAATTAGCCTCGGACCTGAAAATTTTTAATTTAATAATAATGTCCAGAAAAAAAAAAAAGGAAAACCGATCTTAGTAATAAAAAGAATTTAGTTGCAGAGGGTCCTTGTTTATTGCTCGAGAGAGAGGAGAGAGAAAGAGTATTAAAAATCAATATGAAAAAAATTATGTTGGATTGATTTTGATCCATTAAGTATTAGTTAGATGATCCCTTGGATTTTAGTGTAAAAGCGGATGGATTGTTATCCATCCATTTAATTTTATGATCCAATCCAATCCGATCCAAGTCTTTTAATGTTAACAATTGGATGGATTGGATTGGATTTTACATGGATGGACTGGATGGATCACGGATAAACGGATAACTTTGCCGCCCCTACACAGTACCAATCACAGACAGGACCAAACTTGGATGAACATATATATTTAATAAATTTTGGGACAGTATTGCTCCATCCAAAGTGCTCACCTTTTCTTGGAGGTTGCTACAGGATCGACTACCTACACATACTCAGTTGTGCAGGAGGGGAATTGAAATCCTAAATTTTAATCATTCATGTGTTTTTTGTCATGCAAGCTCTGAAGATTGTAATAATTTCTTCTTGCAGTTTTCCTTTGCTAAAAGGGTATGCAGGCGGTTATGGCATGGCTTGGTTTTTATTTTGTCCTCCCTCAGGATATTCGTCAGCTCTATATTCAATTGGGAGGATTCTTTTGTGGGAAAAGGCTTCGAAAGATTAAGCATTTATTTTGGCATGTATCTTGCTGGACCATTCGGAAATTGCACAATAATATTATCTTTGAAAACGGAAAAGCAGAATTCATGGGGATTATGGCACAGATAAAAGCATTATCGTGGCAGTGGTTGAGCTACAACAGAGGGGTTAAACCGGGTCTTTTTTTCTCTTCCTGGTGTGTTAATCCTTTGGGATGCATGTTATAGTAACTCCATTATTACATACTAAATTTTTCTTTGATCAGTGGATCAAAAAGGATCCTCTTCTAATACGAATATGGATCTGTATTAGATCAGATCCTTTGCTGGAAAGAAGGCTTTTTTGTGTTAGTGTAGCATATTGTACATCTTGTACAGGTTACATTAGTATGTAAATCTTTTGACTATAATATTATAATACTTTTGCCTTTAAAAAAAAACTATGAGTCTAAAATTAATACAAATATCCTTGACAATAGTTTTAAAGTCGTCAACTACAAATAAATTTCATTTTATTCATTTTTTATATTTGAATTTATTTTTCCTTATCAAAAAACAATATTTTATATAAGCTAAGTTTTATTAAAAAAAAAAAAGAAATGCAAGAACTGCACTAATTTGTACACAAAAACATATATAGACCTAACTACAGAATCAATAAATCAATAAGAAATATCATTAAGCTCTATCCATTTTAGCCTTTGAACAAGTTCATGATCTAACTTTTACCAGATCTAAAATACCGTTGAAGTCAAAAGAAGCACCTTATCTAGATATGTCTTCCCCTCCCCACACATTATTCACCATTTTTTGATCCCCTAGCCTACTCACATTGTAACCGGAACTCTTCATGGTCCATTATTCTTAACCCCCTGTTTGATTTCTCCATTTTTTGCTGCATCTGCCACTTGTTTAAACACTTCCATGTAATCTGCATTCTCCTTTGACCCAGTGACCCCTAAATCCTTAGCAAATATGCTCAAACCTTTTCAGCCATTTATTTCCCCTTCCATTTCCAGGATGATCGATCTCTGTTACATTTCCTCATATTTGAATCTAAAATTGATGCCCCAAAACCACTTGAAACACCTGAACGTGAAACCTCAAATATGGGTTGATGAGTGGGCTTCGCACCACCCAAGGTGTTAGATTCCCTCCTTGAGGAGGAGGCATGACTTGATTCACAAAAGAATTCATACCCAGCCTTATACGCGTCGTAACACCCATCGCCCAGGCCATGGGATTAGGCGGATCAGCGGTGGAAGAGAGCAATCCCGTGAAGGAAATCAAATGCGTGAAGCACCCTCCACATGCTTGTGCATGACATTAATTTTACTTTTTGTTAAGTTTTGTTGAAATGTATATTTTATTTTATGACATTAACTTAACTTTGTTAAGTGGACATAATTCATTTGTCATATCTTTCTTTAATGGAACAAATAACACAATTAAAATTAACTAACTTTTTAAGAACAAGATATACACTTAGGTTATTTTTTTATTAGTACATGAGCTTTTTACTCACATGTTACTTAAATGTCTAAATTACGCCCAAATTTATTTAAGTTCGATGTATCCGATTGAGTTTGACATCAAAAGAAAGTTAATGATTGAATAATTTAATTATAATGAATACATTTCTGTCTATGCTAATTGAATTTCACCTCTGGTTCAACCTATCTATTTTTCGGTAAAAAATCTTTCAAATTTGAAGAATGTAATTAAACACTTGAAAGAAAATAATTTAATTAGAATTTAACTATCAATGTTATATAATTTAGAATAACTTTCTCTTTAATTTCATATTAACCTTTTCAGATTTATTTATTAATTTGTTGGACATTTCGGATTGTGATGCGTTTAAACGTTCATTATGAAACAGTAGACAAAATTTTTAAAAAGTTAAACCACTCCATTTATAAATAAACTTCAAAATGTCTTTATATTTGTAATGATATAATACTATAACAATATTTAAAAAATAAATAAAAAGATAAACACCGGAACTAGTCATAATGTAAATGTAGATGAATAAGTTCTAACTTTTAATATTTATGTAGTTACATATAAGACAATAAGTTTTTTGGATGAAAAGTTATTCAACTATTGCTATTGAAAAGTGATAACTAACTGACGACACGTGAAAACTTAGAACAAGAGATTCATATCAAACATCTGGTGAAAGGTTATTTTCAATGAATATGAACTAGAACTAGAATTTTGAATAAAAAATACAAGAACAACTATCAACTTTCCTTCTTTTCTTGTACTATTTTTTAATATGTATTAGCAGATGATTTCTCACCATATGATCAATATCAATTTGATGCTCAGAATCTTAGTCCTTTTTTTTGTTTTTTGATTAAAAATCTTTCTAAGAAAAGTTATAATTCAAGTTAATTAGTAGTTACATAACAGAGGATAAGTTTTCAAAGATGAGTAATGTACGACTAATGAGTATTGAGTAATGTCATTGTTGACACTCACTTTCAAAGATGCTCTAGAAAGCCCTGGACAAAATCAACACAAGATCACAAATTCAAATCATCATTGCTTGGACAGCTATCCATGATCTACAAGCAAATTAGAAAATATCAAAATTTAAGATTAGGATTGCTTTTTGTTGATATTTTGTGCAACAAAATAAATTCCATAAAATAAAGAGTTTCTTGCAACAATTAAAATTACAATAAAAACTACAAAATGACTGAGAACATCAAAGCAAATACAGGAGTGCCAAACCAAAGATTTGGACCTTAAACCTACATCTACAGTAACAACCAAAGGAATTATTTAGAGAGTGCCAGATTCCAATTTTATTCAGTTGTCTATGACTACAACTATTCAGCCATCAATTTGAGCTTCACCAGCTTCATTCGATTCTTTGGCAGTGCAGTTTTTTTCTTCTGAACCTGCTTAACAGCACTATAGTCTTGCAATTTGAATTTTTATCAGCTAGCAATAACTTCAACAGCCTCTTAAGTTGCCTCAAACTCATATTGTTGAGTTCATCAAAGCTCTTTTTCTTCAACAACTTGTTAGAAAAAACTGATTGAATAGGAATACGATCTGTACTCTTTGGGTGGTGGACAGATTCTTTTGCCATAGTCTCGGGGCTCCTGGTATGGAATGGCAGTATCTTCTGAGGTGTGATGGATCAATTTGGCTCTCAAAACTATTTCCCAAAGGCACCTTATAAGTTGATGTGGTGTAACGGCTAGTTGATTATTGAAAAGGAAAAAATAAAATTTTCCATAAATTAAAAAGGTAATAGATTAATATGATTTCTTATTTTGAATTTATTTTACTTTTGACTTTCACAGCAGAAGAAGGTCAATGAATTGAATAATTTAATAAAAAGAATGTAATTAAAACAAACCAATCCAATAATCATTTTCAGTACAAAAAATCCAATTTGAACAATTTAATTACAATTTGTACGATTTAGAAAAAAAAAATTCCTTTAAAAAAGTCAATCATTGAATAATTTAATCAAAAGTTTGAACAAATGCATTTATGTTTATGCTAATGGAATTTCACGTTATGTGCACCAATGTATGTTTTTGGTAAAATACTTATGTCTATCACCTTATGTGCAACCAACTTATATATGTTTCTGGTAAAATATCTATCCAATTTAAATAATTTACGTAATTAAACTCTTGAAAAAAAATGTAATTAAAATTTTACTATTTATGTTGTAGAATTTAGAATAAATTATACTTTAATTTCATATTGAACTTATTTACTAATTGGTAGGGTATTTTCTGTTGTGTGTTTACATCCAATAAGAAAAATGATGTCAACCTAGCTTAGTAATAATTTTTGACATGGATGTTTGGGACAGAAATTTGTCTAATCGACAAAATTCATCTCTAGTTGATCTATTTGATGTGGGTGAAAATTCTAATATATTAGAGACAACATAATTCCATCTCTAGGTCCTCTTTTTAATTATGATATATTTTTGCTTAAAAGTATAATGACATGATATTATTATTTATAATATCATATGTTAGATTGAAAAAATATATATGCAGGTCTTAAAGAGAAGGTGAAAAATATTATCAATAGTTAAAAATATGTTGTTATTATATTATATAAGATTGTATATAAATTATTTTAAAATTTTGATTAATTTTAATATATATATATATATTTGAATTCAAATAAATTGATAATAAGAATATCCTTTAAATTTTTAAAGAATATTTTGAAATATTATATATTTCAAATTTTATATTTTTAACTTATGTTGTAAAAATTTAAAAATGTCTTTTTTTCATATTCATATTAATTTATTTAGAATATTATTACTTAAAATATTTTCTTATAAACCTATAAATGTTTATCTTCTCGAATAATATTTTGAAAGACAAAGTCAACTCCTGGCTTAACCTTTTTTGGTATAGTGGAATAATTCTCATTTTAAGAATACGAGAACTTTAAATTTTATAACCATATATCAATAGTCAAAATTAAAAGTTATTTAGTGGTTATATCTTTCTCTATATATTATTTAAAACACAGTTGATGACTAGGACTGGTTGTCCACATGTCACATAATGGTGACATTTATAAAAAAGGAAATATTCATTTGAATTTAAAATTCAAATAAAAAAACATTAATTGATTGTCCCATAAAAAAAATTTAATTATATCTTCTAAATTGAGTAACTTTTATAACTATAGTAACTTTTGATTTATTATCACAATTTTTATAATTATGGTAATTAAGGTGATTACGACTAATATATATATATATATATATATATATATATATATATATTCTAATTTGAATTAATTAAGGTAATTACGACTAATATATTAAGCATTCTTTCAGTTTTATTTCATTGGGTTTTTTTAATGTCTATTTCATTAAGGTAATTAGGACATACTTTGATAGTATTGACAAAAATAAGCAACAAGTGTATTTTATGGTTCTCAATTATTTTTATTATTTTATTATTCTCAATTGTATTATCACATTCTTGCTTATGCACTGCATTTGCTTTTGTAGCTATTGCTTGCTGCATTTCTTAATGATGAAGTTTCATGTACACATGTTTGCCTGATAGACAAAGAAGGTGGAATTAGTAATTTTGTATTTTGTAAATCCAGATTTGTTAATTAAATTGTTATTTTTTAAAATAAACCTAGGTGTGCATTGTCTTTATTTGTTACTAATATTTATATTCAATTCCTTATTTAGAATATGATGAAGTAGTCTAATTTACAATAGAATTGGGTAGACGTATGAATAGTAGTCTAATTTACAATAGTCTAATTTTTTGACTTCAAACATTCAACACAAAATGATTATCATTTATCCCTTATTATTTGTTTCAGTTGCTTTAATAAATTTAGTTTAAAAAATTTTAAGTTTCAAAATAAATTATTTGTATAATAATATATAAAAAAAATTCTTAATTAAATATTAATTCTTTTATATGCCAAAAATATTATTTGAGATTATTTCTACTTTTATATATCAGTAAATCAAAATTAACTTGTTAATGTAACTAATGTAATTAATATTAATTTGTATTAAATGACAACATGCACAAATGAAATTAGACAAATACATTTCAAATTATTATTGCATTGATTTTAATTGTTTATATAAGATTAAAATCATTTGAATTTCTTTTTTACTTTTACATAGCAAAACATCATTTGAGATACATTCCATATAACACATAATTTTTTTGCTTTTATATAACTATAATAATAATTGAGATTTTTCCTGCTTTTGTTTACCAACAAATCAAAATTCATTAATTTAATTACTATTAAATAAGTTATACATAAATGAATCAAGTGACAATATTTTATATTCTTATTTTTTAGTTATTATTGCATCAATTATATGAAAATACAATTTGTTTGAGTTTCTTTTTGGCTTTTTTATACCAAAATTTTTACTTTTATATGTATTGTTTGAGATTCTTTTTATTTTTATATACTAACAAATTATAATTCATTAATATAATACCATAAAAGTTTCTACTTTTAAAAAAATACGTGAGATATTACATATTTTACATAAAAATATATTAATATATCTAAATTACTATGATAGAAATTAAAATTTAGTTAAATATTTTTCAAGATAAACTTATCTTAATCGTAAACTTTTTACCTATTTTATTTAATTTTTAGTCATATTTTTTTAAAGAGTTAAAAAATAATGATTCTTTTAAAATGAATAATGATATTACAATCATATTGACAAATTATTTTTCAAATTTATAATGACCATCATAATATATTTAAACATGCTTTTTTAAAAAAAGTTAAATAATTGTATTAATCAAGACAATTCAAATCCACATATATTCTAATCTACTCTATTGAAAATTCTGTTATAAAAAATTTTGTTTCAAAAATTAATTAATTTAAGTAATTTTTTGTTAAAGCAAATCTTAAGAGAATAAAGTAATTTTTTATAACAAAATATTGTAATAAAGTAATTCTAATATGCACAAAATATAAGTATAATAAAAAATTATGTTTTAAAAATATTTTAATAAAGTAAATCAATTCAATCTTAATGTATGATAATGATATAATAATATAATATGATTGCAGTTAATTTTATTTTATATAATTGATAGAATTGATCAAATGAAATGGTCTTGATTGTAATTAATAATAATACAATTGATTGCAATAAGATGGTAATCAAAATTTTGCAAAAAGAATCTTTCCTTAATATTACGATTATGTTTATATTTCATAACTGAAAAAATAAATATTACTATTAACTGATTTATACAATTGAGTTAATATTACAATTATATCAAATATGAATATCAGTATGATTATATGATAGTAAATATAAAGCGGACAATACTACATATTTATTATTAAATTAATGTTATATATCTTAAAGAAATAATGAAATGAAATATAAATTTCTAATAAAGATTAGCATACTATATATATTTATGTGGTTGATTTGCATTTATGACAATAGATGGATGTGAACCCAACCCGACCCAATTAGTTTGGTTCGGATTTTTTGAGGGTTTGGGTCAAACCTGACCCAACCCATTCAAACCCATTGGTGTACAGATCGGGTAACAGGTTTTGCTTTTTGAACTCGTGATCCAACCAGACCCAACCCGTAGCATGAAATTAAAATATATATATATATATATATATTATTAAATTAAGAAATACAAAACATTATATTTTTTTGCTAATTTTTAACCACACATGAATTATATTTCTCTTTTTTAATTGTTTCTATTTTTGTCTTGATTTTGTTTATGTTTTCTCATGCTAATATAATAGTTTATTTCTATCTAAAATAAAATATTTGTATTAGCATTGAAACCATTCCTTTTATTAATCAACTATTGTCACAATTTGGTCTCTTTGGAGGGCATGTAGTCATTATATATTTGCAAAGCTCTAGGAAGAAACAAATTTTTGTTCTAAAAAATTCTAATTTTCACAAAATAAAAAATATTTTTTAAATGTTCAGACTCGATTAACCCAACCCGACCTAACCCCGTTTACCGTTTGTAAATGGGTTGGTTCGATTCGGAGTTTACAATAAAATTGAACAAACCCGGCCCAACCCGACCCGTGAACACCCCTAGATGTGGTTCTCAATTGTCTTTTTTTTCACATTGTCTTTTAAAAAAATAAATAAGTATTTGATAATTTATTTATATTATTTAATACATAAAAATACAATAGTTTTTCAAATAACTTTAAAGAAAATTATAATGAAAATGTTAAATTGCTATTTATCAAAATAATATAGTAAATTGTTATTTTTAATTTTTAATTTTATTTATAATTCATTTTTCAAAATGTTAGAAAATGTCTCTCCCAATCATAAAATATTACACTATCATATGAAATTTAATACAAATGAATGTGATATATGACATTGCGCTTATATGTAATCATTTAAATATGTGTTCTTAAATTTATTTTATTTCATTCATTTGCTTAATTTTGTTTCCATTATTTAGAGGATGTTAAATTAATGAACTCCATAAAAAATATTTTAATGGAACAATATGTGAGTTCTTTTAGTTAAAATTAATTTTCTTATTATTTTCATCTTATTTTTGTTATATGGTTTAATTTGTCTATATATAAAAAAAATTAACTTCAAGAAAGTGACATTGTGAAATTTAAAATTATAGTTGTATTATAATTTTTTTTAAAATGAGTTGTATTATAAAATAAACACATCTAATTATTTTTTTATTTTTATGAATGAATAAGTTTCTTATTGCGGAAATTTGAATTAGTTTTATATCGTTTTAAAGTAATATAACAAATTAACAATATTGTCAACATACTTTATACATACAAAAAATTCATTCCCTCCTCCAATAAATTCGTGCATTGCACGGGTACTATCTAGTAATTACTTAAAAACCCATGTGTATTCACTACAAGAAAATTGGGAAATTGTGGCACTTGATTCATGGCGGTTTGTTAGTAATCGCTACTGCTTAACATTTGCGGCAGTTTTTCGCAACCACCTCAGAATTATTAAATTACATTTTAAAAATATTAAAATAATTATTACCCACATATCCCCTTATAGACTTTCACTCACCGGCCTTTGCCAAATCTCATAATTTTCCCTTCCTCTTCTCACAAAACCCTAAATCCTGTTTTCCCACTCGTGCTCCCATGTTCCCTTCTCTTCATTTTTTCTCCTTCGTTGCTGACAACACCAACGACACCAACAAACCCTCCACCAAGATCTCCTACGAGTGGGGCGGGGACTAGCAACCCGAGCCTGAAGCATCGTCCTTTAAGCTTCCCGACTCAGACCCTCCCAAGGATGAATGGCAAGAAGAAGGGGGAGACGACACCGGCGGCTACATAATATTGACGATGGGAATGGAACTCTGGTTGCCGACGTCAACGTTGTGTAAGGGACCTAGCTTTGGATCTGGGTTAGGTCAGTGTTTCCTGCTAAGGTATCAGAGTTGGTGACTCAGTTAGAAGTGACGAACCCTACCTACTCATTCTAGAACAAATCTCGTGGTTCTGGATGCAAAAAAAGAGAGGGCATGCTAAGTAGAGAACATCGCATCCAGTGCATAAGAAAGCTATTGACACATTTGGGCATAGAAGTCGTAGTTAGAGGCGTGGCAAGGTTAGTTCAATCACGCTCTATTTGGTTTTGAAAATTTCTTCATCTGTGTAATTTTTACTGAAATTTCCTAGGTTGAAATTGAAGGAAACAGAAGACAAAGTTGCTGTTATATGCTAGATATGCAATCCAAAGTTGAGAAGGAGATGGGATTTGGGCAAGGTGCCTCCTTTATCTACTTTCTTCTTTTTGCTCTTAAACTCATTTGTTAATTGGTACTTTTTTCAATTCTGTAAATATTTTTAAAAAGTTATCAATTTTTTCTATAATATTTGTGAAATAATTTGTTTGATATAATTTGGTTAATGCTTGGGTTACATGATTATGGGGAATACTTGGATACATTGCATCTTGCGAATAGGAGAGGCCTTAAACCATTTTTAAAATGAAAAAGAAATAATGAATTTAATTGTTCTGTTTGTATCTATCTTTATCTGTGTTTCCTTAAGAAGGTACACGTATCAAGTAATTAACAATTATGTATGCGAAAGCTACCAATTTTTATATGATGCTCAAGTGATTATTTGCTTTGCAAAAAAAAAAAAGGCATCGAAAGTTCAAGGAGTGCTTCAATATATTGAGGGGTTGCAAGGTTTGTGCAGTTCTCCTGTCTCCTTTTGTTCATTTGTATTAGAGACACTTTGGGTCAGTTTGATTTGCTAAAAAGTGAAGGACAAAACAGCACAAAAAAATTTGTTACCTGTTTGATTGCAAAATTGGTTGTGGAATAGAACAAAACATAAACACTTGTACCTCATTAAACCACGGGACAACTTTTTTTCCCATGTACAAAATAGTTAAAAGACAAAAATACCCCTCCCTAACCGTTTTCTCTCTCCCTTACTTCTCCTCCCACTCTCTTGTTCCCACTACATTAGATAACTAATGTAAACTGCCTTCCACATTCTGATGCAGTGACGCTCCTTCATATTGGCATTTTTTTTTGTTACAAGCCTTCACTTGATGTTACGATTGTGTTTTTATTCACTGGAATTGTGCCAGAGATCACACCACAGCACAAAAAGGGAGGTCACGCGTGGTGTGGGAGAAGTCCAGGTGCTTATTCCACATCTAATTTTAATTTGAATGCAGCAAGGCACTAGCATCCGTGAAAAACCATTTGAACTTGGCTTCAATCAATCAATTGGCTTGGAATCTTGAACAACCAACAATTGCAAAAAAGGCATTGACATATCTTAGAGGAAAAAGGCTTATCGCAACAGAGAAGAAGTTACGCAATGCACTTTTAAAATTTTTAATATAATAATAGTAATTGATAAAAAAAATATTTAAAATGATATTATTGTAAATTCTATATTATTTTACTTGTGCTGTCTACTGTGCACCAAACAATGTACATAATAAAAAGAGTTGTTCTGTAACTTAAGTATTTGTCCTGTACTGTCCTCCTTGTGTTGTACTGTGTTGTGGATCAAACGCACCCTTTGGTTTGGAGATTTGAGTTAAGTTCATATTTTGATAACATGGAGGGGAGGAACCACCGACATAGAAGATGGCAAACAAGGGTAGACAGAGTTGATGGAAAATAGGACTTTTACCTCAGGACATTCAGTAAGTCCTAAATTACTATCAATATTCAATACAATACCTTGAACATCCTTACTAATCTATTACAAGGAGTCTTAGCTTTTGTATTAAACCAACAATGCTAATTTTGCAGGGCATGTACTTGATTTCTGCTTCAATCTTTCTATTCCCAAACACTAGTGACTAGAAGTGCTTTTATAAGGTTGACCATATTCCTACTTTGAATGCAGCATGCCACTTTTTTTTAAGGTTGTTACTCTTGTAGATAAAATATGATATAGGTAAAGGGTATCATGACAAGAATTAGTTAATGAAAGTTCAAATTTTAGAAATACCTTTTGATTTTATAAAAAATAAAATTAATGATCTATTCTTTTTCTCTTTGTATTCCTAAAATGCTTTCAACCTGTGTAATTTAGACGTCCCTAAGATCCCAAAATAAATGTTAACTTCATCTGTATATATATTCTCTCTCTATATTTCTTAACCTTAACTCTGATGTGAGTAATATATTTGTGTAACTATTTCCAAGTTATTGAAAGAAAGAAAGAAATAGTAGTGCATGTCCCCATTTTTTTTTTCCTTATATGTTTAAATTGAACTTTAAGTGGGTGGCTTCATGATTGTCCCTTTGTTTCTTGTTTACATATTTCAATCTCTAGCCATTAAGAAGTGGAAGAAGACACTATTAAAGGAAGACAAGCAAAGTGCCAAGTCCTCCATGTTCATCAACAAGCAAACTATGACAGAGAAAGAAAGAAATACTTTGAATTTGTTTAGAAAATTTGAAGTTTTTTTTTTTTAGTATTCAACTCTATGTAATTAATCTTACGAGTTTGTGAATTGCTTAACTTGTAATAGGTGTAAATGTGATATCATTTTACAATGATTGCTTGATAGGCTCATTATTTCATTCACGTGAAAGGCTCATTGTATTTAAGTATTGGTGTATTATGATAGTTCAATGGGCTCACTGTTAAGAATTTTGCGTATTAAATAATGGGGTAGTTTAGAAATGCACAATATATATATTTTTAAATTAATCGACAAATAGCGGCAGTTACACAACTGTCGTGATGTTAAATAATGATTTTTTTAAAGCAGTAGCGGCTGTTTTGAAACTGCCTTTAGATTAAATATAATTTTTTATTTTGCCAAATTGTGGCGGTTGTAACCGCCGCAACTTTTCCTCTCAGCGGTTTGTGTGGCGGTTTTAATAACCGCAGCAAGAAGACCTCTCTGATGCTTAAAACAACGGCAGTTATAAAACCATCACGAACGTCAAGTAGTGGTAGTTGGAACCATCGCAAACTGCATTTAAAACTGCCGCTACTTGCCATTTTTTTGTAATGATTTTTTTCTTTAACCTTGATCATTCAATTAATAGCATCTAATTGTTTATGTTTATATATATGGGAAGTTGTAGATAGGTAGATGGGTCCAAATAAAAGAAGATAATGAAAGCTTTGACAAAGGTAATCGAAAGTCAACAATTGAAGATTTTGTTATAGCGCTATGTCAGTCAACAATGGCAAGTGAGAGTCAACAATAAAAATCTTTATAATTTAAAAAGTAACAGTGGTGCAGTATCCTAAGCACTGCAATTTCCCGCCTAATACATGCATTATTTGCTTAATTAGTCTCTTAATAAGACTCCAACTTCTCGCCTGATGCATATAGCAAATAATGCATTAAATGCGTTGCTTGGTTTCCATATGCAGCATTTAACAAGGTTAATTAAAAGAGGAATTTTGAAAGGCTTCATTTGCCTATTAATACTCTGCGTTTCAAAATGAAACATTTTGATCTCACAATCCATTACTTTTCTCATTCGTTTTGTGAGTGTCAACACTGCTACATTAAGGTAAATTGTTTGCCTTTGTTCTAAACATCTAAATTTTACTTATTTCATGCTTTGAAGCTTTATATTGGTTTTTGTTTCTGTAAATTCTCCTTCAAAATTTGCTGCCTTCGTTCTTAACATCTACATTTTAATTATTTGTTGTTAAAATTTTCAAAAATTCAGGATGGCCGCAGCAGACAATGAAGGATTCAACAAGTGGTTTAGGACATTCGCAACACAGTTGTCCCCATTGAAGGTTTGTTTCATTTTTTTTTTAAATTATAAAGATTTAATATTATATATTAATTAATTTTTTTTTGTTGCAGGATGATATTAAGATTGATAATCAATTTAGTCATTTATGGAGAGGAGAATTTGGAAGAGGGACTGCATATTTAACGGACCCTAAAGGCAATGTGCCTCAGTTGGAGATTTCGACAAGGAATGGGAGTCCAGAATTCGAAAGTGCTGCTGTTAGGCTTGCGCAGTTTTTATAATTTGAATAAGGATCATTTTTTAGTTCTACATTATGTGGTTGTGAATTATTTTGACATAAAGATCTTTGACACTGATCTGGAGAAGGTAAGTTATCCTCGGTTTGATGTTTCATTGAAACCACCACGATAGTTGGTTTCTCACAATTTCTACAAAAGCATAAAATGTAACATTGGACGAGTAAATGTTAGATTTCAATACCATAAGAGTTTAGCATTTTGTGTTTTATTGTTTCCTCAATGTGTTGTTGAAATTTAGACGTTTCTTAATATTTCACATTTTGCAAATATTTATGCTGGATATGATACCCATTGGTCATGGTTTTACTCTATTCCACAGAAAGGCATCCATTGTTGGTGATGTGTTTTTGAAGGATCCTGAGGGAAACGAGCACTCTCTACAGTGCACCGAGGATGATAAAAAGGATTTGTTGTTTTTGTCTACAGGTGTAGTAAACATGGCTAATTTCTATAATCTGAATATGAATAATAATATATGGCTTCATTATGTGGATGATTGCCATTTTGAGTCAAGGATATTCTCTGTTGATGGGGATGAAATAAATTATCCCGTTCCAATTGAAGATTCAGTATCAGATGTGGAAGTTGAAGAATTTGGGGAGCATGCTTTACATTTGGAAGAACTCAACGATGGATTACATTGGACCCGTTTGGTAAAAAAATCTCTGGCTGATGGTCGTCAAACAATGGTTAGTTGAAATATATTATTGGTAAATCATTTTCCTCATTACTTTTTAACAAATTTTGTTTATTGTTTAGGTAATCCTGCAAGGTTTGTTGATAATCTGGTCGGCTTAGACTAGAAACATATTTTTTTTAGCATGAAGGTGGGCATAGGTATGATTGCAAACTCGGGCAGAAAAAGAAGGCTTGAAGAGAAATACATAGATTCTGGATGGTACGAGTTCGTGAAGGATGCGAGATTGAAGAAAGGAGATATTCTGAGCTTGCGTTGGATTGATGACCCTCATATTTTGTTTGTGAATGTCATCAGGATGAGAAAGATTCTCTGAATTCTCTACTGGTTATTCTAATATTGGGTTTTTTGGTGCTGTTTTTTATTTATGTTTTAAATAGACCAATTCATATGTTTCTGTTTTATGATACATTAAGCGAACAATTAGAACCGCTGCTCTGAAGGGTTTAATTTGTTTATATAATTTGATGCAGTTTTATTTTCAAATGACATTTATTCATTTTTAGCTTGAAAGAGTAGTGTATGATAGCAGAACATGGTTTCTGCATTAATTAACAGGCATAATAAAATGCATAAAATAGTTATAAGTCATAAACATGATTTGTTGTAATATAATTTCGTCTATCAAATCGTTAAGGTGGTTATAAATCAAGAAAATCTATCGCGTGGCCCAAATTATAAAGATTTTTGTGTATACAATGTTTAAAATGGTTATAAACAAATAATATTTATGATTAGGCTCAAATTAAAGTTAGATCAATTTTAGTTATAATCAAAAGTAATTCATTTTTGTAAGTCTAACATCTATTTTCGGTTTTCAAACAAAGTTTAATATTGAAAATTAATTTTCGAGTATCTTATTTAATCTCAAATATCAGTAATTTTAAAAGGATAAAATCATGCTTCTATAAGCTGAATTTTAGTTTAATAAAGTATTTTAGTTTTAATTAAAGTAGTTTAAGTTTTAATAGAAAGTACTAAAATTTATAACTCTAGTAATTTTTAGTTTTTCCAATTATTTTTTAAGTTTAAATATAATTTTTTTAGTATCTTACTTTATCTCAAAAATCAATATTTATAAAAGCAGAAAATCATACTTTTATTTGTAAAAGATTTAGGTTAAAGTAGTTTTTGTAATCAGTTTTAACAAATTGTACTCAAATTTATAACTCTACATGAAATTGTTAGGTTTTCCAATTATTTTTAAGTTTAAATATAATTGTTTAGTATCTTACTTTGTCTCAAAAATAAAAAATTATAAAAGCAGAAAATCATACTTTTATTTGTAAAAGATTTAAGTTAAAGTAGTTTTTATAATCAAGTGTACCAAAAAACCTAAAAATTTTTAACCGTAAATACTAATAGTACTTTATTTTTAAATGTAGAAAATCCTACTACTATAACCTAAATTTTAAGATCATGTTTTATATAATATTGTAACCGTACTTTTATAAGCTCAAATTCAAATTCCTTTTATATTTGTAATGATATTGTAATCAAATTTAGAACCATCAATAAAAAGATATATAGGGGTACTGATTATATGATGAAATATACAAGCATATAATTAATTTTAAAGTTATCATAATCTAATTTTTAATTTTTGTCATTCAATATATTAGAGTATCTAATTCCATATTGTTGTCTGTTTAATTTTTAAACTTTTTTGAAAAAGGCATGCAAAATATCAGGATAAAGTTAACATCCCAACTATGTTGGCACCTTATACCCTATCTGTCCTCTACCGCACACTTGAATTTATTAAATAATAAACCAAAAACAAAGAACATGGGGGGACTAGGCCAGGACCCATGTTAACAAAAGCAAACCTATACTGTGGTAAACCCATCTTATCTCGCTGAAGGGGCTGTAAAACAAAATTTGGCACCGAATCCCACCAATAGGATCCCACATTATCCACTGCATAGTTAGATAATCTGTCAGCACAAACATTGTCCTCTCGGTATATGTGGGTGATTGTGAACTGTAAAGACTTGGTCAATGTAAGACAGTTTTTCCAGTGATTGAGAATCTCCCAAGAAACCATTTCAGTATTCTGAAAGGCTTGGAGGAGCAACATGCTGTCACATTCAAACCAAAAACTTGGCCACTGTTTTCTGCAAGCATGCTCAATGTCCATAATCGCACCCCACAGTTCAGCTACAAAAGCAACCTGCACCCCAACATAAGAAGAGAAAGCTCCCAAGGCATCGCCATTACTGTCTCTAAACAAACCACCACAAGCAACGTGGCCCAGACATCCTCTTGATAAGCCATCAGTGTTGCATTTTACCCATCCCAAAGGTGGTAATTGCCATAAGACTTCTGTGATGTTAGGCACTCTTGGTGGGTGTCCATCTATATTGAAAGCCTTGATAATGGCGAATTTGTCCATACAAGGCCTCATACTCCCACGTGTATTAAAATGTTCATAACCTTTTCCCAATACAATATTCATAATCATATTGGTAGCTATCAATATACACTTTTGTTTTTAAAATAAAAACCTCACCCAGAATTTATTGTTTTCCCAACATGAAGAATATATGAAATCGAAGTTGGGGAGCGCATAACTAACAGCAGGGACGAAGAAGATATGTCAGTCAATGTTGTAAGAGTCGAAGATTCATAACCATTTTTGGAGGCTAGGGATAGTGGCAGATCTCCATCTGGGGGTGAGGGTTATTCTATGAAGGACGCATCTGACTTCGATATATGCAGATGTAATCATAGGAACAAAGCGAAGTTAGAGAGTGACGTGGCTGTCAAAGTTTGGGATTTAGCAAAATCTTTAGGGGTCAGAGGCTCTCAACAGGACGATTCATATGTGAAACTGATACAATTTATGGAGGATAGGGACAAAGATGCTAAGCAGAATATAGGGGTGCAATCTTGTGATCTATGAAGATACTCACATTGAACATCAGAGGGGTGAGAGATAGGGCTAAGAGGCGTTGTCTCAAAGCTTTAATCTAGGACACCAAGGTGAATTTTTGCCTGCTACAAGAAACAAAGTGTTCTCAGATATCAGAGTGGGAAGTCAAAGAGATGTGGGGGGAGCAGAGATTGGTTGGCTAGTTTCGCCATCGGTGGGCTTAGCAGGAGAATTACTGTGCATATGGAAAGCATATTTGTTTCAGCTCAAGTTTCACTTCCAAGGGGAGGGCTTTCTAGGGGTCACGCTGGAATGTAAAAAATAAGGGGCTGTGTGCTTTGTTGTTAACGTTTATTCTCCTTGCTCTATGGAGGGTAAAACTAGTTTGTGGAGGGATTTTGTTATGCCTAGGAGAGGTTTTGGTTCAGATCTCTAATGTGTTGCCGAAGATTTCAATGTAGTAACATGTACGGAAGAGAGGAGAGGCTGGACAGATTATCATAATCATGCTGAGATGGAACTATTCAAAGAGTTCATTGTGGATATGGGCTTAGCGGATGTTCCTTCTCTGGATAAACCTTTCTCATGGATAAGTAATGATGGCCGCTTCTTGATATCAGAAGGGCTGATGCAATCGTGGAATATCAACACTCAGTGGATAGGTAACAGGGACATTTCTGACCATTGTTCGGTATTACTGAATGATCAACTACACAATTGGGGAGGCAAACCCTTCAAAATTTTCAATGCATGTATGGAACACTCTAAATTTAAGAGGTTAGTTATTTCGACCTAGAATAACTCTGTTGTTGAGGGCTGGAAGTAGTTTTGTTTCTAGAAGAAGCTGAGGTTGCTCAAACAAAGCCTATGGTGTTGGAGTAAGGAGGTTTTTGGGGCTGTGGATCTTCAGATACAAAACAAATATAAGGAATTAAGTAATTTGGATGATAGGTTGACAAATGGAGATCTGGAATTTCTGGGTCAGAGGAGTGATGTGCTAGATGATTTCTGGAGACTTGTATGATACAAGGAGAATACCTTGCTGCAAAAATCTAGAGCGAGATGGTTGAAGGAAGGGGACCTCAACACAAGGTATTTCCACTCGTGTTTACGGGCCAGATACAGGCAAAATCAGCTGGTGGCCGTGAATACAGAGCATGGTTGGGTTGAGGATTTGAAAGTGTGAAGGAAGAAGTTAGAAAAAATTTCCAGAACCTGTACAGAGAACAGTCTTTTACCCACCCAAGTCTGGATGGAGTGCCTTTCAAGAAGTTATCCAATGCCACAAAAATTTGTTTGGCGCTGTAAAGGATGAGATTAAAGAAGTTGTTTGCCGCTGTGTGTAACACCACAAAAATTTCAACCCAGTAAGTAGGAACGTCAGAGATTTAATTAGAATTAATAGGAATCTATTTGTTTGTTTTAAAAGAAGAAAAAGATATATTTTGTGTAATTAAAATATAGTTAGTAATTAATTGAATAATGAAGAAAAATGAAGGAAAGTAATAAAAGTATTTTTATATAAAGGTCAAGTAGAAAAATTTATAAAATCAAAAGATATAATATTCTCGGTAATTAAAATCTATGTGACTAATTCAATGAAATTAATTGCTTGTGATAAAAGTTTCTCTGTGGGTAACTCTTTGTAATTAATTCTCTAGAATTAATTCTCTATAGTTACTTTTCTGTACCACTTGTCTGTGATTAAAATTCCTTGTAACTAAATTATCTGTGAGATTTCCTGTGGTTAAATTGTCTGTATTATCTAAATTAATTATTAAGTTGTAGTGTGGTGTGTATTTAAATTTAAATTATAAGGTTATCTATGGTTGATTTCTTGAGATGCCTGCTAGTAATTAATTGAGCTATGATAAATTACTAGTAGTAAATATTTAAAATATCTATCACTAAGTACTAATTAATTAATTGATTTCAAATTGGTTTTAATTATTTTAATTAAATTAAATTCTGAAACTTGCACGTCAAGTTATCGCTTATAAAATTCATCTGTGAGCAATTACTCTACAGAGAGAATTTTATAAGAGTTATTAAAAAGTTTTCATTTCATAAAAAAAAATTATATAGATGTTTCAAACTTTGGTTTTCAAAATTTAAAATCACGTCCCATTTCAATTTCACAGTGTAAAATTACACTATGTAATTTATAACTTAACACCTAAACTATCACCTCGCATCCCTTAACCAATCAAAATTGCATGCAAACCCCTCCCCACTCATTTTGAATCTCACGGCCACCACCACCCAACTCACACTCACATTTTCATTTCATAACTTAAGCATCAAGTGAAATTCAAATGCTCTCCTTTCTCTCTCTTCCCTCTCACACGGTCACAACAACAACAAACAGCACCCAAATATATTTTTCTCTCTTCTCTCTCTCCTTTTCTGTGTTCTAGCTGAGACTCCTACAGCAAGGAGGGAAGCCATTTGCTTCTTGCTCACCTTGCATGCAAGCCAAGGAGCAAGCTTTCCATCACCAAACTCAGTCAGCTTCATCCCTTCTCCTTCCTCTTTCTCCTCCACGGCCCAACAACCCCAAAGGCGAGGGAAACTTCCTTGTGGATTCTGTTTCAGTCTAAGTATGGTTGAGAGTTAGGGGACTCAACCACATACAGCATGCATGCCCCTCTATGGACTGTTTGTGTGAATTGTTTGAATGTTGCACGTAAAAATTTTGAGGGGAAAATTGAGCCTAGGACAGTAGCTGTTTGTGTGAGTGCATGCATGACCATGATAGTGTTTTTTATCTCTTTAATTTGGAAGGGATGGTCCCTGGAACAAGGGAAGCCATACCCATTTTCTTCAAACTCGTTTTTGTGTGTTGCATGTAGAAGGAGACTCTAAAATTCAAGTGACAGTGGCCGTAGCTTTGGGTTGCCCTGGACAGCCTCCACTGTTTCATGAATTTTGGAAGATCCAACCGTTGGTTTTTCACAAAATTTGATTTCAATGAAAATAAACAGGAAAAGGAACAACTTTTATTTTGACACCATGGATATAAAACCTCGTATTGAAGTTCATCTATGGCTTTCAAAATGGCTGTTCTGTTTTCGAGTTCCCCTGGAACATGTCTCGGTTTTTCTTAAATTTCTAATTGTACACTTAATGTTTTGTTTTTATTTTTGTGCCATTAAAAACTAAACAAAACAAGCTTTTTAACCATGTAATTTAATAAAATTATCAAGCACAATTTATAAATCAATTTTTCGAAGAGGGACAGAGCAATGGTTTTGAGACTCTGTCTGGAGCTCCAATTTTAGGTTGTAAAGAAAAAATTTCTGGGAGTAATTGGGAAAGAATTCGAAGGCATGGGATACCATTTTGGAAAGATCCAGATGTTATCTCTATACTGTAAAAATTCCAATTCAAAATTCTTTTGGTAAGTACCCAAAAATAAAATTTCTTTCTTGAAAGGATTTAATTAACCTGTCAACTTGTAGAATTTTAATAATTTTTTTATATTTTTACTAGTTAAGTGGGATACCAATCTAAAAAATAGATTTCAAAAGCTTTCGTTTCATATAAAAATTTCCTAGTTTTGAGGCCATTTAATGCAATCAATTTGATCTCACATTCAGTACTGCGAAAGGGAAATTTTCCCCTTCTTAGTCAACTTTTTGTTTAAATTATATTGATTGTGACCGTGATATAGTGTGTGACTTATGTGTAATTTATATAGTTATTGTTGTGAATGAAAGGGGCAATGGATACCATGTATCCAAGTATCCAAATTGTGATTTTAAGTCCCAAAGAACAAAGTTCTTGGGCAATGGTGACTTTGAATGATTGTGTGGAATTATTCCTTGAGTGTATGTTGTCTCTGTGATGTGTTCACAAGACTCGGGCGCGAGTACTTGCGATACTAGAATTTGATTCTAGTGATTATGGCAAGATCGCCATTGAACGATAATGATAAGCAAAAATTTAACAGAGAGTATTATTAATTAGCTTCAAGATTTTATTTAATTATTTTATTTTGTTTAATAGGAATTAATTTAATTAACTCTTTATTTTGTGCTTTGGACTTAGAAAAATATTTTAGGACCTTTGCGTGAAGGAATCATTGGTAAGTTACCAATTAATAAAATTTTAGAAATTGAGAGGGTAAGGCAAGAATAAAACTTAATAAGAATTGTGATGCGTGTTGCGAAAGTGCGTTTTTCGAGAATTGTGCAACGGAGACGCATGTGTATGGCAGAGCAATGGGATTATGAAGAAAGTCACATGGGGCTTTTCCCGGCTGTGAGAATACCAAAGAGAGGGGCCGAAGTTCGAATGGCATGTTACGAAATGTGACGGTCACCCATAGAAAGGGGATGGAGGCAAGATGTCCTCGTTTATATATATGTTTTGAGCAGAGACGGGGTCTCATGCTTTGTGTCAATTCGACCGTCCAGTACCATGTGTAGCGGGACCTTACAGTGACGAGAAAGAATAATCCCGATAGGGAGAGTTGTTGAGGAGTCAGTCCTCAGAGTAATGGATGACCACAGATTGGTACCTAGGAGATGGTCGTGAGGCATGTTGACCTTGGAAGGTAGGCATCGAGTTGTACCATGGTGAGAGCCCGCCTTGTACCATGGTGAGGGTGTACTCCCAACAATCATCCAACTCAAAACTGTGTGTAAGACCAGTTGCGTTGGAAAATTTCGGCTGCGAGAGAAAGTTGTTAAAGATGAAAGCGGAGATCGAATGACGTGTTCACCACAAGGTGATGGAGACGACTGTCTCATATGTGTATATTTTGTTTGGAGCCGAGACTGGGTCTCAGGCTGGGCATCAATTCATCCTGTTTTATACCATGGGCAGCGAAAACCCATAGCGATGAGTATGGATAAAGCTCGGTGAGAGAATGTTTGAGGAGTCAATCCTCGAAGTATGAATGACCACAGATTGGTACCTAGGAGATTAACGTGAGGCATGTTGACCTTGGAGGGTAGGCGCCGAGTTGTGACATTTCGTTCACATAGCCAACTTGGCAACCCTGACATAGCCATGAGACATTCTTCGGTTGGTGAGAGCTTGCCTTGTACCATGGTGAGGGTGTACTCCCAACAGTCATTCCACTCAAAAGTATGTAAGACCACTAAGTTCTGGGAGTTCCAGTGGCAGCTAGCTAGTGAGTTACAGTTTTCAAAGATTAGTTCTGGGAACGAGTAGGATCTAAGTGTGATAGTTAGAAAACCCCATCGTGGTGGTTAGTAGGATTGCACTATGACTTTTAAAGTCGTTCTGTGTGTACTGCTTAATGAAGCAGGAAGTTTACCCTTTGTTTGAAGAAGGTGGAGGGTTTGGTTATCTCTCCATATCAAACTGCTTTCATCCTTGGAAGGCAAATTTTAGACGGAGCTTTGGTGATCAACGAAGTGGTGGATTGGGCAAGGAGATTTCACAAGGAGTGTTTTGCTTTTAAAGTAGACTTCGTAAAAGCCCACGACTCAATTAACTGGGCTTTCATAGACTATATGCTTAATCGATTAGGTTTTGATGATAGATGGAAGGCATGGATAAAAGCTTCTATTTGCTCTAGTCGCAACTCAATCTTGGTTAATGGTTGTCCCACGAACGAGTTTGAAGCCCAAAGGGGTATAAAGAAAAGGGACCCCTTGTACCTTTTCTATTCTTGATAATAGCATAAGGATTATTGGATTTGTTTATAAATGAAGTGGAGTCAGGAGCCTACAAGGGCTTAAAGTTGGGGGAGGTGGTACAGTTTTCCATACTACAATATGCAGATGATTCTATTTTTCTAAGGGAGGCTTGTCATGACAACCTTTGGTCTATCAAGGAAATTCTTCGTGGTTTTGAACTTGCCTCAGGTTTGAAAGTTAATTCCTATAAGAGCAAAATTTATGGTATAAACCTGAATACTCATTTTTTACAAGCTACTGAGGAATATCTTCATTGTGGTACTGCTTCGCTGCCATTCAAGTTTCTGGGGTTACCTATTGGAGTAAATCCGAGAAGGTCAAAAACAGAGAAACCGGTAATCTCGTCTTTTCAGCAACGTTTGGCATGCTGGAAGGGCAAACATTTATCAATTGGGGGCATGATAGTAATCATTAATTCGAACCTCAATAGCCTTCCTCTCTATTTTTTTCTCCTTCTTCAAAGCCCCTAAGAAGGTACTAAAAATCCTCACTAGTATTCAGCGGAAATTCTTATGGAGTGGGATGGCGGAATTAGCAAAAATATCATGGGTGAGTTGGGACCGGGTCTGCAAACCAAAGTCAGAAGGTGGTTTAGGTGTGAAGAATTTGTTCCCTATTTAATATCAGCCTTTTGTTGAAGTGGAAATGGAGGTTTTTATAGGATCAGTTAGCTCTTTGGTACCCTTTATTGGGTATTAGATATGGGAATCTCCAATCCCCTGTGTAGACATCTCACTCAACTTCTTCTATCTGGTGGAGAGATATTTCAGGTTTGGAAGTGCAATCTCATTGTCCACAAAGATGGTTTTCAAATAATGTTGTTAGGAAAGTTGGGGATGGCTCACATGGGTTTCTAGACTGA
This sequence comes from Pueraria montana var. lobata, assembly GCA_026413185.1. Lineage (NCBI taxonomy): Eukaryota > Viridiplantae > Streptophyta > Magnoliopsida > Fabales > Fabaceae > Pueraria > Pueraria montana. The sequence continues at coordinate 1,161,097 of CM048653.1, forward strand.
TTTTTTGATTGGGGACTCAAGATTATCTAAGTCATTTTCCAAATTGTATCAAATAGCTGAGGACAAACAGTGTTTGATCTCTGAAAAAGTTAACTAGTTAAATTCTAGCTGGGTTTGGAAATAGAGTTGGAGGTGCAGTTTATTTCAGTGGGAGGAGGTTTTATTCTCTGATTTATTGGAGTTGTTACGAAGTGCTTCTCTGCAGGTTAATGTCTCTGATATATGGTTGTGGAAGACTAATGCATCACAAATGTTCTCAGTAGCCTCAGCATACAAACTGCTCTCATCACAGTACTAGAGGTGGCAAAATGGATGGATAAGATAAATTTTAATCTGGATCATAATGGATCGGATCAAAATAATCCATTAATCCATTTTGATCCATTAAGAATTTATTTAAAAAATCCAATCCAACCTGATCCATTTGATAAAGATCCATCCGATCCATCTATTAACAATTTTTTCATGGATGGATATCCAATCCATCCAAAAAAATTATATTTTTCAAAAATTAATTATTTTTTATTTTTAAAATTTTTCTCTATCTTCTCTCTCCTCTCTCCCTCTCCTTTCTCTCTCTCCTCTGTTTGCCCTCTCTGTTTCTCCCTCTCCCCTCTCTTTCCATACAACTTACAAATTGCATATTATTTAATCTCCATTTGCATTGTATTACAGTTTTGGTTGGCTCAACCATGTTCATCCTATTAAAATCTTTTTAATTGAAATTCAACCAAGCTTTTAAAATCACAACTGTTGACAGAGAGCCAGCACGTATACTAGGATCCAACATTTATTTAACACTTAACATAAAGCGAATTTTAGGATATGTTTTTAAAATTTGTAAAACTAAAGATAATTTATTAAATTATTATAATTTATTTAAAATTTGTCTTTCGAATATTTTAAAATGTAAATAGATTTTTTATATGTAGATAAAAATTTATAATATATAAGATCGATGATAAACTTTTTTTAAAGACTAATAACTAATTTCTTATGCATATAAACATCTAAGTGTATCTGTTTTCTCATGTCTTTACTCTCCCTCCTCTCACATTCACTCATTTGAATACTTTAGTGGTGAACTTCACTCTCCTAACATGTATCTGATATATCTTCTTATACTTTTAAATTTTAATATCAATTTAACGGTTGGACAACATGTAACTTGAATATCAGAAATCAATTTCCAATATATATATATATATATATATATATATATATATATATATATATATATATATATATAATCTTCAAAATTCAAATATGTTCCTAACATGCATTTGATAAATTATCTTATACTTTTACTATCAACTGAACAATTTAACTTAACTTCTTATCTCTTTCAATCTATCATTTTCAAAATCTTTAGTTCTAACTTGAATTTGAATATTGTTTTAAAAGAAAATATCAATAATTAAAAATAACAATATATCACAACATAAGTTATTTATCATAAATCTAAAATATAATTTATATATTAAAAAAATTATTTATTACAGATTTTAATGATAATATAATTTATATATTGAGAAATATTTATTTATTATAAATTATAAATTTTAATTTTATGGAATCAACATTTATTATGTACAATGCACAGACTAAAATATTAGTTAATTAATTAATTTTAAAAATTAATATTATTGATCAAGTGATTTTTTAAATATTATTAATTAATAAAAAGGTTTTTAAAATCTAAAACGAAGGTGTTGGGACACTTACCTAATAGTAACACCGGCCTGGATAAAAGAAATAATCAACCGTAGTTGTGTATACGTTCTTTCTTTTTCTTTGTTTTTCATAAGAACGTTCTTTCATTTATCTACTTATATTATAATTATAATGTTTAAAAATTAGATAAAATAGGGGAGCTAAATTACTTTAACAGGTTAAATAAATGATATGTAGAATTTTCTATACAAAATATTTTTGGGAATTAGCCTAAGACCTGAAAATGTTTAATTTAATAATAATGTCCAGAAAAAAAAAAGGAAAACCGATATTAGTAATAAAAAGAATTTAGTTGCAGAGGGTCCTTGTTTATTGATCGAGAGAGAGGAGAGAGAAAGGGGAGAGAAAGAGTATTAAAAATCAATATGAAAAAAATTATGTTGGATTGATTTTGATCCATTAAGTATTAGTTAGATGATCCATTGGATTTTAGTGTAAAAGCGGATGGATTGTTATCCATCCATTTAATTTTATGATCCAATCCAATCCGATCCAAGTCTTTTAATGTTAACAATTGGATGGATTGGATTGGGTTTTACATGGATGGACTGGATGGATCACGGATAAACGGATAACTTTGCTGCCCCTACACAGTACCAATCACAGACAGGACCAAACTTGGATGAACATATATATTTAATAAATTTTGGGACAGTATTGCTCCATCCAAAGTGCTCACCTTTTCTTGGAGGTTGCTACAGGATCGACTACCTACACATACTCAGTTGCGCAGGAGGGGAATTGAAATCCTAAATTTTAATCATTCATGTGTTTTTTGTCATGCAAGCTCTGAAGATTGTAATCATTTCTTCTTGCAGTTTCCCTTTGCTAAAAGGGTATGCAGGCGGTTATGGCATGGCTTGGATTTTATTTTGTCCTCCCTCAGGATATTCGTCAGCTCTATATTCAATTGGGAGGATTCTTTCGCGGGAAAAGGCCTCGAAAGATTAAGCATTTATTTTGGCACGTATCTTGCTGGACCATTTGGAAATTGCGGAATAATATTATCTTTGAAAACGGAAAAGCAGAATTCATGGGGATTATGGCACATATAAAAGCATTATCGTGGCAGTGGTTGAGCTACAACAGAGGGATTAAACCGGGTCTTTTTTTCTCTTCCTGGTGTGTTAATCCTTTGGGATGCATGTTATAGTAACTCCATTATTACATACTGAATTTTTCTTTGATCAGTGGATCAAAAAGGATCATCTTCTAATACGAATATGGATCTGTATTAGATCAGATCCTTTGTTTGAAAAAAGGCTTTTTTGTGTTAGTGTAGCATACTGTACATCTTGTACACGTTACATTAGTATGTAAATCTTTTGACTATAATATTATTATACTTTTGCCTTTCAAAAAAAAATTATGGAGTCTAAAATTAATACAAATATCCTTGACAATAGTTTTAACGTCTTCAACTACAAATAAATATCATTTTATTCATTTTTTATATTTAAATTTATTTTTCCTTATCAAAAAACAATATTTTATATAAGCAAAGTTTTATTAAAAAAAAAAAAGAAATGCAAGAACTGCTCTAATTCGTACACAAAAACATATATAGACCTAACTACAGAATCAATATATCAATAAGAAATATCATTAAGCTCTATCCATTTTAGCCTTAGAACAAGTTCATGATCTAACTTTTACCTGATCTAAAATACTGTTGAAGTCAAAAGAAGCACCTCATCTAGATATGTCTTCCCCTCCCCACACATTATTCACCAGAGCTTCTTCCAACATGTCTTCTCAGAAAACGCTTGATTTGATCCCCTAGCCCACTCACATTGTAAGCGGAACTCTTCATGGCACATTATTCTTAACCCCCTATTTGATTTCTCCATTTTTTGCTGCATCTGCCACTTGTTTAAACACTTCCATGTAATCTGCATTCTCCTTTGACCCAGTGACCCCTAAATCCTTAGCAAATATGCTCAAACCTTTTCAGATATTTATTTCCCATTCCATTTCCAGGATGATCTCTGTTACACTTCCTCATATCTGAATATAAAATTGATGCCCCAAAACCACTTGAAACACCTAAATGTGAAACCTCAAATATGGGTTGATGAGTAGGCGTCGCACCACCCAAGGTGTTAAATTCCCCCCTTGGGGAGGAGGCATGACTTGATTCACAACAGAATTCATACCCTGCCTTATAAGCGCTGTAACGCCCATAGCCCAGGCCATGGGATTAGGCAGAACAGCGGTGGAAGAGGGCAATCACGTGAAGGAGATGAAATGCATGAAGCACCCTCCACATACTTGTGCATGACATTAATTTTACTTTTTGTTAAGTTTTGTTGAAATGTATATTTTATTTTATGACATTAATTTAACTTTGTTAAGTGTACATAATTCATTTATCACATCTTTCTTTAATGGAACAAAAACGTAAATTTCAATAAGATAAGAGATTAAATAAAAAAATAACACAATTAAAATTAACTAGATTTTTAAGAACAAAATATACACTTATGTATTATTTTTATTAGTACATGAGCTTTTTACTCACATATTACTTAAATGTCTCAATTACGCCTAAATTTATTTAAGTTCGATGAGCCCGATTGAGTTTGACATCAAAAGAAAGTTAATTATTGAATAATTTAATTATAATGAATACATTTCTGTCTATGCTAATTGAATTTCACCTCTTGTTCAACCTATCTATTTTTCGGTAAAAAATCTTTCAAATTTGAAAAATGTAATTAAACACTTCAAAGAAAATAATTTAATTATAATTTAACTATCAATGTTATAAAATTTAGAATAACTTTCTCTTTAATTTCTTATTAACCTTTTCAGATTTATTTATTAATTTGATGGACATTTCGGATCGTGATGCGTTTAAACGTTCATTATGAAACAGTAGACAAAAATTTTAAAAAGTTAAACCACTCCGTTTATAAATAAACTTCAAAACGTGTTTATATTTGTAATGATATAATACTATAACAATATTTAAAAAATAAATGAAAAGATAAACACCGGAACTAGTCATAATGTAAATGTAGATGAATAAGTTCTAACTTTTAATATTTATGTAGTTACATATAAGACAATAAGTTTTTTGGATGAAAAGTTATTCAACTATTGCTATTGAAAAGTGCTAAGTAACTGACGACACGTGAAAACTTAGAACAAGAGATTTATATCAAACATCTGATGAAAGGTTAATTTCAATGAATATGAACTAGAACTGGAATTTTGAATAAAAAATACAAGAACAACTATCAACTTTCCTTCTTTTCCAGCACTATATTTTAATATGTATTAGCAGATAATTTCTCACCATATGATCAATATCAATTTGATGCTCAGAATGTTAGCCTTTTTTTTTTTTTTTTTGATTGAAAATCTTTCTAAGAAAAGTTATAATTCAAGTTAATTAGTAGTTACATAACAGAGGATAAGTTTTCAAAGATGAGCAATGTACGACTAATGAGTATTGAGTAATGTCATTGTTGACACTCATATTCAAATATGCTCTAGAAAGCCCTGGACACAATCAACACAAGATCACAAATTCAAATCATCATTGCTTGGACAGCTATCCAGATCTACAAGCAAATTAGAAAATATCAAAATTTAAGATTAGGATTGCTTTTTGTTGATATTTTGTGCAACAAAATAAATTCCATAAAATAAAGAGTTTCTTGCAACAATTAAAATTACAATAAAAACTACAAAATGACTGAGAACATCAAAGCAAATACAGGAGTGCCAAACCAAAGATTTGGACCTTAAACCTACATCTACAGTAACAACCAAAGGATTTATTTAGAGAGTGCCAGATTCCAACTTTATTCAGTTGTCTATGACTACAACTATTCAGCCAGCAATTTGAGCTTCACCAGCTTTATTCGATTCTTTGGCAGTGCAGTTTTTTTCTTCTGAACCTGCTTAACTACACTAGTCTTGCAATTTGAATTTTTATCAGCTAGCAATAACTTCAGCAGCCTCTTAAGTTGCCTCAAACTCATATTGTTGAGTTCATCAAAGCTCTTTCTCTGCAACAACTGGTTATGAAAAACTGATTGAATAGGAACACGATCTGTACTCTTTGGGTGGTGGACAGATTCTTTTGCCATAGTCTCGGGGCTCCTGGTATGGAATGGCAGTATCTTCTGAGGTGTGATGGATCAATTTGGCTCTCAAAACTATTTCCCAAAGGCACCTTATAAGTTGATGTGGTGTAATGGCTAGTTGATTATTGAAAAGGAAAAAATAAAATTTTCCATAAATTAAAAAGGTAATAGATTAATATGATTTCTTATTTTGAATTTATTTTACTTTTGACTTTCACAGCAGAAGAAGGTCAATGAATTGAATAATTTAATAAAAAGAATGTAATTAAATCAAACCAATCCAATAATCATTTTTAGTACAAAAAATCCAATTTGAACAATTTAATTAAAATTTGTACGATTTAGAAAAAAAAATCCTTTAAAAAAGTCAATCATTGAATAATTTAATCAAAAGTTTGAACAAATGCATTTATGTTTAAAGAATATCCTTTAAATTTTTAAAGAATAATAATAAGAATATCCTTTAAATTTTTAAAGAATATTTTGAAATATTACATATTTCAAATTTTATATTTTTTAACTTATGTTGTAAAAATTTAAAAATGTCTTTTTTTCATATTCATATTAATTTATTTTAGAATATTATTACTTAAAATATTTTCTTATAAACCTATAAATGTTTATCTTCTCGAATAATATTTTGAAAGACAAAGTCAACTCCTGGCTTAACCTTTTTTGGTATAGTGGAATAATTCTCATTTTAAGAATACGAGAACTTTAAATTTTATAACCATATGTCAATAGTCAAAATTAAAAGTTATTTAGTGGTTATAACTATCTATCTATCTATATATTATTTAAAACATAGTTGATGACTAGGACTGGTTGTCCACGTGTCACATAATGATGACATTTATAAAAAAGGAAATATTCATTGAATTTAAAATTCAAATAAAAAAACATTAATTGATTGTCTATTAATGTATTTTAATTGATTGTCCCATAAGACAATTTTAATTATATCTTCTAAATTGAGTAACTTTTATAACTATAGTAACTTTTGATTTATTATCACAATTTTTATAATTATGGTAATTAAGGTGATTACGACTAATATATATATATATATATATATATATATATATATATATATATATTCTAATTTGAATTAATTAAGGTAATTACGACTAATATATTAAGCATTCTTTCAGTTTTATTTCATTGGGTTTTTTTAATGTCTATTTTTTTTATCAGTGAGAAAAATTTTACGTCTATATATTTTATGTCTATATATACCAACATATCAGAATTGAAGGACTACCATATGGTCATCTTCGATTTTTCTTCCTTCGATTTGTTTAGTGTAACATATCGTAATACTAAAAATGATAAGCTCTCATTTTATGTTGATGATATAAAATGATGTTTCTTATTCCATGTTTGTGTTTAGGACAAACTTTGATAGTATTGACAAAAATAAACAACAAGTGTATTTTATGGTTCTCAATTATTTTTATTATTCTCAGTTGCATTATCACATTCTTGCTTATGCACTGCATTTGCTTTTGTAGCTCTTGCTTGCTGCATTTCTTAATGCTGAAGTTTCATGTACACATGTTTGCCTTATAGACAAAGAAGGTGGAAGGATTGTTCAACTTCGTGTTTCAAATAAAGATCGAAGCAATAATTAGATTCCATATTCGTTATTTAGAATATCATGTACATATTTAATTTTGTTCTTTTATAATATATTTTATATGGATGTAAGTAAGAAACATAACCTAAGTTGTGTTTTATCTTCTATATATTTTAAAGGATTATGAATTGAAAATTAGAAATTTTGTATTTTGTAAATCCAATTTTGTTAATTAAATTGTTATTTTTTAAAATAAACCTAGATGTGCATTCTCTTTATTTGTTACTAATATTTCTATTCAATTCCTTATTTAGAATATGATGAAGTAGTCTAATTTACAATAGAATTGGGTAGACGTATGAATAGTAGTCTAATTTACAATAGTCTAATTTTTTGACTTCAAACATTCAACACAAAATGATTATCATTTAACCCTTATTATTTGTTTCAGTTGCTTTAATAAATTTAGTTTAAAAAATTTTAAGTTTCAAAATAAATTATTTGTATAATAATATATAAAAAAATTCTCAATTAAATGTTAATTCTTTTATATGCCAAAAATATTATTTGAGATTATTTCTACTTTTATATATCAGTAAATCAAAATTAACTTGTTAATGTAACTAATGTAATTAATATTAATTTGTATTAAATGACAACATGCACAAATGAAATTAGACAAATACATTTCAAATTATTATTGCATTGATTTTAATTGTTTATATAAGATTAAAATCATTTGAATTTCTTTTTTACTTTTACATAGCAAAACATCATTTGAGATACATTCCATATAACACATAATTTTTTTTGCTTTTATATAACTATAATAATAATTGAGATTTTTCCTGCTTTTGTTTACCAACAAATCAAAATTCTTTTATTTAATTACTATTAAATAAGTTATACATAAATGAATCAAGTGACAATATTTTATATTCTTATTTTTTAGTTATTATTGCATCAATTATATGAAAATACAATTTGTTTGAGTTTTTTTTTTTGGCTTTTTTATACCAAAATTTTTACTTTTATATGTATTGTTTGAGATTCTTTTTATTTTTATATACTAACAAATTATAATTCATTAATATAATACCACAAAAGTTTCTACTTTTAAAAAAAATACCTGAGATATTACATATTTTACATAAAAATATATTAATATATCTAAATTACTATGATAGAAATTAAAATTTAGTTAAATATTTTTCAATATAAACTTATCTTAATCGTAAGCCTTTTACCTATTTTATTTAATTTTTAGTCATATTTTTTTTAAAAAGTTAAAAAATAATTATTCTTTTAAAATGAATAATGATATCACAATCATATTGACAAAATATTTGTCAAATTTATAATGATCATCATAATATATTTAAACATGCTTTTTTAAATAATGTTAAATAATTGTATTAATCAAGACAATTCAAATCCACATATATTCTAATCTACTCTATTGAAAATTCTGTTATAAAAAATTTTGTTTCAACATGCTTTTTTAAATAAAGTTAAATAAAGTAATTTTTTATAACAAAATATTGTAATAAAGTAATTCTAATACGCACAAAATATAAGTATAATAAAAAATTATGTTTTAAAAATATTTTTAAAAAGTAAATTAATTCAATCTTACTGTATGATAATGATATAATAATATAATATGAATGCAGTTAATTTTATTTTATATAATTGATAGAATTGATCAAATTAAATGGTCTTGATTGTAATTAATAATAATACAATTGATTGCAATAAGATGGTAATCAAAATTTTGCAAAAAGAATCTTTCCTTAATATTACGATTATGTTTATATTTCATAACTGATAAATAAATATTACTATTAACTGATTTATACAATTGAGTTAATATTACAATTATATCAAATATGAATATCAGTATGATTATATGATAGTAAATATAAAGCAGACAATACTACATATTTATTATTAAATTAATGTTATATATCTTAAAGAAATAATGAAATGAAATATAAATTTCTAATAAAGATTAACATACTATATATATTTATGTGGTTGATTTGCATTTATGACAATAGATGGATGTGAACCCAACCCGACCCAATTAGTTCGGTTAGGATTTTTTGAGGGTTTGGGTCAAACCCGACCCAACCCGTTCAAACCCATTGGTGTACGGGTCGGGTAATGGGTTTTGCTTTTTGAACCCGTGATCCAACCAGACCCAACCCGTAGCATGAAATTAAATTAAATTATATATATATATATATATATATATATATTATTAAATTAAGAAACACAAAACATTATATTTTTTTTGCTAATTTTTAACCACACGAATTATATTTCTCTTTTTTAATTGTTTCTATTTTTTGTCTTGATTTTGTTTATGTTTTCTCATGCCAATATAATAGTTTATTTCTATCTAAAATAAAATATTTGTATTAGCATTGAAACCATTCATTTATTAATCAAATATTGTCACAATTTGGTCTCTTTGGAGGGTATGTAGTCATTATATATTTGCAAAGCTCTAGGAAGAAACAAAATTTTGTTCTAAAAAATTCTAATTTTTACAAAATAAAAAATATTTTTTAAATGTTCAGACCCGATTAACCCAACCCGACCCAACCCCGTTTACTGTTTGTAAAAGGGTTGGTTCGATTCGGATTTTACAATAAAATGGAACAAACCCGGCCCAACCCAACCCGTGAACACCCCTAGCTGTGATTCTCAATTGTCTTTTTTTTCACATTATCTTTTAAAAAAATAAATAAGTATTTGACAATTTATTTATATTATTTAATACATGAAAAGACAATAGTTTTTCAAATAAATTTAAAGAAAATTATAATGAAAATATTAAATTGCTATTTATCAAAATAATATAGTAAATTGTTATTTTTAATTTTTAATTTTATTTATAATTCATTTTTCAAAATGTTAGAAAATGTCTCTCCCAATCATAAAATATTACAATATCATATCAAATTTAATACAAATGAATGTGATATATGCCATTGTGCTTATATGTAATCATTTAAATATGTGTTCTTAAATTTATTTTATTTCATTCATTCGCTTAATTTTGTTTCCAATATTTAGAGGATGTTAAATTAATGAACTCCATAAAAAATATTTTAATGGAACAATATGTGATTTCTTTTAGTTAAAATTAATGTTCTTATTATTTTCATCTTATTTTTGTTATATGGTTTTTTTTTTTTAATCAAGAGCTAGGAATGAGGAAGCATCACTATAGAACCTCACATCCCAACTAGGTTGGCACCTGAAGAACTAAAGATCCTATGCAGCCACATCCCCAAATTTATTAAAGCAGAATAAAAGTCAAGAGACAAGATTACATCATGGGGGGACCAAACCAGACCCATGAGAAGATAACTAACAAAATCTATAGTTAGACATTCCTATTTTGTTTCGTAAAAATTCCTCCCTAAGAAAATTAGGTAGCACATCCCACCAAGTGAAGCCTTCATTTGAAATACCATAAGAGGCGATCTTGTCTGCATAGCAATTTCCTTCCCGGAATATATGACTAATCGTAAAACGAATCATTCTAGACCTGGTGATGCAATTCTCCCATTTATTCCTCAAGTTCCATGGGACTAAGTTTGGTTTTTGAAATGCTTGAACTACAAGAGTAGAGTCAGTTTCTAACCAAATAGCAGACCAACCTTTTGCTTGTGTAATCTCTACAGCCTTTAATACCGCCATCAGTTCAGCTTGAAAATAAAAATTAACTCCCAGATGCAAAGCAAAACCTCCCACAAAACTACCAATACAATCACGAAAGATTCCCCCACATGCAGCCAAACCAGGAGACCCCCCGAGCAGCACCGTCAGTGTTAACTTTTATCCAGCCATGTGGAGGAGGTTGCCAACATACCTCTTTAATACACTGAGCTTTATTTGGATGAACTTGAACATAAAAAGCTTTTAGGATATTGAACTCAGTCATACTTGAGTACATAGTACCAGAAGAATAATTCCCTGAAAGAGAAACAAATGTCACTATATTCTGAATTAGTACCTGCTTGGGAACAACACAATTCTCAAATCTCTGTTTGTTTCTGCTATACCACACAAACCATGTCACATTAATGATCCCAGCCAACACCACATCAAGAGCCTGCGAACTGAATTGTTGATTACATATGGACAAAATGGAAAGAGGTGAAGATAAATCTATTCCAATATGCAAAGTTGAACATAACCATTGCCATAATTCAACTGCCAGAGGACAAGAAAGGAATAAATGATCAGCTGTTTCAAAATGTTTACCACAATGTAAACAGACTGATACCATGACTAAACCACTTTCACGCAACTTATCATCAGTTGGTATCTTTCCATGAATGAATCTCCAGAATAAAAAAGATTTGGATGGTGGAATAGCTTTCCTCCAAATAAGTTTGTGCCAAGAAACTGTCGGAGAATTCGACTGAACAAAGCAATAAGCCTATCTAAAATTAAGTTCTCCTGAAGAAGCAGGAGACCAGATCGCGGCATCATTTTTTGGTATAATAGGGATAACAGTTTCTTTAATGGCCATACTAACAGCAGGGAGATTTATTTCAATCTCCCAGGGAATATGCCAAACACCATTTTGTATGAAATTACTAACCTTAGCAAGCAACTGATTACATATGTATTCAGGAATATTTGCTAACTCTGAAATTGGTCTATCCAACCATTTGTCTGTCCAAAAGCTAATTGATTCCCCATTTCCTAGCTGCCAGCAAAAAATTTCCTCCACAACCGGTAACCATGCTTTAATCCCTGGCCAAACCGAAGATCTCACATAGGAAGATCTCCTTTGTTATATGGTTTAATTTGTCTATATATAAAAAAAAATTAACTTCAAGAAAGTGACATTGTGAAATTTAAAATTATAGTTGTATTATAATTTTTTTTAAAAATGAGTTGTATTATAAAATAAACACATCTAATTATTTTTTTATTATTTTTATTAATGAATAAGTTTCTTTTTGCGGAAATTTGAATTAGTTTTATATCATTTTAAAGTAATATAACAAATTAACAACATTGTCAACATACTTTATACATACAAAAAATTCATTCCCTCCTCAATAAATTTGTGCATTGCACGGGTACTATCTAGTAATTACTTAAAAAGCCATGTGTATTCACTACAAGAAAATTGGGAAATTGCGGCACTTGATTCATGGCGATTTGTTAGTAACCGCTACTGCTTAACATTTGCAGCAGTTTTTCGCAACCACCTCAGAATTATTAAATTTCATTTTAAAAATATTAAAATAATAATTACCCACATATCCCCTTATAGACTTTCACTCACCGGCCTTTGCCAAATCTCATAATTTGACCTTCCTCTTCTCACAAAACCCTAAATCCTTTTTTCCCTCTCGTGCTCCCCTGTTCCCTTCTCTTCATTTTTTCTCCTTTGTCACTGACAACACGAACGACACCAACAAACCCTCCACCAAGATCTCCTACGAGTGGGACGAGGACTAGCAACCCGAGCCTGAAGCATCGTCCTTTAAGCTTCCCGACTCAAACCCTCCCAAGGATGAATGGCAAGAAGAAAGGGGAGACGCATCGGCGGCTACATAATATTGATGATGGGAATGGAACTCTGGTTGTCGACGTCAACGTTGTGTAAGGGACCTAGCTTTAGATCTGGGTTAGGTTAGTGTTTCCTACTAAGGTATCAGAGTTGGTGACTCAGTTAGAAGTGACGAACCCTACCTACTCATTCTAGAACAAATCTCGTGGTTCTGGATGCAAAAAAAGAGAGGGCATGCTAAGCAGAGAACATCGCATCCAGTGCATAAGAAAGCTATTGACACATTTGGGCATAGAAGTCGCTGTTAGAGGCGTGGCAAGGTTAGTTCAATCATGCTCTATTTGGTTTTGAAAATTTCTTCATCTGTGTAATTTTTACTGAAATTTCCTAGGTTGCAATTGAAGGAAACAGAAGACAAAGTTGCTGTTATATGCTAGATATGCAATCCAAAGTTGAGAAGGAGATGGGATTTGTGCAAGGTGCCTCCTATATCTACTTTCTTTCTTTGTGATCTTAAACTCATTTATTAATCGGTACTTTTTTCAATTCTGTAAATATTTTTAAAAAGTTATCAATTTTTTTCTATAATATTTGTGAAATAATCTGTTTGAAATAATTGTTCTGTTTGTATCTATCTTTATATGTGTCTCCTTAAGAAGGTACACGTATCAAGTAATTAACAATTATGTATGCAAAAGCTACCAATTTTTATATGATGCTCAAGTGATTATTTGGTTTGCAAAAAAAAAAGGCATCGGAAGTTCAAGGAGTGCTTCAATATATTGAGGGGTTGCAAGGTTTGTGCAGTTCTCCTGTCTCCTTTTGTTCATTTGTATTAGAGACACTTTGGGTTTGTTTGATTTGCTAAAAAGTGGAGGACAAAACAGTACAAAAATTTTTGTTACCTGTTTGATTGCAAAATTGGTTGTGGAATAGAACAAAACATAAACACTTGTACCCCATTAAACCATGGGACAACTTTTTTTCCCATGTAAAAAATAGTTAAAAGACAAAAATACCCCTCCCTAATCATTTTCTCTCTCCCTTACTTCTCCTCCTCCCACTCTCTTGTTCCCACTACATTAGATAACTATTGTAAACTGTCTTCCACATTCTGATGCAGTGACAGTCCTTCATATTGGCATTTTTTTTGGTTTACGAGCCTTCACTTGATGTTACGATTGTGTTTTTATTCACTGGAATTGTGCCAGAGATCACACCACAGCACAAAAAGGGAGGTCACGTGTGGTGGGGGAGACGTCCAGGTGCTTATTCCACATCTAATTTTAATTTGAATGCAGCAAGGCACTAGCATCCGTGAAAAACCATTTGAACTTGTCTTCAATCAATCAATTGGCTTGGAATCATGAACAACCAACAATTGCAAAAAAGGCATTGACATATCTTAGAGGAAAAAGGCTTATCGCAACAGAGAAGAAGTTACGCAATGAACTTTTAAATTTTTTAATATAATAATAGTAATTGATAAAAAAAAATATTTAAAATGATATTATTGTAAATTTGATATTATTTTACTTGTGCTGTCTATTGTGCACCAAACAATGTACATAATAAAAAGTTGTTCTGTAACTTAAGTATTTGTCCTGTACTGTCCTCCTTGTGTTGTACTGTGTTGTGGATCAAACGCACCCTTTGGTTTGGAGATTTGAGTTAAGTTCATATTTTGATAACATGGAGGGGAGGAACCACCAACATAGAAGATGGCAACAAGGGTAGACAAACTTGATGGAAAATAGGACTTTTACCTCAGGACATTCAGTAAGTCCTAAATTACTATCAATATTCAATAAAATACCTTGAACATCCTTACTAATCTGTTACAATGAGTCTTAGCTTTTGTATTAAACCAACAATGCTAATTTTGCAGGGCATGTACTTGATTTCCGCTTCAATCTTTCTTTTCCCAAACACTAGTGACTAGAAGTGCTTTTATAAGGTTGACCATATTCCTACTTTGAATGCAGCATGCCACTTTTTTTTAAGGTTGTTACTCTTGCAGATAAAATATGATAGGTAATATATTTGTGTATTTCTTAACCTCATCTATATATATATTCTCTCTCTATATTTCTTAACCTTAACTTTGATGTGAGTAATATATTTGTGTAACTATTTCCAGGTTATTGAAAGAAAGAAATAAATAGTAGTGCATGTCCCCATTTTTTTTCCTTATATGTTTAAATTGAACTTTAAGTGGGTGGCTTCAAGATTGTCCCTTTGTTTCTTGTTTACATATTTCATTCTCTAGCTATTAAGAAGTGGAAGAAGACACTATTGAAGGAACACAAGCAAAGTGCCAAGTCCTCCATGTTCATCAACAAGCAAACTATGATAGAGAAAGAAAGAAATACTTTGAATTTGTTTAGAAAATTTGAAGTTTTTTTTTTTTTAGTATTCAACTCTAAGTAATTAATCTTACGAGTTTGTGAATTGCTTAACTTGTAATTGGTGTAAATGTGATAGCATTTTACAATGATTGCTTGATAGGCTCATTATTTCATTCACGTGAAAGGCTCATTGTATTTAAGTATTGGTGTATTATGATTGTTCAATGGGCTCACTGTTAAGAACTTTGCGTATTAAATAATGGGGTAGTTCAGAAATGCACAATATATATATTTTTAAATTAATCAACAAATAGCGGCAGTTACACAACTGTCGTGATGTTAAATAATGATTTTTTTTAAAACAGTAGCGACGGTTTTGAAACTGCCTTTAGATTAAATATAATTTTTTATTTTGCCAAATTGTGGCGATTGTAACCACCGCAACTTTTCCTCTCAGCGGTTTGTGTGGTGGTTTTAATAACCACAGCAAGAAGACCTCTCTGACGCTTAAAACAATGGCAGATATAAAACCGTCATGAATGTCAAATAGTGGTAGTTGGAACCGTCGCAAACTGCATTTAAAACTGCCGCTACTTGCCATTTTATTGTAATGATTTTTTTTCTTTAACCTTGATCATTCAATTAATAGCATCTAATTGTTTATGTTTATATATATGGGAAGTTGTAGGTAGATGGGTCCAAATAAAAGAAGATAATGAAAGCTTTGACAAAGGTAATCAAAAGTCAACAATTGAAGATTTCATTATAGCGCTATGTCAGTCAACAATGGCAAGTGAGAGTCAACAATAAAAATCTTTATAATTTAAAAAGTAACAGTGGTGCAGTATCCTAAGCACTGCAATTTCCCGCCTAATACATGCATTATTTGCTTAATCAGTCTCTTAATAAGACTCCAACTTCTCACCTGATGCATATAGCAAATAATGCATTAAATGCGTTGCTTGGTTTCCATATGCAGCATTTAACAAGGTCAATTAAAAGAGGAATTTTGAAAGGCTTCATTTGCCTATTAATACTCTGCGTTTCAAAATGAAACATTTTGATCTCACAATCCATTACTTTTCTCATTCGTTTTGTTAGTGTCAACACTGCTACATTAAGGTAAATTGTTTGCCTTCGTTCTAAACATCTAAATTTTACTTATTTCATGCTTTGAAGCTTTATATTGGTTTTTGTTTCTGTAAATTCTTCTTCAAAATTTGCTGCCTTCGTTCTCAACATCTACATTTTAATTATTTGTTGTTAAATTTTTGAAAAATTCAGGATGGCCGCAGCAGACAATGAAGGATTCAACAAGTCATTTAGGACATTTGCAACACAGTAGTCCCCATTGAAGGTTTGTTTAATTTTTTTTAAATTATAAAGATTTAATATTGTATATTAATCTTTTTTTTTTGTTTCAGGATGATATTAAGATTGATAATCATTTTAGTCATTTCTGGATAGGAGAATTTGGAAGAGGGACTGCATATTTAATGGACCCTAAAGGCAATGTGTCTCAGTTGGAGATTTTGGAGATTTTATAATTTGAATAAGGATCAGTTTTTAGTTCTACATTATCTGGTTGTGAATTGTTTTGACATAAAGATCTTTGACATAGATCTGGAGAAAGTAAGTTATCCTCGGTTTGATGTTTCATTGAAACCACCACGATAGTTGGTTTCTCACAATTTCTACAAATGCATAAAATGTAACATTGGACGAGTAAAGGTTAGATTTCAATACCATAATAGTTTAGCATTTTGTGTTTTATTGTTTCCTCAATGTGTTGTTGAAATTTAGACGTTTCTTAATATTTCACATTTTGCAAATATTTATGCTGGATATGATACCCATTGGTCATGGTTTTACTCTATTCCACAGAAAGTCATCCATTGTTGGTGATGTGTTTCTGAAGGATCCTGAGGTAAACTAGCACTCTCTACAGTGCACCAAGGATGATAAAAAGGATTTGTTGTTTTTGTCTACAAGTGTAGTAAACATGGCTAATTTCTATAATCTGAATATGAATAATAAAATCTGGCTTCATTATATGGATGATTGCCATTTTGAGTCAAGGATATTCTCTGTTGATGGGGATGAAATAAATTATCCCGTTCCAATTGAAGATTCAGTATCAGATGTGGAAGTTGAAGAATTTGTGGAGCATGCTTTACATTTGGAAGAACTCAACGGTGGATTACATTGGACCCGTTTGGAAAAAAAATCTCTGGCTAATGGTCATCAAACAATGGTTAGTTGAAATATATTATTGGTAAATCATTTTCCTCATTACTTTTTAACAAATTTTGTTTATTGTTTAGGTAATCCTGCAAGGTTTGTTGATAATCTGGTCAGCTTAGACTAGAAACAGATCTTTTTTTGCATGAAGGTGGGCGTAGGTCTGATTGCAAACTTAGGGGCAGAAAAAGAAGGCTTAAAGAGAAATACATCGATTCTAGATGGTACGAGTTCGTGAAGGATGCGAGATTAAAGAAAGGAGATATTCTGAGCTTGGGTTGGATTGATGACCCTCATGTTTTGTTTGTGAATGTCATCAGGATGTGAAAGATTATCTGAATTCTCTACTGGTCCTTCTAATATTGGGTTTTTTGGTGCTGTTTTTGTTTATGTTTTAAATAGACCCAATTCATATGTTTCTGTTTTATGATACATTAAACGAACAATTAGAACTGCTGCTCTGAAGGGTTTAATTTGTTTATATAATTTGATGCAGTTTTATTTTCAAATGACGTTTATTCATTTTTAGCTTGAAAGGGTAGTGTGTGATAGCAGAACATGGTTTCTGCATTAATTAACAGGCATAATAAAATGTTTAAAATAGTTATAAGTCATAAACATGATTTGTTGTAATATAATTTCGTATATCAAATCGTTAAGATGGTTATAAATCAAGAAAATCTATCACGTGGCCCAAATTATAAAGATTTTTGTGTATGCAATGTTTAAAATGGTTATAAACAATGAATATTTATGATTAGGCTCAAATTAAAGTTAGATCAGTTTTAGTTATAATCAAAAGTAATTCATTTTTGTAAGTCTAACATCTATTTTTGGTTTTCAAACAAATTTTAATATTGAAAATTAATTTTCGAGTATCTTACTTAATCTCAAATATCAGTAATTTTAAAAGGATAAAATCATGCTTCTATAAGCTGAATTTTAGTTTAATAAAGTATTTTAGTTTTAATTAAAGTAGTTTAAGTTTTAATAGAAAGTACTAAAATTGTACTCAAATTTATAACTCTACATGAAATTGTTAGGTTTTCCAATTATTTTTAAGTTTAATATAATTGTTTAGTATCTTACTTTGTCTCAAAAATAAAAAATTATAAAAGCAGATAATCATACTTTTATTTGTAAAAGATTTAAGTTAAAGTAGTTTTTATAATCAAGTGTACCAAAAAACCTAAAATTTTTTAACCTTAAAAACTAATAGTACTTTATTTTTAAATGTAGAAAATCCTACTACTATAACCTAAATTTTAAGATCATGTTTTATATAATTTTGTAACCGTACTTTTATAAGCTCAAATTCAAATTCCTTTTATATTTGTAATGATATTGTAATCAAATTTAGAACCATCAATAAAAAGATATATAGGGGTACTGATTATATGATGAAATATACAAGCATATAATTAATTTTAAAGTTATCATAATCTAATTTTTAATTTTTGTCATTCAATATATTAGAATATCTAATTCCATATTGTTGTCTATTTAATTTTTAAACTTTTTTGAAAAAGGCATGCAAAATATCAGGATAAAGTTAACATTCCAACTATGTTGGCACCTTATACCCTATCCGTCCTCTACCGCATACTTGAATTTATTAAATAATAAACCAAAAACAAAGAACATGGAGGGACTAGGCCAGGACCCATGTTAACAAAAGCAAAACCTATACTGTGGTAAACCCATCTTATCTCGCTGAAGGGGCTGTAAAACAAAATTTGGCACCGAATCCCACCAATAGGATCCCACATTATCCACTGCATAGTTAGATAATCTGTCAGCATAAACATTGTCCTCTCGATATATGAGGGTGATTGTGAACTGTAAAGACTTGGTCAAGGTAAGACAGTTTTTCCAGTGATTGAGAATCTCCCATGGAACCATGTCAGTATTCTGAAAGGTTTGGAGGAGCAACATGTTGTCACATTCAAACCATAAATTTGGCCACTGTTTTCTGCAAGCATGCTCAATGGCGATAATCGCACCCCACAATTCAGCTACAAAAGCAACCTGCACCCCAACATAAGAAGAGAAAGCTCCCAAGGCATCGCCATTACAGTCTCTAAACAAACTACCACAAGCAATGTGGCCCGGACATCCTCTTGATGAGCCATCAGTGTTGTGTTTTACCCATCCCAAAGGTGGTAATTGCCATAAGACTTCTGTGAAGTTAGGCACTCTTGGTGGGTGTCCATCTATATTGAAAGCCTTGATAATGGCGAATTTGTCCATACAAGGCCTCATACTCCCAAGTGTATTAAAATGTTCATAACCTTTTCCCAATACAATATTCATAATCATATTGGTAGCTATCAATATACACTTTTGTTTTTAAAATAAAAACCTCACCCAGAATTTATTGTTTTCCAACATGAAGAATATATGAAATCGAAGTTGGGGAGCGCATAACTAATAGCATGGACGAAGAAGATATGTCAGTCAATGTTGTAAGAGTCCAAGATTCACAACCATTTTTGGAGGCTAGGGATAGTGGCAGATCTCCATCTAGGGGTGAGGGTTATTCTATGAAGGACGCATCTGACTTCGATATATGCAGTAATCATAGGAACAAAGCGAAGTTAGAGAGTGACGTGGCTGTCAAAGTTTGGGGTTTAGCAAAATCTTTAGGGGTCAGAGGCTCTCAACAGGACAATTCATATGTGAAACTGATACAATTTATGGAGGATAGGGACAAAGATGCTAAGCAGAATATAGGGGTGCAATCTTGTGATCTATGAAGATACTCACATTGAACATCAGAGGGGTGAGAGATAGGGCTAAGAGGCGTCGTCTCAAAGCTTTAATCTAGGACACCAAGGTGGATTTTTGCCTGCTATAAGAAACAAAGTGTTTTCAGATATCAGAGTGGGAAGTCAAAGAGATGTTGGGGGAGCAGAGATTGGTTGGCTAGTTTCGCCATCGGTGGGCTTAGTAGGAGAATTACTGTGCATATGGAAAGAATATTTGTTTCAGCTCAAGTTTCACTTCCAAGGGGAGGGCTTTCTAGGGGTCGCGCTGGAATGTAAAAAATCAGGGGCTGTGTGCTTTGTTGTTAACGTTTACTCTCCTTGCTCTATGGAGGATAAAACTAGTTTGTGGAGGGATTTTGTTATGTCTAGGAGAGGTTTTGGTTCAGATCTCTAGTGTGTTGCCGAAGATTTCAATGTAGTAACATGTACGGAAGAGAGGAGAGGCTGGACAGATTATCATAATCATGCTGAGATGGAACTGTTCAAAGAGTTCATTGTGGATATGGGCTTAGTGGATGTTCCTTCTCTGGATAAACCTTTCTCATGGATAAGTAATGATGGCGGCTTCTTGATATCAGAAGGGCTGATGCAATCGTGGAATATCAACGCTCAGTGGATAGGTAACAGGGACATTTCTGACCATTGTTCAGTATTACCAAATGATCAAGTACACAATTAGGGAGGCAAACCCTTCAAAATTTTCAATGCATGGATGGAACACTCTAATTTTAAGAGGTTAGTTATTTCGACCTAGAATAACTCTGTTGTTAAGGGCTGGAGTAGTTTTGTTTCTAGAAGAAGCCGAGGTTGCTCAAACAAAGCCTAAGGTGTTGGAGTAAGGAGGTTTTTCGGGCTGTGGATCTTCAGATACAAAACAAATATAAGGAATTAAGTAATTTGGATGATAGGTTGATAAATGGAGATCTGGAATTTCTGGGTCAAAGGAGTGATGTGCTAGATGATTTCTGGAGACTTGTACGATACAAGGAGAATACCTTGCTGCAAAAATCTAGAGCGAGATGGTTGAAGGAAGGGGACCTCAACACAAGGTATTTCCACTCGTGTTTGTGGGCCAGATACAGGCAAAATCAGTTGGTGGCCGTGAATACAGAGCTTGGTTGGGTTGGGGATGTTGAAAGTGTAAAGGAAGAAGTCAGAAAAAACTTCCAGAACCTGTACAGAGAACAGTCTTTTTCCCGCCCAAATATGGAAGGAGTGCCTCTCAGGAAGTTATCCAATGCCGATAGAATCTTTCTATCAGCTCCTTTCTTAAAGGACGAGATTAAAGAAGTTGTTTGGCGCTGTGTGTAACACCACAAGAATTTCAACCCAATAAGTTGGAATGTCAGATATTTAATTAAAATTAATAGGAATCTATTTGTTTGTTTTAAAGAAGAAAAAGATATATTTTGTGTAATTAAAATATAGTTAGTAATTAATTGAGTAATGAAGAAAAATGAAGGAAAGTAAGTAATAAAAGTATTTCTATATAATGGTCAAGTAAAAAAAATTTATAAAATCAAAAGATATAATATTCTCGGTAATTAAAATCCATGTGACTAATTCAATGAAATTAATTGCTTGTGATAAAAGTTTCTCTGTGGGTAACGCTTTGTAATTAATTCTCTAGAATTAATTATTTATAGTTACTTTTCTGTACCACTTGTCTGTGATTAAAATTCCTTGTAACTAAATTATCTATGAGATTTGTTGTGGTTAAATTGTCTGTATTATCTAAATTAATTATTAAGTTGTAGTGTTGTGTGTATTTAAATTTAAATTATAAGGTTGTCTATGGTTGATTTCTTGAGATGCCTGCTAGTAATTAATTGAGCTATGATAAATTACTAGTAGTAAATATTTAAAATATCTATCGCTAAGTACTAATTAATTAATTGATTTCAAATTGGTATTAATTATTTTAATTAAATTAAATTCTGAAACTTGCACATCTAGTTATCGCTTATAAAATTCATCTATGAGCAATTACTCTACAGAGAGAATTTTATAAGAGTTATTAAAAAGTTTTCATTTCATAAAAAAAAATTATATAGATGTTTCAAAGTTTGGTTTTCAAAATTTAAAATCACGTCCCATTTCAATTTCACAGTGTAAAATTACACTGTAATTTATAACTTAGCACCTAAACTATCACCTCACATCCCTTAACCAATCAAAATTGCATGCAAACCCCTCCCCACTCATTTTGAATCTCACGGCCACCACCACCCAACTCACTCACATTTTCATTTCCTAACTTAAGCATTAAGTGAAATTCAAATGCTCTCCTTTCTCTCTCTTCCCTCTCACACGGTCACAACAACAACAAACAGCACCCAAATCTATTTTTCTCTCTTCTCTCTCTCTTTTTCTGTGTTCTAGCTGAGAATCCTACAGCAAGGAGGGAAGCCATTTGCTTCTTACTCACCTTGCATGCAAGCCAAGGAGCAAGATTTCCATCACCAAACTCAGCCAGCTTCATCCCCTCTCCTTCCTCTTTCTCCTCCACGGCCCAACAACCCCAAAGGTGAGGGAAACTTCCTTGTGGATTTTCTTTCAGTCTAAGTGTGGTTGAGAGTTAGGGGACTCAACCACATACAGCATGCATGCCCCTCTCTGGATTGTTTGTGTGAATTGTTTGAATGTTGCATGTGAAAATTTTGAAGGGAAAAATTGAGCCTTGGACAATAGCTGTTTGTGTGAGTGCATGCATGGCCATGATAGTGTTTTTGATCTCTTTAAATTGGAAGGGATGGTCCCTGGAACAAGGGAAGCCATACCCATTTTCTTCAAACTCGTTTTTGTGTGTTGCATGTAGAAGGAGACTCTAAAATTCAAGTGACAGTGGCCGTAGCTTTGTGTTGCCCTGGACAGCCTCCACTGTTTCATGAATTTTGGAAGATCCAACCTTTGATTTTTCACAAAATTTGTTTTCAATGAAAATAGACAGGAAAAGAAACAACTTTTATTTTTAGATGATGGAGAGAAAATCTCGTCTTGAAGTTCATCTATGGCTTGCAAAATGGCTGTTCTGTTTCAAGTTCCCCAGGAACATGTCTCGGTTTTTCTTAAATTTCTAATTGTACACTCAATGTTTTTTTTTGTGCCATTAAAAACTACACAAAACAAGCTTTTTAACCATGCAATTTAAGAAAATTATCAAGCACAATTTCTAAATCAATTTTCGAAGAGGGACAGAGCAATGGTTTTGAAACTCTGTCTGGAGCTCCAATTTTAGGTTGTAAAGAAAAATTTTCTGGGAGTAATTAGGGAAGAATTCAAAGGCATGGGATACCATTTTGGAAAGATCCAGATGTTATCTCTATACTATAAAAATGATGTTATCTCTATACTATAAAAATTCCAATTCAAAATTCTTTTGGGAAGTACCCAAAAATAAAATTTCTTTCTTGAAAGAATCTAATTAACCTATCAACTTGTGGAATTTTAATAATTTTTGTAGATTTTTACTAATTAAGTGGGATACCAATCTGAAAAATAGATTTCAAAAGCTTTCATTTCATATAAAAATTTCTTAGTTTTGAGGCTAATTAGTGCAATCAATTTGATCTCACATTCAGTACTGCGAAAGGGAAACTTTCCCCTTCT
Source organism: Pueraria montana var. lobata (assembly GCA_026413185.1). Lineage (NCBI taxonomy): Eukaryota > Viridiplantae > Streptophyta > Magnoliopsida > Fabales > Fabaceae > Pueraria > Pueraria montana. The sequence goes on from CM048653.1 coordinate 1,185,018, forward strand.
TAGTCAACTTTTTGTTTAAATTATATTGACTGTGACTGTGATATAGTGTGTGACTTATGTGTAATTTATATAGTTATTGTTGTGAATGAAAGGGGCAATGGATACCATGTATCCAAGTACCCAAATTGTGATTTTAAGTCCCAAAGAACAAAGTTCTTGGGCAATGGTGACTTTGAATGATTGTGTGGAATTATTCCTTGAGTGTATGTTTTGTCTCTGTGATGTGTTCACAAGACTCAGGCGCAAGTACTTGCGATACTAGAATTTGATTATAGTGATTATGGCAAGATCGCCATTGAACGATAATGATAAGTGAAAATTCAACAGAGTATTATTAATTAGCTTCAAGATTTTATTTTATTTAATAGGAATTAATTTAATTAACTCTTTTTTTTTGTGCTTTGGACTTAGAAAAATATTTTAGGACCTTTGCGTGAAGGAATCATTGGTAAGTAACCAATTAATAAAATTTTAGAAATTGAGAGGGCAAGGCAAGAATAAAACTTAATAAGAATTGTGATGCACGTTGCGAAACTGCATTTTTTGATAATCGTGCAATGGAGACGCGTGTGGACGGCAGATCAATGGGATTTCGAAGAGAGTCACATGGGCCTTTTCCCGGCTGTGAGAATACCAAAGAGAGGGGGCGAAGTTCGAATGGCACGTTACGAAATGTGACAATCACCCATAGAGAGGTGATGGAGGCAAGATGTCCTCATTTATATATATGTTTTGAGCAGAGACGGGGTCTCATGCTTTGTGTCAATTCGACCGTCCAGTACCATGATCATTTTCAAAATCTTTAGTTCTAACTTGAATTTGAATATTTTTTTAAAAGAAAATATCAATAATTAAAAATAACAATATATCACAACGTAAGTTATTTATCATAAATCTCAAATATAATTTATATATTAAAAAATTATTTATTACAGATTTTAATGATAATATAATTTATATATTGAGAAATATTTATTTATTATAAATTATAAATTTTAATTTTATGGAATCAACATTTATTATGTACAATGCACAGACTAAAATATTAGTTAACTAATTAATTTTAAAAAATTAACATTATTTATCAAGTGATTTTTTAAATATTATTAATTAATAAAAAGGTTTTTAAAATCTAAAATGAAGGTGTTGGGACACTTCCCTAACAGTAACACCGGCCTGGATAAAAGAAATAATCAACCGTAGTTGTGTATACGTTCTTTCTTTTTCTTTGTTTTTCATAAGAATGTTCTTTCATTTATCTACTTTTATTATAATTATAATGTTAAAAAATTAGATAAAATAGGGGAGCTAAATTACTTTAACAGGTTAAATAAATGATATGTAGAATTTTCTATACAAAATATTTTTGGGAATTAGCCCTACCTGAACATTTTTAATTTAATAATAATGTCCAGAAAAAAAATAAGGAAGACCGATCTTAGTAATAAAAAGAATTTAGTTGCAGAGGGTCCTTGTTTATTGTTTGAGAGAGAGGAGAGAGAAAGGGGAGAGAAAGAGTATTAAAAATCAATATGAAAAAGTTATGTTGGATTGATTTTTATCCATTAAGTATTAGTTAGATGATCCATTGGATTTTAGTGTAAAAGCGGATGGATTGTTATCCATCCATTTAATTTTATGATCCAATCCAATCCGATCCAAGTCTTTTAATGTTAACAATTGGATGGATTGGATTGGGTTTTACATGGATGGACTGGATGGATCACGGATAAACGGATAACTTTGCTGCCCCTACACAGTACCAATCACAGACAGGACCAAACTTGGATGAACATATATATTTAATAAATTTTGGGACAGTATTGCTCCATCCAAAGTGCTCACCTTTTCTTGGAGGTTGCTACAGGATCGACTACCTACCATACTCAGTTGCGCAGGAGGGGAATTGAAATCCTAAATTTTAATCATTCGTGTGTTTTTTGTCATGCAAGCTCTGAAGATTGTAATCATTTCTTCTTGCAGTTTTCCTTTGCTAAAAGGGTATGCAGCCGGTTATGGCATGGCTTGGTTTTTATTTTTTCCTCCCTCAGGATTACTTTAAACCGGGTCTTTTTTTCTCTTCCTGGTGTGTTAATCCTTTGGGATGCATGTTATAGTAACTCCATTATTACATACTAAATTTTTCTTTGATCAGTGGATCAAAAAGGATCCTCTTCTAATACGAATATGGATCTGTATTAGATCGGATCCTTTGCTAGAAAAAAGGCTTTTTTGTGTTAGTGTAGCATACTGTACATCTTGTACATTACATTAGTATGTAAATCTTTTGACTATAATATTATAATACTATTTCCTTTCAAAAAAAAAATTATGGAGTCTAAAATTAATACAAATATCCTTGACAATAGTATACAAATATCCTTGACAATAGTTTTAAAGTCTTCAACTACAAATAAATTTCATTTTATTCATGTTTTATATGCTCAAACCTTTTCAGCCATTTATTTCCCCTTCCATTTCCAGGATGATCGATCTCTGTTACATTTCCTCATATTTGAATCTAAAATTGATGCCCCAAAACCACTTGAAACACCTGAACGTGAAACCTCAAATATGGGTTGATGAGTGGGCTTCGCACCACCCAAGGTGTTAGATTCCCTCCTTGAGGAGGAGGCATGACTTGATATACAAAAGAATTCATACCCAGCCTTATACGCGTCGTAACGCCCATCGCCCAGGCCATGGGATTAGGCGGATCAGCGTGGAAGAGGGCAATCACGTGAAGTCTCGCATGAAGCACCCTCCACATGCTTGTGCATGACATTAATTTTACTTTTTGTTAAGTTTTGTTGAAATGTATATTTTATTTTATGACATTAATTTAACTTTGTTAAGTGGACATAATTCATTTGTCATATCTTTCTTTAATGGAACAAATAACACAATTAAAATTAACTAACTTTTCAAGAACAAGATATACACTTAGGTTATTTTTTTATTAGTACATGAGCTTTTTACTCACATGTTACTTAAATGTCTAAATTACGCCTAAATTTATTTAAGTTCGATGTATCCGATTGAGTTTGACATCAAAAGAAAGTTAATGATTGAATAATTTAATTATAATGAATACATTTCTGTCTATGCTAATTGAATTTCACCTCTGGTTCAACCTATCTATTTTTCGGTAAAAAATCTTTCAAATTTGAAGAATGTAATTAAACACTTGAAAGAAAATAATTTAATTAGAATTTAACTATCAATGTTATAAAATTTAGAATAACTTTCTCTTTAATTTCATATTAACCTTTTCAGATTTATTTATTAATTTGTTGGACATTTCGGATTGTGATGCGTTTAAACGTTCATTATGAAACAGTAGACAAAAATTTTAAAAAGTTAAACCACTCCATTTATAAATAAACTTCAAAACGTCTTTATATTTGTAATGATATAATACTATAACAATATTTAAAAAATAAATAAAAAGATAAACACCGGAACTAGTCATAATGTAAATGTAGATGAATAAGTTCTAACTTTTAATATTTATGTAGTTACATATAAGACAATAAGTTTTTTGGATGAAAAGTTATTCAACTATTGCTATTGAAAAGTGATAACTAACTGACGACACGTAAAAACTTAGAACAAGAGATTCATATCAAAAATCTGGTGAAAGGTTATTTTCAATGAATATGAACTAGAACTAGAATTTTGAATAAAAAATACAAGAACAACTATCAACTTTCCTTCTTTTCTTGTACTATTTTTTAATATGTATTAGCAGATGATTTCTCACCATATGATCAATATCAATTTGATGCTCAGAATCTTAGTCCTTTTTTTTGTTTTTGATTGAAAATCTTTCTAAGTTATAATTCAAGTTAATTAGTAGTTACATAACAGAGGATAAGTTTTCAAAGATGAGTAATGTATGACTAATGAGTATTGAGTAATGTCATTGTTGACACTCATTTTCAAAGATGCTCTAGAAATCCCTGGACAAAATCAACACAAGATCACAAATTCAAATCATCATTGCTTGGACAGCTATCCATGATCTACAATCAAATTAGAAAATATCAAAATTTAAGATTAGGATTGCTTTTTGTTGATATTTTGTGCAACAAAATAAATTCCATAAAATAAAGAGTTTCTTGCAACAATTAAAATTACAATAAAAACTACAAAATGACTGAGAACATCAAAGCAAATACAGGAGTGCCAAACCAAAGATTTGGACCGTAAACCTACATCTACAGTAACAACCAAAGGATTTATTTAGAGAGTGCCAGATTCCAATTTTATTCAGTTGTCTATGACTACAACTATTCAGCCATCAATTTGAGCTTCGCTAGCTTCATTCGATTCTTTGGCAGTGCAGTTTTTTTCTTCTGAACCTGCTTAACAGCACTAGTCTTGCAATTTGAATTTTTATCAGCTAGCAATAACTTCAACAGCCTCTTAAGTTGCCTCAAACTCATATTGTTGAGTTCATCAAAGCTCTTTTTCTTCAACAACTTGTTAGAAAAAACTGATTGAATAGGAACACGATCTGTACTCTTTGGGTGGTGGACAGATTCTTTTGCCATAGTCTCGGGGCTCCTGGTATGGAATGGCAGTATCTTCTGAGGTGTGATGGATCAATTTGGCTCTCAAAACTATTTCCCAAAGGCACCTTATAAGTTGATGTGGTGTAACGGCTAGTTGATTATTGAAAAGGAAAAAATAAAATTTTCCATAAATTAAAAAGGTAATAGATTAATATGATTTCTTATTTTGAATTTATTTTACTTTTGACTTTCACAGCAGAAGAAGGTCAATGAATTGAATAATTTAATAAAAAGAATGTAATTAAAACAAACCAATCCAATAATCATTTTCAGTACAAAAAATCCAATTTGAACAATTTAATTACAATTTGTACGATTTAGAGAAAAAAAATTCCTTTAAAAAAGTCAATCATTGAATAATTTAATCAAAAGTTTGAACAAATGCATTTATGTTTATGCTAATGGAATTTCACCTTATGTGCACCAATCTTTGTTTTTGGTAAAATACTTTTGTCTATCACCTTATGTGCAACCAACTTATATATGTTTCTGGTAAAATATCCATCCAATTTAAATAATTTACGTAATTAAACTCTTGAAAAAAAATGTAATTAAAATTTTACTATTTATGTTGTAGAATTTAGAATAAATTATCCTTTAATTTCATATTGAACTTATTTACTAATTGGTAGGGTATTTCCTGTTGTGTGTTTACATCCAATAAGAAAAATGATGTCAACCTAGCTTAGTAATAATTTTTGACATGGATGTTTGGGACAGAAATTTGTCTAATCGACAAAATTCATCTCTAGTTGATCTATTTGATGTGGGTGAAAATTCTAATATATTAGAGACAACATAATTCCATCTCTAGGTCCTCTTTTTAATTATGATATATTTTTGCTTAAAAGTATAATGACATGATATTATTATTTATAATATCATATGTTAGATTGAAAAAATATATATGCAGGTCTTAAAGAGAAGGTGAAAAATATTATCACTAGTTAAAAATATGTTGTTATTATATTATATAAGATTGTATATAAATTATTTTAAATTTTTAATTAATTTTAATATATATATTTGAATTCAAATAAATTGATAATAAGAATATCCTTTAAATTTTTAAAGAATATTTTGAAATATTATATATTTCAAATTTTATATTTTTAACTTATGTTGTAAAAATTTAAAAATGTCTTTTTTTCATATTCATATTAATTTATTTTAGAATATTATTACTTAAAATATTTTCTTATAAACCTATAAATGTTTATCTTCTCGAATAATATTTTGAAAGACAAAGTCAACTCCTGGCTTAACCTTTTTTGGTATAGTGGAATAATTCTCATTTTAAGAATACGAGAACTTTAAATTTTATAACCATATATCAATAGTCAAAATTAAAAGTTATTTAGTGGTTATATCTTTCTCTATATATTATTTAAAACACAGTTGATGACTAGGACTGGTTGTCCACATGTCACATAATGGTGACATTTATAAAAAAGGAAATATTCATTTGAATTTAAAATTCAAATAAAAAAACATTAATTGATTGTCCCATAAAAAAAATTTAATTATATCTTCTAAATTGAGTAACTTTTATAACTATAGTAACTTTTGATTTATTATCACAATTTTTATAATTATGGTAATTAAGGTGATTACGACTAATATATATATATATATATATATATATAAGGTGATTACGACTAATATATATATATATATATATATATATATATATATATATATATATATTCTAATTTGAATTAATTAAGGTAATTACGACTAATATATTAAGCATTCTTTCAGTTTTATTTCATTGGGTTTTTTTATCTATGAGAAAAATTTTACGTCTATATATTTTATGTCTATATATACCAACATATCAGAATTGAAGGACTCCCATATGGTCATCTTCGATTTTTCTTCCTTCGATTTGTTTAGTGTAACATATCGTGGTACTAAAAATGATAAGCTCTCATTTTGTGTTGATGATATAAAATGATGTTTCTTATTCCATGTTTGTGTTTAGGACATACTTTGATAGTATTGATAAAAATAAGCAACAAGTGTATTTTATGGTTCTCAATTATTTTTATTATTTTATTATTCTCAATTGTATTATCACATTGTTGCTTATGCACTGCATTTGCTTTTGTAGCTCTTGCTTGCTGCATTTCTTAATGATGAAGTTTCATGTACACATGTTTGCCTGATAGACAAAGAAGGTGGAATTAGTAATTTTGTATTTTGTAAATCCAGTTTTGTTAATTAAATTGTTATTTTTTAAAATAAACCTAGATGTGCATTCTCTTTATTTGTTACTAATATTTATATTCAATTCCTTATTTAGAATATGATGAAGTAGTCTAATTTACAATAGAATTGGGTAGACGTATGAATAGTAGTCTAATTTACAATAGTCTAATTTTTTGACTTCAAACATTCAACACAAAATGATTATCATTTATCCCTTATTATTTGTTTCAGTTGCTTTAATAAATTTAGTTTAAAAAATTTTAAGTTTCAGAATAAATTATTTGTATAATAATATATAAAAAAATTCTTAATTAAATATTAATTCTTTTATATGCCCAAAATATTATTTGAGATTATTTCTACCTTTATATATCAGTAAATCAAAATTAACTTGTTAATGTAACTAATGTAATTAATATTAATTTGTATTAAATGACAACATGCACAAATGAAATTAGACAAATACATTCCAAATTATTATTGCATTGATTTTAATTGTTTATATAAGATTAAAATCATTTGAATTTCTTTTTTACTTTTACATAGCAAAACATCATTTGAGATACATTCCATATAACACATAATTTTTTTTGCTTTTATATAACTATAATAATAATTGAGATTTTTCCTGCTTTTGTTTACCAACAAATCAAAATTCATTAATTTAATTACTATTAAATAAGTTATACATAAATGAATCAAGTGACAATATTTTATATTCTTATTTTTTAGTTATTATTGCATCAATTATATGAAAATACAATTTGTTTGAGTTTTTTTTTTGGCTTTTTTATACCAAAATTTTTACTTTTATATGTATTGTTTGAGATTCTTTTTATTTTTATATACTAACAAATTATAATTCATTAATATAATACCATAAAAGTTTCTACTTTTAAAAAAATACGTGAGATATTACATATTTTACATAAAAATATATTAATATATTTAAATTACTATGATAGAAATTAAAATTTAGTTAAATATTTTTCAAGATAAACTTATCTTAATCGTAAGCTTTTTACCTATTTTATTTAATTTTTAGTCATATTTTTTTAAAGAGTTAAAAAATAATGATTCTTTTAAAATGAATAATGATATTACAATCATATTGACAAATTATTTTTCAAATTTATACTGACCATCATAATATATTTAAACATGCTTTTTTAAAAAAAGTTAAATAATTGTATTAATCAAGACAATTCAAATCCACATATATTCTAATCTACTCTATTGAAAATTCTGTTATAAAAAATTTTGTTTCAAAAATTAATTAATTTAAGTAATTTTTTATAAAAAAATATTTTATTAAAGCAAATCTTAAGAGAATAAAGTAATTTTTTATAACAAAATATTGTAATAAAGAAATTCTAATATGCACAAAATATAAGTATAATAAAAAATTATGTTTTAAAAATTTTTAATAAAGTAAATCAATTCAATCATAATGTATGATAATGATATAATAATATAATATGATTGCAGTTAATTTTATTTTATATAATTGATAGAATTGATCAAATGAAATGGTCTTGATTGTAATTAATAATAATACAATTGATTGCAATCAGATGGTAATCAAAATTTTGCAAAAAGAATCTTTCCTTAATATTACGATTATGTTTATATTTCATATCTGAAAAAATAAATATTATTATTAACTGATTTATACAATTGAGTTAATATTACAATTATATCAAACATGAATATCAGTATGATTATATGATAGTAAATATAAAGCGGACAATACTACATATTTATTATTAAATTAATGTTATATATCTTAAAGAAATAATGAAATGAAATATAAATTTCTAATAAAGATTAACATACTATATATATTTATGTGGTTGATTTGCATTTATGACAATAGATGGATGTGAACCCAACCCGACCCAATTAGTTTGGTTCGGATTTTTTGAGGGTTTGGGTCAAACCCGACCCAACCCATTCAAACCCATTGGTGTACGGATCGGGTAACAGGTTTTGCTTTTTGAACTCGTGATCCAACCAGACCCAACCCGTAGCATGAATTATATTTTTTTGCTAATTTTTTTGCTAATTTTTAACCACACATGAATTATATTTCTCTTTTTTAATTGTTTCTATTTTTGTCTTGATTTTGTTTATGTTTTCTCATGCTAATATAATAGTTTATTTTATCTAAAATAAAATATTTGTATTAGCATTGAAACCATTCCTTTTATTAATCAAATATTGTCACAATTTGGTCTCTTTGGAGGGCTTGTAGTCATTATATATTTGCAAAGCTCTAGGAAGAAACAAATTTTTGTTCTAAAAAATTCTAATTTTTACAAAATAAAAAATATTTTTTAAATGTTCAGACTCGATTAACCCAACCCGACCTAACCCTGTTTACCGTTTGTAAACGGGTTGGTTCGATTCGGAGTTTACAATAAAATTGAACAAACCCGGCCCAACCCGACCCATGAACACCCCTAGATGTGATTCTCAATTGTCTTTTTTTTCACATTGTCTTTTAAAAAAATAAATAAGTATTCGATAATTTATTTATATTATTTAATACATGAAAATACAATAGTTTTTCAAATAACTTTAAAGAAAATTATAATGAAAATGTTAAATTGCTATTTATCAAAATAATATAGTAAATTGTTATTTTTAATTTTAAATTTTATTTATAATTCATTTTTCAAAATGTTAGAAAATGTCTCTCCCAATCATAAAATATTACAATATCATATGAAATTTAATACAAATGAATGTGATATATGACATTGCGCTTATATGTAATCATTTAAATATGTGTTCTTAAATTTATTTTATTTCATTCATTTGCTTAATTTTGTTTCCATTATTTAGAGGATGTTAAATTAATGAACTCCATAAAAAATATTTTAATGGAACAATATGTGAGTTCTTTTAGTTAAAATTAATTTTCTTATTATTTTCATCTTATTTTTGTTATATGGTTTAATTTGTCTATACATAAAAAAAAATTAACTTCAAGAAAGTGACATTGTGAAATTTAAAATTATAGTTGTATTATAATTTTTTTAAAATGAGTTGTATTATAAAATAAACCCATCTAATTATTTTTTTATTTTTATTAATGAATAAGTTTCTTATTGCGGAAATTTGAATTAGTTTTATATCGTTTTAAAGTAATATAACAAATTAACAATATTGTCAACATACTTTATACATACAAAAAATTCATTCCCTCCTCAATAAATTCGTGCATTGCACGGGTACTATCTAGTAATTACTTAAAAAACCATGTGGATTCACTACAAGAAAATTGGGAAATTGCGGCACTTGATTCATGGCGGTTTGTTAGTAACCGCTACTGCTTAACATTTGCGGCAGTTTTTCGCAAACACCTCAGAATTATTAAATTACATTTTAAAAATATTAAAATAATTATCACCCACATATCCCCTTATAGACTTTCACTCACCGGCCTTTGCCAAATCTCATAATTTGCTCTTCCTCTTCTCACAAAACCCTAAATCCTTTTTTCCCACTCGTGCTCCCCTGTTCCCTTCTCTTCATTTTTTCTCCTTCGTCGCTGACAACACCAACGACACCAACAAACCCTCCACCAAGATCTCCTACGAGTGGGACAGGGACTAGCAACCCGAGCCTGAAGCATCGTCCTTTAAGCTTCCCGACTCAGACCCTCCCAAGGATGAATGGCAAGAAGAAGGGGGAGACGACACCGGTGGCTACATAATATGGACGATGGGAATGGAACTCCGGTTGCCGATGTCAACGTTGTGTAAGGGACCTAGCTTTGGATCTGGGTTAGGTCAGTGTTTCCTGCTAAGGTATCAGAGTTGGTGACTCAGTTAGAAGTGACGAACCCTACCTACTCATTCTAGAACAAATCTCGTGGTTCTGGATGCAAAAAAAGAGAGGGCATGCTAAGTAGAGAACATCGCATCCAGTGCATAAGAAAGCTATTGACACATTTGGGCATAGAAGTCGTAGTTAGAGGCGTGGCAAGGTTAGTTCAATCACGCTCTATTTGGTTTTGAAAATTTCTTCATCTGTGTAATTTTTACTGAAATTTCCTAGGTTGCAATTGAAGGAAACAGAAGACAAAGTTGCTGTTATATGCTAGATATGCAATCCAAAGTTGAGAAGGAGATGGGATTTGGGCAAGGTGCCTCCTTTATCTACTTTCTTCTTTTTGCTCTTAAACTCATTTGTTAATTGGTACTTTTTTCAATTCTGTAAATATTTTTAAAAAGTTATCAATTTTTTCTATAATATTTGTGAAATAATTTGTTTGATATAATTTGGTTAATGCTTGGGTTACATGATTATGGGGAATACTTGGATACATTGCATCTCGTGAATAGGAGAGGCCTTAAACCATTTTTAAAATGAAAAAGAAATAATGAATTTAATTGTTCTGTTTGTATCTATCTTTATCTATGTCTCCTTAAGAAGGTACACGTATCAAGTAATTAACAATTATGTATGCGAAAGCTACCAATTTTTATATGATGCTCAAGTGATTATTTGCTTTGCAAAAAAAAAAAAGGCATCGGAAGTTCAAGGAGTGCTTCAATATATTGAGGGGTTGCAAGGTTTGTGCAGTTCTCCTGTCTCCTTTTGTTCATTTGTATTAGAGACACTTTGGGTCAGTTTGATTTGCTAAAAAGTGAAGGACAAAACAGCACAAAAAATATTGTTACCTGTTTGATTGCAAAATTGGTTATGGAATAGAACAAAACATAAACACTTGTACCTCATTAAACCACGGGACAACTTTTTTCCCATGTACAAAATAGTTAAAAGACAAAAATACCCCTCCCTAACCATTTTCTCTCTCCCTTACTTCTCCTCCCACTCTCTTGTTCCCACTACATTAGATAACTAATGTAAACTGCCTTCCACATTCTGAAGCAGTGACGCTCCTTCATATTGGCTTTTTTTTTTTGGTTACAAGCCTTCACTTGATGTTATGATTGTGTTTTTATTCACTGGAATTGTGCCAGAGATCACACCACAGCACAAAAAGGGAGGTCACGCGTGGTGTGGGAGAAGTCTAGGTGCTTATTCCACATCTAATTTTAATTTGAATGCAGCAAGGCACTAGCATCCGTGAAAAACCATTTGAACTTGGCTTCAATCAATCAATTGGCTTGGAATCTTGAACAACCAACAATTGCAAAAAAGGCATTGACATATCTTAGAGGAAAAAGACTTATCGCAATAGAGAAGAAGTTACGCAATGCACTTTTAATTTTTTTAATATAATAATAGTAATTGATAAAAAAAATATTTAAAATGATATTATTGTAAATTCTATATTATTTTACTTGTGCTGCCTACTGTGCACCAAACAATGTACATAATAAAAAGAGTTGTTCTGTAACTTAAGTATTTGTCCTGTACTGTCCTCCTTGTGTTGTACTGTGTTGTGGATCAAACACACCCTTTGGTTTGGAGATTTGAGTTAAGTTCATATTTTGATAACATGGAGGGGAGGAACCACCAACATAGAAGATGGCAAACAAGGGTAGACAGAGTTGATGGAAAATAGGACTTTTACCTCAGGACATTCAGTAAGTCCTAAATTACTATCAATATTCAATACAATACCTTGAACATCCTTACTAATCTATTACAAGGAGTCTTAGCTTTTGTATTAAACCAACAATGCTAATTTTGCAGGGCATGTACTTGATTTCTGCTTCAATCTTTCTATTCCCAAACACTAGTGACTAGAAGTGCTTTTATAAGGTTGACCATATTCCTACTTTGAATGCAGCATGCCACTTTTTTTTAAGGTTGTTACTCTTGCAGATAAAATATGATATAGGTAAAGGGTATCATGACAAGAATTAGTTAATGAAAGTTCAAATTTTAGAAATACCTTTTGATTTTATAAAAAATAAAATTAATGATCTATTCTTTTTCTCTTTGTATTCCTAAAATGCTTTCAACCTGTGTAATTTAGATGTCCCTAAGATCCCAAAATAAATGTTAACTTCATCTGTATATATATTCTCTCTCTATATTTCTTAACCTTAACTCTGATGTGAGTAATATATTTGTGTAACTATTTCCAAGTTATTGAAAGAAAGAAAGAAATAGTAGTGCATGTCCCCATTTTTTTTCCTTATATGTTTAAATTGAACTTTAAGTGGGTGGCTTCATGATTGTCCCTTTGTTTCTTGTTTACATATTTCAATCTCTAGCCATTAAGAAGTGGAAGAAGACACTATTGAAGGAACACAAGCAAAGTGCCAAGTCCTCCATGTTCATCAACAAGCAAACTATGACAGAGAAAGAAAGAAATACTTTGAATTTGTTTAGAAAATTTGAAGTTTTTTTTTTTTTATAGTATTCAACTCTATGTAATTAATCTTACGAGTTTGTGAATTGCTTAACTTGTAATTGGTGTAAATGTGATATCATTTTACAATGATTGCTTGATAGGCTCATTATTTCATTCACGTGAAAGGCTCATTGTATTTAAGTATTGGTGTATTACGATAGTTCAATGGGCTCACTGTTAAGAATTTTGCGTATTGAATAGTGGGGTAGTTTAGAAATGCACAATATATATATTTTTAAATTAATCGACAAATAGCGGCAGTTACACAACTATCGTGATGTTAAATAATGATTTTTTTAAAGCAGTAGCGGCTGTTTTGAAACTGCCTTTAGATTAAATATAATTTTTTATTTTGCCAAATTGTGGCGGTTGTAACCACCGCAACTTTTCCTCTCAGCGGTTTGTGTGGCGGTTTTAATAACCGCAGCAAGAAGACCTCTCTGATGCTTAAAACAACGGCAGTTATAAAACCATCACGAACGTCAAATAGTGGTAGTTGGAACCGTCGCAAACTGCATTTAAAACTGCCGCTACTTGCCATTTTTTTGTAATGATTTTTTTCTTTAACCTTGATCATTCAATTAATAGCATCTAATTGTTTATGTTTATATATATGGGAAGTTGTAGATAGGTAGATGGGTCCAAATAAAAGAAGATAATGAAAGCTTTGACAAAGGTAATCGAAAGTCAACAATTGAAGATTTTGTTATAGCGCTATGTCAGTCAACACTGGCAAGTGAGAGTCAACAATAAAAATCTTTATAATTTAAAAAGTAACAGTGGTGCAGTATCCTAAGCACTGCAATTTCCCGCCTAATACATGCATTATTTGCTTAATTAGTCTCTTAATAAGACTCCAACTTCTCGCCTGATGCATATAGCAAATAATGCATTAAATGCATTGCTTGGTTTCCATATGCAGCATTTAACAAGGTTAATTAAAAGAGGAATTTTGAAAGGCTTCATTTTCCTATTAATACTCTGCGTTTCAAAATGAAACATTTTGATCTCACAATCCATTACTTTTCTCATTCGTTTTGTGAGTGTCAACACTGCTACATTAAGGTAAATTGTTTGCCTTTGTTCTAAACATCTAAATTTTACTTATTTCATGCTTTGAAGCTTTATATTGGTTTTTGTTTCTGTAAATTCTCCTTCAAAATTTGCTGCCTTCGTTCTTAACATCTACATTTTAATTATTTGTTGTTAAAATTTTCAAAAATTCAGGATGGCCGCAGCAGACAATGAAGGATTCAACAAGTGGTTTAGGACATTCGCAACACAATTGTCCCCATTGAAGGTTTGTTTCATTTTTTTTAAAATTATAAAGATTTAATATTATATATTAATTAATTTTTTTTTGTTTCAGGATGATATTAAGATTGATAATCAATTTAGTCATTTATGGAGAGGAGAATTTGGAAGAGGGACTGCATATTTAACGGACCCTAAAGGCAATGTGTCTCAGTTGGAGATTTCGACAAGGAATGGGAGTCCAGAATTCGAAAGTGCTGCTGTTAGGCTTGCGCAGTTTTTATAATTTGAATAAGGATCAGTTTTTAGTTCTACATTATGTGGTTGTGAATTGTTTTGACATAAAGATCTTTGACACTGATCTGGAGAAGGTAAGTTATCCTCGGTTTGATGTTTCATTGAAACCACCACGATAGTTGGTTTCTCACAATTTCTACAAAAGCATAAAATGTAACATTGGATGAGTAAATGTTAGATTTCAATACCATAACAGTTTAGCTGGGTAAGGAAGAAGCCATGATGATTGAGCAAGGAAAACTTCATATTGACCACCCGAAATTAAACTCTCTCAAATTGCAGTGCTTTCATGATGAACAAGGGGACGTATTTCCATTTATTTTTGGTTTAACGGTGTCAGTGTCACTACCCACTATTGAAAATCTTGGGTTGCTTCATAGTGACTTCAAAGAGATATTCCCCTCTGAAGCACCAGGTAACGGCATAGATTATGCTAAAATCCTTTCACAGCTTAAAAGATTGGAGCTTCTGAGTCTGTTCCAACTTAAATCCATAGGATTAGAGCATTCCTGGGTAAGCCCCTTCCTTCAAAATTTAGAAACCTTGCTTGTTAGGGACTGTCATTGTTTTACAAACTTGACACCATCCACTGTCTCTTTCTCCAATCTCATAAAGCTTAATGTAAAGGATTGTCGTCGATTGAAATACTTGTTCACATCTTCAACTGCCAAAACATTGGTTGTACTGAAGGAGATTTACATAACCAATTGTAAATCACTAAAAACAATAGTGGCTGAGGATGGAGAAGAAGGAGGTGATCATGATGAGGATAATGATGTGGAGGAGGAGGGGCTAGGTGAAGGTGATGAAGTTGAAGATGAAGATGAAGCTAATGCTGAAGGTGATGGAGATGAGGATGAAAATGAAGGTGGTAACGATGAAGATGGAAATGAAGGTGAAGATGAGATTAAATTCAAGAAGCTTAAGAGTTTGACGCTTAGGTCGTTACCAAAACTTAGAAGCTTTTACACGGGGAGTTCCTCTTTGCATTTTCCTTCCTTGCAAGGAGTGTCATTTAGCCAATGCTACAGCATGAAACTTTTCCGTCGTCTCCGCGACAAAGTACCAAACAATTTGAGAGTGAAAATAGACGGAATCTACTCTAAACGTGATATAAATTCTGTGATTATGCAACAAGACGAGGCGGCAGAGGCATCCTGAGTTAGTATATATGATGACATATTCCCTTGACTTGTAAGTATAAATATGACTAGCTTATTCTCATGGACATGCAATAATTAGCTTAATCAACTACTATTGATTAAGAAGTTTTCATCGTTTACATTATATGAAGAATTGAGAATGTCAAATAAATAGATTTATATTCTATCTGAATTGTTTTGGTCTTTTCTAATTACCTCACTTTATTAGTTTGTTAATAATTTGCTTCAGGAAACTGTTGTCTGGTGAGAGAAGCTTATTGCCATTGTGTTCACTCATGCTGGCCTTGATACAGGTTGTCTTTTTCTCATGCAACAACAGAGTACACTACATGCAATATTCCTAGTGAGTTTGCCACTTTTCATGCATTTATTTTTCATATTATGAAAGCATGGAGATGAACATCGTAAAAGAAAAGATAGAATGACAAGTTAATTTTGAGAAATATCTTAAAAAATCAAACATCATAATTTATTCAATTTGATTTAGCATGGGTAGAAGCTCAAAGTTGTCAAAACTTGTTTTTATAAAAGGCTTAATAACGTTTTTGGTCTTCCAATTTTTTTTCACAAATTTGATTTTCTTATTATTTTAATCGTACAATTTTGGTTCATTTACTTATTAAATATCTAATATTTAATGGAAATCCTCACATGACAATGCAACAGAGTGTCACATTAGCATTAATTTACTAATGTGATAGTACATTAGAATGTTACATCAGCATAGATGTACTAATGTAGCAATGCTTTAAAATGTCATGTTAGTATTTCTATTAAATATTATGTTAAATTAACATATAAACCAAAATTGCACAGTTAAAAAAGATCAAATTTGCAAAGAAAAATTGGGGTATGAAATTCTTGAAATTGAAAAAAATGAGGACCAAGAGTGTAATTAAATTTTTATAAAATTAGTCTAGCCAAGAAATCAATAAAACACCAAAATTTGATACATTGTAAACGTTCCCATCACCATATTGATTAATACATTCAACTTATTTTCTATTCTTATATTTAAGTTTAAAACTATTTTAACTTTCAGCTATTATCTAATGTTGTGGTTTTTATCTCAAAATAAAAATCATGGTTCAGGCCAGAGGCAATGAAAGAATGCAATCCGAGGATAGGTGGATCGATAGCATCATGGCAACAGTTATTAATAAATCAAGGGCTTTTATTTCCTATTGAAGTGTGGTGTACTTGAATGAAGTTTATGCAAACAGGAATTGTGGGTGGTTCTTAACCTCACAATTAATGGTCTTTTCTGAATAAAGCTGTCCTGTATTTATATGGGACGAGATGCGTGCATGGTTTTTAAGTTACAATAAAAAAAAAAAAGGGTGTTTCATAAATAAATTTGGTCTGTATCTTTCTTTATATATAGGTGGCTTGCATTATACGGATGTTCTAAGAATAAAGTTGACATGGATGTAATTTATGTGGATACTCCGAAGAGAAAATTGGCATGTAATTTATAAATAATATTGACCTGTATTGTATTTTTACAGGTGTGTATTAATTATGGTTTTTAAGTTGTAAAACGAGTGTTTTGTCAATAAAATTGTCCAGCAAAATCTAAAGGAGGTATCAATAGATCCCAAAAAGTATGCTTCATAAATAACGTTTAATTGTATTTTCTCAAGTTATCTGTAGGTCCTTCTGCTCAGCTTAAAAAAAGATTCATTTCCTTGTAGGTCCTCTTTCAAATTCATGAAAATGTGGGCTAGCCACCCTGAATGCAAACCTCTCATTGCTAGTGTTTGGAAACAATTATTTTTTTTTGGATGCCCCCTATCTATCCTTTCCCAAAAGCTTAAAGCTATCAAATTTAAGCAAAAAGAATGGAACAGGTTGGTCTTTGGAGATGTTCATTTAAGGGTTCAAAATGCTTTGAAGCCAGTAGATTTAGTTCAAGCTCAGTGCTCAGTTGGATGTAGATGGTTTTTCTAATGAACTATTCTTACGAGAAAAGGAGGCTCAAAGTGATTTAGAACAAGCACTTCACTATCAAGAGCAATTTTGGTTGGAAATGGCCAAAATAAATTGAGCTATCTTCGGGGACAGAAACTGAGTTTTTTTCCACAAAACTGCTCGGATTAGAAATGTTTCAAAATAGATAAACATGTTGAAAGAGGGTGATCGTATTCTAACTGATGCTACTGATATAGAACAACATGTGGTCTCTTTTTATGAATCTTTATTTCCCTCTGATAATTCTTGTACTGATAATGGCTTTGTAGATGAAGTTATTCCTACAAATATTGTTTCCCAAGAGGACAATGATTTTCTTACTAAAACCCCATATTTGGAAGAGGTTAAAGGTGTTGTTTTCTCCCTCAATGGCAATAGTGCTCCTGGCCCTGATGGCTTCAGAGTTTCTTCTTTCAACATTTTTAGGATATCATCTCTAAGGATGTTTATCAGGCAGTTCTACAATTCTTTTATCATTGCTGGTTGCCTCCAAATTTTAATTCCAATGTGGTCACTCTCATTCCTAAAAAAGAAGGTGCTAATAGAAATGACAAATCCAGGCCTACCACGTTAGCTAATTTTCAATTTAAAATTATTTCCAAAATTTTAGTTGACAAATTAGCCACAGTAGCTCCTCAGCTTGTTTCTCAAAATCAAAGGGACTTCTTCCAGGGGAGAAGCATTTCAGATTGTATTTGTGTTTCATCAGAGGCCATCAACATGCTGGAAAAAAAAAAGCCTTTGTAGGGAATTGATAATTGTCTTATATTCCTACGTTTAGGGGCAAGTATTTGATATTGTCTTTCATGCTTTTTAACTTTGTTTATCTTCATTTTAGTTATGTTTTTAATAGAAGCTTAGTTTAGTTAGGAACTTTTAATTTTATCCCTTTTACACTTGATTTTGGGTTGTTTCTTATGTTTTTAGGAACTTTGTTGAAGTATGGAGCCAGTGTGGAGATGTCCCAAGAGTGATTGATGCATTAAGGGTCTTGCGGAAGCAAAGAAGCTTGTGGGAAGCCTTGGAATGTGCTTGTGCAACCAAGCTGTGCACCTGTAAAAATTCCAAAATTTGTTGAAATTCTAAAGACGCGAGTTGCACAATCGTGCAACGTCGTGTGTAAAAAATTGCGCAACCATGCAACGAGCTATGCGAGAAAGGCCTTTATTTTTTTGTTTTATTTTCTTTTGGGCTTGAAACCCTTTTGGTCCATAGCCTTAAATAGGATTTTTCTGTTCTAGCCTAGGTTTCGAAACTTTGTACGTGAAAATAATCAAGAGGTCCGAGACGGGAGCTTAATGCGTTTGGCTTCCTCCATTCTTTCTCCATCTTTTGCTTCTTCCCCTATGGCTATGCGTAGCTAAGTTCTCTATTCGTTGGGGTTTAATGTAGTTGGACCTAATTTCATGTGATTACACTTTTCTCTTATTTCAATTAAGTATTGCTATTGCTCTTCTTCTACTCTTAATACTTGTATTTTGCCTGATCAACCAATTGCATGATCTTTTAATTCCATTGGTAATTGGGAAATTCTTTTGGATTGTGAAATGAAGAAGACAACTAATTTTCTTTATGCCTAGGGATAGGGTAAAGAGGATTAGTCATCGTTAAACCCTTTTTCTTAATGCAAATCACTTGGTTATGCTAATTCAAGAGATTGATAGTATAATTAAGGGATTTAGGTTTCTTCACTTAAGGAATTAAGGTTGGGATAGATTTATAGGTTAGGAAGTCCAACGAAGTTAAACCTGACAATTTATTTTTATTGATTTAAATCACATTTTCTACGCATTCTAAGTGTTTGTAAAAATTCCAAAAACCAAATTTCATTCTATTTTTCCCTTTTATTTTTGTGCAATTGTCTTTTAATTTTGGTTACTAAATTTCTCAAATTTTCGTAGTCTACAAATTTTACTTTTAATCACCCAATTATTGTACAAGTCTCTGTGGAGACAGCACCCTACTTATCACTTTGTTACTTGCACGATTTGGTACACTTGACAAAATTGCCAACAGGAATGTTGCCATTAAAGTGGACATCAAAAAAACGTTCAATAGTATGGATTGGAGATTTCTTTTGAAAGTGCTCAGTAAGTTTGGTTTTCACAAATTTTTTTTGTGATTGGATGAAAGTTATTCTCTTTCCAGCCAAACTCTCAATTTTGGTTAATGGCAAGGCTGCTGGTTTCTTTTCCTGTAAGAGAGGAGTAAGGCAGGGAGATCTGCTTTCTTTTCTTCTTTTCTATTTTGCAGAGGAGGTTTTGAGTAGACGTATTAATCGCCTTGTTCAGAATGGGACTTTGCAGCTCATGGTAGGACCCATAGGTTATCCCCCCCCCCTTCTCATGTCTTATACGTAGATGACATTTTGATTTTCTGCAGAGGCACGCAGCAAAACATGAGAAATTTGATGCATCTTTTCATAGTTATGATCAAGCCTCAGGCCAAGTGATAAATCAAGCTAAGTCTAAGTTCTATACGAGTGCTATGTCAGTTCATAGAAAGGGGATTCTAGCATCAATTCTTGGATTTTCTTGGGGAGTGTATCCTTTTATATACTTAGGTGTTCCTTTATTTAAAGGAAAGCCTAAAAAATCTTCTTCAACCAATAGCTGATAGAATCCGCGTCAAGCTTGCTAAATGGAAAGGTTCCATGTTATCTATTATGGGAACATTGCTTCTTGTGCAAAGTGTCATCCACAACATGCTCACTTATTCTTTTTGAGTCTACAAATGGCTAGCATCTCTGATTAAATTAGTTGATAGATGGATGAGAAATTTTGTTTGGTTTGGAGAGGTGGAAACCCAAAAATTATTGTTGCCTGGCCTTCCATATGCAAGCCTTGCTCACAGGGTGTTCTTGGTCTAAGGTCAATTAAATCTGTTAATGAAGCTTCTCTTCTGAAGTTGAGTTGTGAATTAATTTCTTCAACTAAACAATGGGCTTGTTTCCTTAGATCTCGAGTTTTCAAAAACAATATACCTCTCAATTATCACTTTTCTTCCTCTATCTAGGGCAGAATTAAGAGCATGATCAGCATTGCTTCGGATCATTCCTCTTGACAAATTAAATCAGGTGCCAAAATCAATTTTTGGAAGGACAGATGTCTCTCTAAGCCAATAATGGATCTGTTGGACATTCCTGACTCTATTCATAAGGATTTGAAATCCTTAGTAATAGACTTCGTTGATCATGGTAATTGGAATATTCCTCAAGTTTTATTCTCCAAAATTCCAAACCAGACTAATGAGCTTAGCCTCATTTCTATTCCTCGCACTTTTTCGGAGGATCAAACTAGATGTGATATCACATATTCAAGAACTTTGACTTTAAAAGATGCCTGTAACTTCTTGAATCCTGCAGGATAACAAGTTCAGTGGGCTAAATTAATTTGGAACAAAGCCATACTTCCATCTAAAGCTTTTTTAATTTGGAGAATCCTTCATAATCGTATGCCAACAGATGAAGCGCTTTGGAAACGAGGATGCACCGTGGTTTCTGTCTACAGTCTTCGTTATTCACATGCTGAAACTACTACTCATCTTTTC
This sequence comes from Pueraria montana var. lobata, assembly GCA_026413185.1. NCBI lineage: Eukaryota > Viridiplantae > Streptophyta > Magnoliopsida > Fabales > Fabaceae > Pueraria > Pueraria montana. The sequence goes on from CM048653.1 coordinate 1,206,380, forward strand.
TTTGAATTTGCTTTTGTAAAATCTTTGTGGCAGTGGTTTGCTCCTATATCCCGCATCCCTTTGTACCTATCTTCTTATCCATCATGCTGTTTCGGTTTGTGAAAGGAATTGGGGTGATCAAACAAAACATGTTTTTGTTGCTGGCATTGCTTTTATTATCTCCACAATTTGGTGTTGCAAGAATAAACTTAGATTCGACAACTCAGTGGTGAGCCTATCCACTGCAAAAAAAATGGTCCATGCAGCTGTCAAATTAATTGGTAATTTAAGCAATGGTGTTATGTGCTCTTCTATTAAAGAATTCATAATCTTGAAGGCTTTTGATGTGGATGGTCATCCAAGGAAAGCTCCAATCATTACTTAAGTGGATTGGAGGTCTCCTCCTTGTAATTGGATAAAATGCAATATTGATGGTGCAGTGAGGGGAAATTCAGGACCTGCTGCTTGTGGTGGAATATTTCGAGATAAAAGTGTTGTTATCTTGGGATGCTTTAGTAAAAATTTGGGATCTTCCTCTGCTTTGCATGCTGAACTTCACAGTGCTATGCTGGTCATTGAAATAGGCAAATAGCATTTCAAAAGGCCTGTAATAACTTGTGGTTAGAGAGTGACTCTCAACTGGTTATCAAAGCGTTCACCAATTCAGATTTAGTTCCTTAGAGGTTTAGAAACAGGAGGCCTAACTGTATAGATCTAACAAGTAGAATGAACTTTAGATACTCACATATATAGAAAGGACAATACATGTGCAAACAAATTAGCCTCTCATGGTATATATCTTCAGGATTTTGTTTGGTGGGATTTAATTTCCTCATTCGTTCGGGAGGATTTCTTCCGAAATAGATATGCTTTACCTTTTTTTAGGCTCCGTTGATGTATATTGGGTCAGGTTCATGCCCCCCAACCTTTTCTTATCTTCTTTTTCTTTAATAAAATTCACAGCGTGTTGATGGTATTGGATAAATCTTTGGGTGCCAACCTCATTGGGATTCAAGTATTTATTATCACGCCTTAACATGCTTGACATTCATATATAAAAAAAAGTTATGTGGATTTTTTTTTTGTGAAGAAATTATATAGTATTTTTTTTAGGTGAATGAAAAAATTATATATATAGTATAGGAAAAGGGAATATCTTGAATGTCCTTCTTGAATAATTTTTTAATGTGATATGTTATATATAGAAAAGCATGAGGGATCTCCTGCTTGGAAGGCATCATTCCCTCTGCCTAAATTTTGATACACCAAAAGAATTATAACCAAATAACCCCCAAAGAGTTGATTGAGAAAAGCAAGAGGCTTTTCTTACTTTGACCAAGTTTGACTAGTCTTTGACTTGGGTTGACTAAGCTTAATCTAAGCCTAAACTTAGTTTAAACTAATTATTTTTGTTATTTCTAAACACTATTACACAATAATTCTACACACAAACACACAATAATTTGATTTGTGATTTTTAGGGTGTTAAAAGAAGTTTCATCTTTAAATATAGAAAAAAAGATATTCCTTGACAATGTGAAGTTTATTGACTTTAATAATAATCTTCTTAAAAGTCACACCAAAATTAATTAACAGTATAAAATCTTTTACACTAATAGTGCATATCTATTTAACTCAATTTTTTAAAATTGAACCGATAATTGAACCGGTGAAGGCACCGGTTCAAGGTTTAATGGTCTAGTCATGGTTGAACTAGAAACAATTAAATAACGTATTTTTTATTTTTAAATATAATATATAAAGTAATATTAAAAAATAATATAATATTTATAATTTCATAATATTAGAAGTTAAACTTCACTTAAAAATATCTTAACTAAATTATTTTGAGTTAGTTTTCATTTGCCATGACTTCTCTGATTCGTTTAATGGTGGGGAAATAAACTAAACAATTATACTCTAACTATTATATGTTTATATTTATATTTATATATAATATCTATCAAAGATTCAAAATTGTTCACTTTATCTCTCATATTTGAAGAGTTTGCACAATCGCGTGCTAATTGAGATAGAAAATTTGCCAATTTCTTAAAAAAAAAAGCATAAAAAAAATTGATGTTTTGTTGAACCAGTCCAACTAGTCAAACCGCTAGTTTTCACCGATTTTACCGGTTCCACAAGGTTTTGACCAGTTTTTTGGCACACCATTTTTTAGGGTTATCCAGACTAGATGACAGACCGGTTCCCAGTCCGACCGGTTGAACCGACCGGTCCGGTCCAATTTTAAAAACCATGATTTAACTTTTAAATTTATGTATATAAGAATACCACTTGTTAAGAGATGTTAGTCGTTTAAATAAATATTCATGTTTAAACCAGGTTCTTGGACGGAGATTAGTCATTAACAAAGTTAGTGGCTACTCCACACCAATCAAGAAAGGAGCCAGCCTTAGCTATAGGAGGGGGGGGGGGGGGGCAACAATAAAAAAAATAGTAAATATATATGCATTAATTTTTATATATAAAACTGTTATAATTTTTTTTTGTTACAAAAACTCTTATAATTTGATAATTCAAAACGTTAACTATTTTATATAGGAAACTAATTTAAGATAGAAAACAAACAAAAAAAAACTTGTTAAATATTTATTATTGTTTAAGGATTTTCAATTCATAAATTATAACCTCTAGCACTCTTATTTTGAGAATCCATAATAAAGCAATATACGTATCATTTTCAATTAATAATATACTAAATAGTATATAGTGTATTTCCATATTCAATTAATATACATGTAAACTAATAAAAAAAATTGATCCACGACTTGCATTTTAGGGCTGTTGCTTTCCCACTTTGCCGATGTAAAGCATTTCTAGAATTGATTTCGGACCAAATGCCATTCGCGATTTATAAATATTGTTCACTTGTTTATGAGATTGAAAATTAAGAGTACTAGAATATTAGGATTTAATTTTGTTTAGTTTTTGTAATATAATTAAGTCAACAAAGAAAGAGCCACACAGTCCACAACAGTTAACCGGTCCCTGATGCGAGTGTCATGGTAATAAAAAAAAAAAAAAAAAAATAACCCCCAAAGAGTTGATAGAGAAAAGCAAGAGACTCTCCTGCTTGGAAGGCATCATTCCCTCCGCCTAAATTTTGGTACACCAAAAGAATTATAACCAAATAAATTATCCTAACTTCAGCTGAATCGACTATTGCTTTGATTGGAGCTTCTAGTAAGTACTGGTCTGCTCCAAGAACTTGAAAAGTTTATTCTAGTTAAGTTCAAAAAGGGGTGCTTCAATACAATGCATGGCACAAAGTTCTTTTCTTAGTAAACAAGCAAACCAAAAGGAACAGAATCAGAATGAGAATGTTGATGGCAAAAAGAAAGTTCAGAAATTCCCAGAATTTGGTTGCAGGTTTCTCACATTCTCCATCGCTGGCACCAGTGGAAGAATCTTCTTCCATTGTATTTCAATGTTGTAGTTGCTTGCATGGTGGGTTTTGTTTGAACTTTGAAGTCACTGGAAGAGTTGTAAGCAGATTTATACTATTTCAGAGCTTCCTTAGCTTCCAGAATTTGGTTGCAGGTTTCTCACATTCTCCATCGCTGGCACCAGTGGAAGAATCTTCTTCCATTGTATTTCAATGTTGTAGTTACTTGCATGGTGGGTTTTGTTTGAACTTTGAAGTCACTGGAAGAGTTGTAAGCAGATTTATACTATTTCAGAGCTTCCTTAGTTGCCTTCTACATCACCACCAAACACGCTGCCACTTTAAAACGGTATTGCAAGCCTGAAACTTTAATGCCACATTTTATTTTCACTTAAATATTGCTTCCCCCCATCATTTTGAATCTTTCTTCATCTACCGTTTTTCTTTCATACATTGTAGTTCACTGAAAATGATAGTATTACATTGAAAAATTGGTTTTTGATAAGTTGGATGGCCTGGTTTGGCCAATATACCCAGCCTTAGCATGATGAGGATTTGTTGGTGCTGTATTGTGGTTCCATAAATTTGTTAGTGTCCACCCAGACATGGTTTTAAATCATGGTGTACTGCCACAATTGTGACCGTAATTATAATTGCGGTTTGAAAGGTCTTTTGGAATCCTACATGGCAACTATAATTGCACTTGCATCAGCCACATTTGTTTGCAATTATTTATAATTTGAGGAATGCTAGCAACATTCTCTCTAACACTCTCTTTCTAAGACTCTCTATCATCACTACTACAAAAAACGCTTTTAACATCGGTTAAAAACGGCTTTCAACATCGGTTTTTAACCGATGTTGAAGCCAACGACGTTGAAAGTGGGGATCTTTCAACATCGGTTCTTGAACCGATGTTAAAAACTACATTACAATATCGGTTATAGCCAGAACCGATGTTGAAATATTAAAAATGTTGTTTTTTGCGTACAAACAACATTGGTTATAACCAAAACCGATGTTGAAAGTGCACAAACAACATCGGTTCTAGCTAGAACCGATGTTGTTTGTGCACTTTCAACATCGGTTCTGGTTACAACCGATGTTGAAAGTGCAAAAACAACATCAGTTGTAACCAGAACCGATGTTGAAAGTGCACAAACAACATCGGTTTTGGTTATAACCGATGTTGTTTGTGCTCTTTCAACATCGGTTGTGACTACAACCGATGTAGAAAGTCATTTTTTTAAGAAAAAAATATATGGCATTTTTATTAGTACACTACTCAAATTGGGATTAAAAATAATGTCAGGACCACTAATTTGAAATTCTAATATATTTATTATCATATGAAATATTGGAATCTTAAATATTAATTATCAGTGGTCTTCACATCCACATCTGCTAGTTTGTAAGACACAGAGTTAAAAAGTACCAGGTTAAAAAGCATAAGGTCTATGTACATGAATTGAAAATGCTTAAGATTTAAAATACTCAACCTTTTTTTTCCTACTAGTTTCTAAGATACACAATTAAAAAGCACCAAATCTATGTCCATGAAGCAATTGACATTTTCCATCAATGTCACCTTTATTTCCCGACAAAATTAAAATAACATTATCAATGGTAGATGACAAAAATTTATTGGTAAATATGTAAATAAAAAAATTCTGGAAAAGAATTTTATACACTGTCAACTTCAAATTTCTAAATCAAAATATTAATGTCAGATAGTTCGACTTATTAAAAGATTCAGCTTGTGTAACTTTATGTTAAATGGAACCAGTCCATGTATGCATCACTACCATGGGAAACGACTTACCCCAAGAGCTACTCTTGACAATCATGAGATTATCATCCCCGTAGAGGCAAGAAACCCAACCAAATTCATGCTGCACCAGAAAGAAAAGTTTTAAGGTTTTTAGAGTCAAATGCACAATTATGAGAAGACAATAGAATTATGAACTGTTAATTACCCATGTCCACCAGAAGTATGTGATCAGCTCAAAAGCATTATGGATGTGAAACAAAACATAGAGTTGTGAGAAATTCTTCAATATTCAGAATCTCATATATGCATATACTTGTTAAGTTACTAAACTATAGTAAAATGAAGAGCTATCTGTTTTCTTGGTAATGACAGAAATTTGTGAAGAACAACACAGGACTGAGTAATGGGACATTGGATAAATTAGTTCATATCTTACCGGAACAATAAGATACATAATAGAAAAAAAATGGATATGGCCATTGCTGTCTTTACCCTTAATCATAAAGCTCAAATGTAAAAGCATATAACCACACAGGTACAGCCAAGCAAGAGTATATAACCACACAGAGAAACATATAATCATTGCATGGCTCCAAGCATAATCAACCATACCTGACCCGTCCTCAGCATCAGATGTTTCAGGGTTTTCTAGCTGTAAAAAAAATAAAAATAAAATTGTTTACTTTCTAACATATTATATTTTTTATATTTTGATAAAAAAAAATTCCCAGGCAATGCCGGGAAGAATAACTAGTTACCAATTACTCACACATAATGAACAAGAAATATATATTACCAAGAATTTATAATGAACAAGCAAGTGAATTAAACATAAACTGGTATAATCAATTTAAATAAGCTGCTAAAAATTTAGAAAAATAAAATTATAAGACAATGGGAAACTAAAGTATAATCAATTGCCAAATTTCAATCAACTTGCCAAATTATTAGACAGCATGAATTAGACATAGAATCATCATTATCATAATATTTAATTTCAAGGCAAAAGTGGTACAGCAAAGATCCAAGTATGGTTAATTTGATACAAAAGGATAAATAGCATAAATCACTCAATCTTATACGAGAAGGAATCCAACAAAGTAAGAGTATATCATCTCTGCCCAAGCCCAAGTGCTCTATTGCAAATTGAAAATAAATTTTAACATGAAAAGAAAAATGAAAATAGATATTTCACATGCTTCTATTGCAAATTGCATTAAGTGAGTGACTTGTGTGTGTAAGTTTGAGATGTAGAAGCCTTTCGATAGTAGTCATTTCTATCTATGAGCATTCTCGTTGATTTGGAATCGGATGCAAGGTGATATAACATGAATATCAAATACCAATTAATTTCTTCTACATTAGTGGTCCATTTTATAGTTTACTTTTTTTTGGTCTTTTATTAGTGACAAAAATTAGTGTGAGAACTAAGAAGATTTTTACTTTCTCACACATAGCATTTTCTTTTATATTTAAATATTGGTTCATGACTTTATGCATAAGATCACGTATCTATAATTGTTTTATGCAGCAACTAGACCAATTATATATATGCAAAGAACTAAAGGACGTGGTATAAACATTTTATACAAGAAATTTGATTACAAGCTAAAAATACTTAGAATCAAGAAAGTTAGTTTGACCACTTCGACGGCATTATATATTGCGTTAGTATTATAAAGACACATTGTTGAATAATTGGCTCATGTGATTGATAAGTCTGCATACAATATAAAACACGATGGATACAAAAAGGACAATATGTCAAATTACCAGGCTCAAGAAATCTCCCTACTTTATGTCCTCTGCTTTAATAGCTCTATTTAGGATACCTCCTGATGCAACACTGGATAAAGAAGAAAAACTAGATCAAATTTATGATTTACAACTAATGAAAACCAATAAAAGAACTTACTGGTCCTTTGAAACAACTAATGAAAGAACTTACTGGTCCTTTGAAACAACTAATGAAAACCAAATAGGACTGTTTTTCCTTCATGTAAGTTTGTTTTGGTTGTAATTTTAGGTGTATCTTGTCCACCATGACTAGTTCAGGACTCTAATTTGGCAAGTATCTAACATCAAAAATTCAGCATAGATGACAGTAGCGAGTATTGAACAATATGATTTCAAGACAAAAATTTGAAACCTCTTGTAAAAGTTAAAAGATGCTAAGAAAGTTAAAAGATACGTTCAGGGAACGAGGCACATAGTATCAATATATAGGATACCTAACTTGTTAATCCACCATAGCATGTGAAACTTGAGCACTTTGCTTCCTGTCACCCAAAGAGTTCCAAATGCACCCTCGAAAATAAACAAGAGATTGAATGTCAAAAGCAAGGAGTAAAAGCAATCCATGGTCCTCAAAGGGAGATTTGGGATATCTAAGGTGAAGTAGCCTTGCTGCTGGTTCAATCCAGTGGCAAAGTGATACCTTTCCCTTGAACAGAACTATGCTTAATTGGCAAATCAGTGAGAGGTATCAACTTACAGTAGAATAAAGAAAGAATACCTGATGCCATGGTTCCCTCTCTTGCCTTTTAGTTTCTTTTTTCTTCAATGTTTTTGCCTCATAATACCCTCCACCAATAGCTTCATTGTCACTCTCATCAGCAGATTCTGTTTACATGCATACAAAGCTAATCACTTCAAAAAGGCAACTGATTCGTCTCAAGACAGGAAAAAGGGGGAGCAGTGATGTCAAACTTAGGACTCACTCTCATTTATAGATTGATTTTCAACAGTTCATAACATAACCTAAAACTACAAAGGACTTTCAAAGTTTATTAAAGCTAAAGTCACCAAATGGAAGGCATCAATAGCATTATATATCCAATCACTGAGATAAATTAATGAACTCTCAAAAATATGCTTCAGTTCCTTTTGAGCTTCAGCTAAGCTAAAGAAGTTCACATTGAATTCTAAAGAAACCAAAAATTACTTCATAAACTTTGCTGTAAAGAAGGCCAGTGCAAAAAATATATTTTCCAAAAAAAAATTATAAGTAAGAATAGATACCACCTCGATAGACCTTTTTCCACTACATTCGGTATACTTTCCTCCAAGTGCACAGAGCAACTCTATTGATTAACTTCTGGTCCAATTGCAGTAAACAAAATCCAGAGCATGCATAAAAAGGAACAAATTCTATTTAAAGATATGAAAAATAGAATTTAAAAAATCATTAGAAAGTAGGAAAATGCCTTACTAGTGGGAGCAGAAACTTAAATCCTCAACTGAAAAGCATGTACCTTAGTGGCTATTGATAGATGACCTTTGCTTCCAGCCTGTTCCCTTTCAATCCTCAACTGAGATGCATAATATAAAACGCAATAGCAAGTTATTACTGCTACAAATTGGCACTAGCAAGGGTACTGGCTAAGTTACAAATAGTATTATTATTTTGAAATTCAAATGCATGAGTGTGTTAAGAGACAAAATTTTCTTACCTTATAGCTTCTCTTCATAACATTAAAACCCATAGACATTGTAGCATGTTCAATTTCTCAAATTATCTCATTGGCAGAACATTTGGATATGAAACTCGTTTCCACCTAGGTGTCAAAAAATCAATGGTAAATAAATGAGATACAATGCTTTTGGGGGCTCTATTTCAAACGATTTCCTTCTTTGATTAACCCATTCTCTTCCTGCAAGGACCGAATCATATTAGAAGAGACCAAGACATGTCAAGCAATGGGAAAACAACTAAAAGATAACCAGATCATATTTATAATAAGGAATTTAAGCATCGAAATTTTGGTTATTCAATCTTCATAATCTTGCTTGTAATAGAAACTAGGAAAAGTACAACCTTTTGATGATGGAGATTTCCTTGAATTTCTTGGAGTCTTCTGAAAAATATAAGATTTTTGTAAGATAATCAATTTGACGTGTTGAGCACTACCAGCGGTATATATACGATTTAGCTATAAGTCCATGGCAGAGCACTATTAAGCAAAAGATGACCAAAATCACACAATGGCAGAATAGTCTCATAAACAACTTCTTACATTGAAAAGATAAATGGCCAAAACAGAAAAACACTAACCGAGGATCAACTCCAGACAACCATAGATATGCCCTAACAGCTTGTTTTAACATTCTATTCATGTCAATTGACTGATGTTCTCTATGAAGGCTCCTATCTTTTCTTGTGATGATAAGACAACATATATTTTACAAAGTAAATAATACATTTATTGATTGACTAAGAACAGAAAAGTGGACTGTTAAAATCAATTCAACATGTCAATTTTTTTCTTAAATTCTTTCAATGAATCATTAAAGTTATTGAAACATCCAGCAACAAGAACAACCAAATACAACAAGCAAGTTCACTCCTACTAACAGTTATCACCCAAGCTCTACCAGTAATTTTCACAAAAAAAGGGTTTTTACCAGGGAACAATCTTCCAACCAAGTTCTAATTGTAACCTCAATAATCCAAAGTGTAGATAAATTTTTCTTTGACAAATACAATGGTTCAGCCAAGCAAGCTCTTCCTCCAAAGAAAGAATGACTTAAGCCACAATGAAAAACTCTTCCCAAATTCTAGTTATAAAACCAGCCATAAGAAAACACACAAAAACCCTATAATTCAGTTGAAACCAAGCAAATTAGTAAAAGAAGAAGAAGCACAAACCAAGTTAGACTTGACTTTCTCGACGAATTCACTATTCTTGAAAGCCTCAAAAGAAGTACCACACTTCTCAAACTCCTTGAGCCGCGTCTTCTAGACTTGAATCGTTTTTCCACTCCTCCCAGAAACTCAACCTCCTTCCCCTCTTTTCAAAATCCACAATCCCCTCTTCCTCCTCCTCCTCCGACACAATCGTGTTCTTTATCGCAGAAAGGGGATGAGTACGTGTGCCTAATCTCCGACAGCTTCGAGCGCAAACTCTTCACGAACTCGATCTCCTTCGGTGGCAGAGAGCGCATTGCCAACACCGAGAACGGCAACATGGCAGAATTGAAGAAGTTCTCGAGCTTGTGGTTAAACAACGTTGTTAGATCCTTGAACGAGTTCGCTCGGTCACACATCAGACGAAGATCCGCGTCCACCATGTCACTAACCTCGCGCCAACCCTTCGAGATGAATGAGAACGCGTTCGACGAGGTTGGAGTTTGTGGATGCATTGCCATGGCAAAACCCCAACGATGCTGGTTTGTTTTGTAGGAGCCACAAGCGGGGAGCGAGGGAGGGAGCAACGAAGAGGCAAGCATGAGGCAACAGTGGTGGAAGGGGGAAAGATGGAGAGAGAGGGGAAATGGGTTTCCAAATGAAAATATCTACTTAATACTAACATCGGTTTTAAAATATAAACGATGTTAAGTAACATTTTCTACATCGGTTATACATATAACGGATGTAAACAATTTAAAAAATTACAAAATTGCCACCGCACATTTTTTTAACATCGTTTTTTACATAACCGATGTAAAGTTGACGATGTAGAATGCATATTTTGTAGTAGTGCATTGGTTGGAATTTATTGGAAATCACAAATTTTGGTTAGTCCCAATTCTAAATTAGGAGAGAAAATCATTAAATGAGAATTGAGACCTACAAAAAGGTGATTTCCAATAAATTTCAACCAATCACAGAGAGAGTCTTAAAAAGAGAGTGTAAGAGAGAGTGTTGTTAGCACTTCTCTTATAATTTGGATAATCACACTGCAGCCAACACAATAACCACAAATTGAAACCATGCATCTAGGGATTCATATGTGGGTTGAGGGTGGTTTTCATTTTCTTTGTCTAGAATTGTATTACACACACAATTAATACGAAAACAACCTATGCACTATTAGATTTTACAAGAAGGAATGGCTTTCTCTTTTTTCTTTTCTTTTTTTCTTTTTTCTTTTTGCAGTCTATCATTTTATTTTATAAAAATGGCTGCTCCAAAAGTGAATGAAAAGTTGCTTGAAGACCTTGAAGCAATGGGATTTCCAAAGGCACGGGCAACCAGAGCACTTCATTATTCTGGTCTGTTGATTTATTATATAAATAAATTAAGATATGTAGACATGAAAATTATGTGGATTGTGCAAGGTGGTTTGATTGGATTACCTCAGTTTCGAATGTGCCTTGTTTAACTTTAATCAACTAGAAGTTACTTAATATTCTACAGGTTATTTTATTCCTTACTGTGAGGCAAATGTTAGAAAGGATACCTAAAGTTCATCAATCTTAAAACTTTATTGTAACTCATGCACAACAGTGTACTACGTAACTTCACTTTAGGCCTCTTCTTCTAACTAAGAAAAGATTAATGCTTTGACTGATAAAATTTTCAGTTCTCTATTGACAAGTTGGTTTCCTCATTAGGTACCTTACAATTGCATGTGCTTTAGGCCATGCATGCCTGTCTTGGTCCAAATAAATATAGAAAATAACTAAACTCTGTTACATAAATAAATCTTTTATTTCTGCATACAGTAATACAACTTAAACAATATTTATGTGATAGAAAAGATCATTCTTTAAATTAGGACTCTAGCAGCTAGTTTTAAAGGCTTCTTAAAGGTGAGTTACAACTTACAATAGAACAAAGAGTGGGTTGATAAAAAAGTTTATTTCTAATACCAACTCATTAAATTTTCTGTAATCTGACTTGGAACTTATAGTGCTTTTAAAGCCTTATCTTGACATGTCTAAAACAGTTGCAACTATGGAAACTGAAATAACATGAACTCCAAGTCACATGTATACACACATTTCTGTTCAATGCATTTGTCTGTATGAATGTATGGATATACAAAGAGAGACTGTAAAGGAGAAAATCTAAGTCAGCAGATTCAAGAAGCTCGAGTTAGTTTTATAGTCTTAAATTCAAAGTTCAAATATTCACATGTATTATTGCAGAACACTGAACATTTTTCTAATGTAACATTACTTCATTTCAGTGCAACACAGATAGTTTTCACAGTTTGGTAACATTATTTCTATCATAGAGAAATTGTGTATTATAGTTTTCACTCAAGTTCTTTAGGATTTTGTATTTTGCCATTCATGTATATATTTCGTTTAATACAGATGTTTTGCTTTAAAACCAGGCAATACCAGCTTAGAGGATGCTATAAATTGGATCATGATCTTGAGAATGACATTGATATTGATGAGATGCCATTGGTATGATATTATATCCCAGTTTTTTTTTTTCCTTTATTTTCTTTAGGGCTAATTATTATTTAATTTTTTATCAGATGCATGATGGTCTCCTGATCCTCACATGCATTCATAAATGATTAGGGTGTGGTATCATGCCTGGCTGTGCAATAAAATTTACATAGGGAAAGGAAGATGCATGTTATGTTCCTATAAGCTCATATATAGGCAATGGTTTAAATTAGTTATATTTACTGATAAAAAAAATTAGTTACATTTAAGTTGATGTGCTGGGAGGAACTGAAGTTTCTTATTGAATGTAAACCTAGTTTATGCATAGAAATATTTCTACAATGTCCTATCTTCTATCAGCTAAATTAGCTTTCCCAGTCAAGGACTGATTATTAACCTCAAACAATTTGCAGCCACAATTGTGACTTCAATATTTAGGTTTGAATAGTATTCAAAACTGTATTGCAACCACAATATATATTGTGATAGTGTTGCAATATTGTGGTTTGGGAGATATTCACGATGCAATTTAAAACCATGGTTTAACATTATTCAATTGTTTACATTTCAACAGGTAGATGTAGACATTGATGTAGAGTCCACTGAATCATTCCCTATCACAGAATAAATGAGAATCAAAGCACAGAGTTTAAGGTTTTGACCTTGCTCACCATTTTCATAGAAGTTTGATTTTGTTCTTTGTATTATGCGAGCAGTTGTTTCTTTTTGACATGCTGAAATTGTCTAACAAATGTTGAAACTAAAGATAATAAATATTTCATATGATGCTTTAATTTGAAGCTTCCAGCATAGATTTCTCTGTTTCTTCTGGCTGCAAGAGGAAATTACAAATATTTCGCTATTGCAGGTACGTACAAGAGCGCAAGAGTAAAGAGGAGGAAGAGAAAAGATTGGAGAGTGAAAGTGTAAAACTATTTTACACTGTCAGTGCATAGCCTTTATTCTCATCTTTTATAATGTATCTTTGGTTTACAAATAATAGGATTGTGTGAGATAATTGTATCTTAAAGAGTTTATAGCCACTGAAATGGTTAGTTTTCTGTAATCATAAAGGTAGTTGAGACTATCGGTTTATGTTTTATCTATGGCAGATTGACATTTGACCTGCCAGCATTGATTTTTATAACATTTTATCACTATGAATGCAGGAGAGGATTCAAGCAGGTAAGAGACTCGTTGAGACAAAGCGAATGGCAGAAGAAAATGAAAGAAAACGGTATCTTAATGTTCAGTAGTTGCTTCATTTCTTTTTCTATAAGGAGATTAGCTAATTGTTATTCCAAATTATGTATGTCCTATCCTATAATCAGGAATTTATCCTTGAGAAAAGCAGAAAAAGAAGAAGAGAAAAGAGCTAGAGAAAAAGTTCTCAAGAATCTAGAGCATGATAAGGTATAGAACTAATTTTCTGCAAATATCTATACTACAAGGGTTTGGATCAATACTTTTGTATTCTGATATACTGTGTTTGGTTTGATGAATTTCTTTTCCACAATGATCTATAGTCTCTGTTGCAGTCCCTGAATGGAACTGTATCAATATGTATGTTTTCATTGTGTTAATATTAGATACTAATGCAGAATGTCAGGTAACAGACACAGGATGAATGGTAGTACCTGTTATTTGTATTGATTTCAGGGAGATTGTATAATATCAATTCCAAGAGACTGTACAATTAATAATAAATGGACAAATAAGTGAATCTTCTTTGTCTATAGCTGTCATTTTCTAATACTCACTTCCAAATTTGCTGCCTTCATTCTCAACATTTACATTTAATTATTTATTGTTAAATTTTTGAAAAAAATCAGGATGGCCGCAACAGACAATGAAGAATTCAACAAGTGGTTTAGGACATTTGCAATGCAGTTGTCCCCATTGAAGGTTGGTTTTGTTTTTTTTTTTTTTAAATTATATAGATTTTAATATTATATATTAATCTTTTTTTTTTTTCAGGATGCTGTTAAGATTGATAATCATTTTAGTCGTTTCTGGAGTGGAAAATTTGGAAGAGGAACTGCATATTTAATGGACCTGAAGGTAATGTGTCTCAGTTGGAGATTTCGACAAGGAACGGGAGTCCAAAATTCGAAAGTGCTGCTGTTAGACTTGCGCAGTTTTATAATTTGAATAAGGATAATTTTTTAGTTCTACATTATGTGGGTGTGAATAGTTTTGACATAAAGATCTTTGACATGGATCTGGAGGAGGTAAGTTATCCCCTGTTGGATGTTTCATTAAAACCACCACGAGAGTTGGTTTCTCACAATTTCTACAGAAGCATAAAATGTAACATTGGAGGAGAAAAGGTTAGATTTCAATACCATAATAGTTTAGCATTTTGTGTTTTATTGTTTCCTCAATGTGTGTTTGAAATTTAGATGTTTCTAAATATTTCACATTTTGCAAATATATATGTAGGATGTGATACCCCTTTGTTGTGGTTTTACTCTATTCCACAGAAAGGCATCCATTCTTGGTGATGTGTTTCTGAAGGATCCTGAGGGAAATAAACACTCTCTGCAGTACACCGAGGATGATAAAAAGGATTTGTTGTTTTTGTCTGCAGGTGTAGTCAACATGGCTAATTTCTATAATCTGAATGTGAATAATAAAATATGGCTTCATTATGTGGGTGATTGCCATTTTGAGTCCAGGATATTCTCTGTTGATGGGGATGAAATAAATTATCCCATTCCAATTGAAGATTCAGTACCAGATGTGGAAGTTCAAGAATTTGTGGAGCATGTTTTACATTTGGAAGAACTCAACGATGGATTACATTGGACCCTTTTGGTAACAAAATCTCTGGCTGATGGTCGTCAAACAATGGTTAGTTGAAATATATTATTGGTAAATCATTTTCCTCATTACTTTTTAACAAATTTTGTTTATTGTTTAGGTAATCCCTGCAAGGTTTGTTGATAATCTGGTCAACTTAGACTAGAAACAGATCTTTTTTAGCATGAAGGTGGGGGAAGGTATAATTGCAAACTCGGGCAGGAAAAGAAGGCTTGAAGAGAAATACATCGATTCTGGATGGTACAAGTTCGTGAAGGATGCGAGATTGAAGAAAGGAGATATTCTGAGCTTGGGTTGGATTGATGACCCTCATGTTTTGTATGTGAATGTCATCAGGATGTGAAAGATTCTCTGAATTCTCTACTGGTCCTTCTAATATTGGGTTTTTTGGTGCTGTTTTTTATTTATGTTTTAAATAGACCCAATTCATATGTTTCTGTTTTATGATACATTAAGCGAACAATTAGAAGCACTGCTTGTTTATATAATTTGATGCAGTTTTATTTTCAAATGACAGCTTGAAAGAGTTGTGTATGATAGCAGAACATGGTTTCTGCATTAATTAACAGGTCTAATAAAATGTTTAAAATAGTTATAAGTCATAAACATGATTTGTTGTAATATAATTTCGTGTATCAAATCATTAAGATGGTTATAAATCAGGAAAATCTATCACGTGGCCCAAATTATAAAGATTTTTGTGTATACAATGTTTAAAATGGTTATAAACAATGAATATTTATGATTAGGCTCAAATGAAAGTTAGATCAGTTTTAGTTATAATCATAAGTAATTCATTTTTGTAACTCTAACCTCTATTTTAGGTTTTCAAACAAATTTCAATATTGAAAATTAATTTTTGAGTATCTTAATCTCAAATATCAGTAATTTTAAAAGGATAAAATCATGCTTCTATAAGTTGAATTTTAGTTTAATAAAATATTTTAGATTTAATTAAAGTAGTTTAAGTTTTAATAGAAAGTACTAAAATTTATAACTCTACTTGTAATTTTTAGTTTTTCCATTTATTTTTTAAGTTTAAATATAATTTTTTTTAGTATCTTACTTTATCTCAAAAATCAATATTTATAAAAGCAGAAAATCATACTTTTACTTGTAAAAGATTTAGGTTAAAGTAGTTTTTGTAATCAGTTTTAACAAATTGTACTCAAATTTATAACTCTACATGAAATTGTTTGGTTTTCCAATTATTTTTAAGTTTAAATATAATTTTTTTAGTATCTTACTTTGTCTCAAAAATCAAAATTTATAAAAGCATAAAATCATACTTTTATTTGTAAAAGATTTAAGTTTAAGTAGTTTTTATAATCAGGTGTACCAAAAAACCTAAATTTTTTTAACCATAAATACTAATAGTACTTCATTTTTAAATGTAGAAAATCCTACTACTATAACCTAAATTTTAAGATCATGTTTTATATAATTTTGTAACTGTACTTTTATAAGCTCAATTTCAAATTCCTTTTATATTTGTAATGATATTGTAATCAAATTTAGAACCATGAATAAAAAGATATATGTACAAGCATATAATTAATTTTAAAGTTATCGTAATCTAATTTTTAATTTTTGTCATTCAATATATTAGAGTCTCTGATTCCATATTGTTGTCTGTTTGATTTTTAAACTTTTTTGAAAAAGGCATGCAAAATATCAGGATAAAGTATAACATCCCACCTATGTTGGCACCCAATACCCTATCCATCCTCTACCGCATACTTGAATTTATTAAATAATAAACCAAAAATGAAGAACATGGGGGGGGGGGGGGGGGGGGGGACTAAGCCAGGACCCATGTTAACATAAGCGAAACCTATTATGTGGTAAACCCATCTTATCTCGCTGAAGAGGCTGTAAAACAAAATTTGGCACCGAATCCCACTAATAGGATCCCACATTATCCACTGCATAGTTAGATAATCTATCAGCACAAACACTGCCCTCTCGATGTATGTAGGTGATTGTGAATTGTAAAGACTTGGTCAAGGTAAGACTGTTTTTCCAGTGATTGAGAATCTCCTAAGGAACCATGTCAGTATTCTGAAAGGCTTGGAGCAGCAACATGCTGTCATATTCAAGCCATAAACTTGGCCACTATTTCCTGCAAGCATGCTCAATGGCTATAATCGCACCCCACAGTTTAGCCACAAAAGCAACATGCACCCCAACATAAGAAGAGAAAGCTCGTAAGGCATTGCCATTACTGTCTCTAAACAAACGACCTCAAGCAACGTGGCCCGGACATCCTCTTGATGAGCCATCAGTGTTGCATTTTACCCATCCCAAAGGTGGTAATTGCCATAAGACTTCTGTGATGTTAGGCACTCTTGGTGGTGTTCATCTATATTGAAAGCCTTGATAATGGTGAATTCGTCCATACAAGGCCTCATACTCCCAAGTGTATTAAAATGTTAATAACCTTTTCCCAATACAATATTCATAATCATATTGTTAGCTATCACTACACACTTTTGTTTTTAAAATAAAATCCTCACCCATAATTTTTTGTTTTCCCAACATGAAGAATATATGAAATCGAAGTTGGGGGAGTGCATGACTAACAACGGGGATGAAGAAGATATGTCAGTCAATGTTGTAAGAGTCCAAGATTCACAACCATTTTTGGAGGCTAGGGGTAGTGGCAGATCTCCATCTGGGGGTGAGGGTTATTCTATGAAGGACGCATCTGACTCCAATATATGCAGATGAAATCATAGGAACAAAGCGAAGTCAGAGAGTGACGTGGCTGTCAAAGTTTGGGGCTTAGCAAGATCTTTGGGGGTCAGAGGCTCTCAACAGGACGATTCATATGTGAAACTGATACAGTTTATGGAGGATAGGGACAGAGATGCTAAGCAGAATAAAAGGCTTGTGATCTATGAAGATATTCACATTGAACATCAAAGGGCTAGGAGATAAGGCTAAGAGGCGACGTCTCAGAGCTTTAATCTCGGACAACAAGGTGGATCTTTGCCTGCTACAAGAAACAAAGTGTTCTCAGATATCAGAGTGGGAAGTCAAAGAGATGTGGGGGGGAGTGGAGATTGGTTGGTTCGGTAGGCTTAGCAGGAGGATTACTGTGCATATGGAAAGTAGATTTGTTTCAGCTCAACTTTCACTTCCAGGGGGGGGGCTTTCTAGGGATCGCATTAGAATGTAAAAAATCAAGGACTGTGTGCTTTGTTGTTAACATTTACTCTCCTTACTCTATGGAGGGTAAAACTAGTTTGTGGAGGGATCTTGTTATGTCCGGGAGAGGTTTTGGTTCAAATCTCTGGTGTGTTGCCAAAGATTTCAATGCAGTAACATGTACAAAAGAGAGGAGAGGCAGGGCAAATTATCATAATCATGCTGAGATGGAACTTTTCAAAGAGTTCATTGTAGATATGGGCTTAGTGGATGTTCCTTCTCTGGGTAAAACTTTCTCACGTGTAAGTAATGATGGACGCTCCATAAGTAGATTGGACCACTTCTTGATATCAGAAGGGCTGATGTAATTATGGAACATCAGCGCTCAGTGGATAGGTAACAGGGACATTTCTGACCATTGTTCAGTATAACTGAAGGATCAGGTATGCAATTGGGGAGGCAAAACTATCAAAATTTTCAATGCATGGATGGAACACTCTGATTTTAAGAGGTTGGTTATTTCAACCTGGAATAACTCTGTTGTTGAGGGCTGGAAGTTATTTTGTTTCTAGAAGAAGCTGGGGTTGCTCAAACAAAGCCTACGGTGCTGGAGTAAGGAGGTTTTTGGGGCTGTGGATCTTCAGATACAAAACAAATATGAGGAATTAAGTAATTTGGATGACATACAGGTTGATAAATGGAGATCTGGAATTTCTGGGTCAGAGGAGTGATGTGCTAGATGATTTTTGGAGACTTGTACGATACATGGAGAGTACCTTGTTGCAAAAATCTATAGCGAGATGGTTGAAGGAAGGGGACCTCAACACCAGGTATTTCCACTCGTGCTTGCGGGCCAGATACATGCAAAATCAGCTGGTGGGTTGTGAAGACAGAGCATGGTTGGGTTGAGGATGTTGAAGGTGTGAAGGAAGAAGTCAGAAAACACTTCCAGAACCTGTACAGAGAACAGTCTTTTTCCCGCCCAAATCTAGATGGAGTGCCTTTCAAGCAGATATCCAATGCCGATAGAATCTTTCTATCAGCTTCTTTGTCAAAGAGGAGATTAAAGAAGTTGTTTGGCATTGTGGTGGTAATAAGAGTCCAGCTCTGAACGAATTTAACATAAATTTTTACAAAAAGTTCTGGGAAGTTATTGGTGACGAAGTCTGTGGTTCTATTCTGGAGTTTTTTTTTTCTAATGCCTCCTTACCAAAAGTTGTTTCATCCTCTTTTATTGCTTTTATACCGAAAAAGGCTCATCCCCAAGTTTTGGCAGAGTATAGACCCATCTCCCTAATAGGGAGTATGCACAAGATCATCTCCAAACTTCTAGCAGAACGTTTGAAGAAGGTGGTGGGTTTGGTTATCTCTCCATATCAAACTGCATTCATCCCTGGAAGGCAAATTTTAGGCGGAGCTTTGGTGATCAACAAAGTGGTGGATTGGGCAAGGAGGTTTCACAAGGAGTGTTTTGCTTTTAAAGTAGACTTTGAAAAAGCCTACAACTCAATTAACTGGGCTTTCATAGACTATATGCTTAATCGATTAGGTTTTGATGATAGATGGAAGGCATGGATAAGAGCTTCTATTTGCTTTAGTCGCAACTCAATCCTAGTTAATGGTTGTCCCACGAAGGAGTTTGAAGCCCAAACCTTTTCTATTCTTGATAATAGCGGAAGGATTATTAGGTCTATTTAGAAATGCAGTGGAGTCAGGAGCCTACAAGGGTTTAAAGTTGGGGGAGGTGGTACAATTTTCAATACTACAATATGTAGATGATTCTATTTTTCTAAGGGAGGCTTGTCATGACAACCTTTGGTCTATCAAGGAAATTCTTCGTGGTTTTGAGCTTACCTCAGGTTTGAAAGTCAATTCCTATAAGAGCAAAATTTATGGTATAAACCTGAATACTCATTTTTTACAAGCTGCTGAGGAATTTCTTCATTGTGGTACTGCTTCGCTGCCATTCAAGTTTCTGGGGTTACCTATTGGAGCAAACCCAAGAAGGTCAGAAACATAGAAACCGGTAATCTTGTTGTTTCAGCAATGTTTGGCATGCTGGAAGGGCAAACTTTTATCAATTGGGGGAAGGATAGTAATCATTAATTCGATCATCAATAGCCTTCCTCTCTATTTTTTCTCCTTCTTCAAGGCCCCTAAGAAGGTACTAAAAATCCTCACTAGTATTCAGCAGAAATTCTTATGGAGTGGCATGGCGGAATTAGCAAAAATATCATGGGTGAGTTAGGACCGGGTCTGCAAACCAAAGTCAGAAGGTGGTTTAGGTGTGAAGAATTTGTTCCCTGTTTAATATCAGCCTTTTGTTGAAGTGGAAATGGAGATTTTTATAGGATCAGTTAGCTCTTTGGTATCCTTTATTGGGTTTTAGATATGGGAATCTCCAATCCCCTGTGCAGACATCTCACTCAACTTCTTCTATCTGGTGGAGAGATATTTCAGGTTTGGAAGTGCAATCTCATAGTCCACAAAGATGGTTTTCAAATAATGTTGTTAGGAAAGTTGGGGATGGCTCACACGGGTTTCTGGACTGATTTTTGGATTGGGGACTCAAGATTATCTGAGTCATTTTCCAAATTGTATCAAATAGCTGAGGACAAACAGTGTTTGATCTCTGAAAAAGTTAACTGGTTAAATTCTAGCTGGGTTTGGAAATAGAGCTGGAGGTGCAGTTTATTTCGGTGGGAGGAGGTTTTATTGTCTGATTTATTCGAGTTGCTACGAAGTGCTTCTCTACAGGTTAATGTCTTTTATATATGGTTGTGGAAGGCTGATGCATCACAAATGTTCTCAGTAGCCTCAGCATACAAACTGCTTTCATCACAGTACCAGAGGTGGCAAAATGGATGGATCGGATAAATTTTAATTTGGATCATAATGGATCGGATAAAAAAAATCCATTAATCCATTTTGATCCATTAAGAATTTATTTAAAAAATCCAATCCAACCCGATCTATTTGATAAAAATCCATCCGATCCATCCATTAACATTTTTTTCATGGATGGATATCCAATCCATCCAAAAAAATAATATTTTTTAAAAATTAATTATTTTTTATTTTTAAAAATTTTCTCTATCTTCTCTCTCCCTCTCCTATCTTTCTCTCTCCTCTCTCCCTCTCTTTTCTCTCTCTCCTCTGTTAGCCCTCTCTGTTTCTCCCTCTCCCCTCTCTTTCCATACAACTTACAAATTGCAGATTATTTAATCTCCATTTGCCTTGTATTACAGTTTTGGTTGGCTCAACCATCTTCGTCCTGTTAAAATCTTTTTAATTGAAATTCAACCAAGCTTTGAAAATCACAACT
The DNA here is from genome assembly GCA_026413185.1 of Pueraria montana var. lobata. Classification (NCBI taxonomy): domain Eukaryota; kingdom Viridiplantae; phylum Streptophyta; class Magnoliopsida; order Fabales; family Fabaceae; genus Pueraria; species Pueraria montana. The sequence continues at coordinate 1,227,962 of CM048653.1, forward strand.
GTTGACAGAGAGCCAGCACGTATACTAGGATCCAACATTTATTTAACACTTAACATAAAGCGAATTTTAGGATATGTTTTTAAAATTTGTAAAACTAAAGATAATTTATTAAATTATTATAATTTATTTAAAATTTATCTTTCAAATATTTTAAAATGTAAATAGATTTTTTATATGTAGATAGAAATTTATAATATATAAGATCGATGATAAAAATTTTTTAAAGACTAATAACTAATTTCTTATGCATATAAACATATAAGTTTATCTGTTTTCTCATGTCTTTACTCTCCCTCCTCTCTCACATTCACTCATTTGAATACTTTAGTGGTGAACTTCACTCTCCTAACATGTATCTAATATATCTTATACTTTTAAATTTTAATATCAATTGAATGGTTGAACAACATGTAACCTGAATATCATAAATCAATTTCCAATATATATATATATATATATATATATATATATATATATAATCTTCAAAATTCAAATATGTTCCTAAAATGCATTTGATAAATTATCTTATACTTTTAATATCAACTGAACAATTTAACTTAACTTCTTATCTCTTTCAATCTATCATTTTCAACATCTTTAGTTCCAACTTGAATTTGAATATTGTTTTAAAAGAAAATATCAATAATAAAAAATAACAATATATCACAACATAAGTTATTTATCATAAATCCAAAATATAATTTATATATTAAAAAATTTATTTATTATAGATTTTACTGATAATATAATTTATATATTGAGAAATATTTATTTATTATAAAATATAAATTTTAATTTTATGAAATCAACATTTATTATGTACAATGCACAGACTAAAATATTAGTTAATTAATTAATTTTAAAAAATTAATATTATTTATCAAGTGATTTTTTTAAATATTATTAATTAATAAAAAGGTTTTTAAAATCTAAAACGAAGGTGTTGGGACACTTACCTAACAGTAACACCGGCCAGGATAAAAGAAATAATCAACCATAGTTGCGTATACGTTCTTTTTTTTCTATTTTTTTCATAAGAACGTTCTTTCATTTATCTACTTATATTATAATTATAATGTTTAAAAATTAGATAAAATAGGGGAGCTAAATTACTTTAACAGGTTAAATAAATGATATGTAGAATTTTCTATACAAAATATTTTTGGGAATTAGCCTCAGACCTGAAAATGTTTGATTTAATAATAATGTCTAGAAAAAAAAGAGGAAAACTGATATTAGTAATAAAAAGAATTTAGTTGCAGAGGGTCCTTGTTTATTGATCGAGAGAGAGGAGAGAGAAAGGGGAGAGAAAGAGTATTAAAAATCAATATGAAAAAAATTATGTTGGATTGATTTTGATCCATTAAGTATTAATTAGATGATCCATTGGATTTTAGTGTACAAGCGGATGGATTGTTATCCATCCATTTAATTTTATGATCCAACCCAATCCGATCCAAGTCTTTTAATGTTAACAATTGGATGGGTTGGATTGGATTGGATTTTACATGGTTGGACTGGATGGATCATGGATAAACGGATAACTTTGCCGCCCCTACACAGTACCAATCACAGACAGGACCAAACTTTTTTTGATGGAACCAAACTTGGATGAACATATATATTTAATAAATTTTGGGACAGTATTGCTCCATCCAAAGTGCTCACCTTTTCCTTTGCTAAAAGGGTATGCAGGCGGTTATGGCATGGCTTGGTTTTTATTTTGTCCTCCCTCAGGATATTCGTCAGCTCTATATTCAATTGGGAGGATTCTTTCGCGGGAAAAGGCCTCGAAAGATTAAGCATTTATTTTGGCACGTATCTTGCTGGACCATTTGGAAATTGCGGAATAATATTATCTTTGAAAACGGAAAAGCAGAATTCATGGGGATTATGGCACATATAAAAGCATTATCGTGGCAGTGGTTGAGCTACAACAGAGGGATTAAACCGGGTCTTTTTTTCTCTTCCTGGTGTGTTAATCCTTTGGGATGCATGTTATAGTAACTCCATTATTACATACTGAATTTTTCTTTGATCAGTGGATAAAAAAGGATCATCTTCTAATACGAATATGGATCTGTATTAGATCAGATCCTTTGTTTGAAAAAAGGCTTTTTTGTGTTAGTGTAGCATACTGTACATCTTGTACACGTTACATTAGTATGTAAATCTTTTGACTATAATATTATTATACTTTTGCCTTTCAAAAAAAAATTATGGAGTCTAAAATTAATACAAATATCCTTGACAATAGTTTTAACGTCTTCAACTACAAATAAATATCATTTTATTCATTTTTTATATTTAAATTTATTTTTCCTTATCAAAAAACAATATTTTATATAAGCAAAGTTTTATTAAAAAAAAAAAAGAAATGCAAGAACTGCTCTAATTCGTACACAAAAACATATATAGACCTAACTACAGAATCAATATATCAATAAGAAATATCATTAAGCTCTATCCATTTTAGCCTTAGAACAAGTTCATGATCTAACTTTTACCTGATCTAAAATACTGTTGAAGTCAAAAGAAGCACCTCATCTAGATATGTCTTCCCCTCCCCACACATTATTCACCAGAGCTTCTTCCAACATGTCTTCTCAGAAAACGCTTGATTTGATCCCCTAGCCCACTCACATTGTAAGCGGAACTCTTCATGGCACATTATTCTTAACCCCCTATTTGATTTCTCCATTTTTTGCTGCATCTGCCACTTGTTTAAACACTTCCATGTAATCTGCATTCTCCTTTGACCCAGTGACCCCTAAATCCTTAGCAAATATGCTCAAACCTTTTCAGATATTTATTTCCCATTCCATTTCCAGGATGATCTCTGTTACACTTCCTCATATCTGAATATAAAATTGATGCCCCAAAACCACTTGAAACACCTAAATGTGAAACCTCAAATATGGGTTGATGAGTAGGCGTCGCACCACCCAAGGTGTTAAATTCCCCCCTTGGGGAGGAGGCATGACTTGATTCACAACAGAATTCATACCCTGCCTTATAAGCGCTGTAACGCCCATAGCCCAGGCCATGGGATTAGGCAGAACAGCGGTGGAAGAGGGCAATCACGTGAAGGAGATGAAATGCATGAAGCACCCTCCACATACTTGTGCATGACATTAATTTTACTTTTTGTTAAGTTTTGTTGAAATGTATATTTTATTTTATGACATTAATTTAACTTTGTTAAGTGTACATAATTCATTTATCACATCTTTCTTTAATGGAACAAAAACGTAAATTTCAATAAGATAAGAGATTAAATAAAAAAATAACACAATTAAAATTAACTAGATTTTTAAGAACAAAATATACACTTATGTATTATTTTTATTAGTACATGAGCTTTTTACTCACATATTACTTAAATGTCTCAATTACGCCTAAATTTATTTAAGTTCGATGAGCCCGATTGAGTTTGACATCAAAAGAAAGTTAATTATTGAATAATTTAATTATAATGAATACATTTCTGTCTATGCTAATTGAATTTCACCTCTTGTTCAACCTATCTATTTTTCGGTAAAAAATCTTTCAAATTTGAAAAATGTAATTAAACACTTCAAAGAAAATAATTTAATTATAATTTAACTATCAATGTTATAAAATTTAGAATAACTTTCTCTTTAATTTCTTATTAACCTTTTCAGATTTATTTATTAATTTGATGGACATTTCGGATCGTGATGCGTTTAAACGTTCATTATGAAACAGTAGACAAAAATTTTAAAAAGTTAAACCACTCCGTTTATAAATAAACTTCAAAACGTGTTTATATTTGTAATGATATAATACTATAACAATATTTAAAAAATAAATGAAAAGATAAACACCGGAACTAGTCATAATGTAAATGTAGATGAATAAGTTCTAACTTTTAATATTTATGTAGTTACATATAAGACAATAAGTTTTTTGGATGAAAAGTTATTCAACTATTGCTATTGAAAAGTGCTAAGTAACTGACGACACGTGAAAACTTAGAACAAGAGATTTATATCAAACATCTGATGAAAGGTTAATTTCAATGAATATGAACTAGAACTGGAATTTTGAATAAAAAATACAAGAACAACTATCAACTTTCCTTCTTTTCCAGCACTATATTTTAATATGTATTAGCAGATAATTTCTCACCATATGATCAATATCAATTTGATGCTCAGAATGTTAGCCTTTTTTTTTTTTTTTTTGATTGAAAATCTTTCTAAGAAAAGTTATAATTCAAGTTAATTAGTAGTTACATAACAGAGGATAAGTTTTCAAAGATGAGCAATGTACGACTAATGAGTATTGAGTAATGTCATTGTTGACACTCATATTCAAATATGCTCTAGAAAGCCCTGGACACAATCAACACAAGATCACAAATTCAAATCATCATTGCTTGGACAGCTATCCAGATCTACAAGCAAATTAGAAAATATCAAAATTTAAGATTAGGATTGCTTTTTGTTGATATTTTGTGCAACAAAATAAATTCCATAAAATAAAGAGTTTCTTGCAACAATTAAAATTACAATAAAAACTACAAAATGACTGAGAACATCAAAGTAAATACAGGAGTGCCAAACCAAAGATTTGGACCTTAAACCTACATCTACAGTAACAACCAAAGGATTTATTTAGAGAGTGCCAGATTCCAACTTTATTCAGTTGTCTATGACTACAACTATTCAGCCAGCAATTTGAGCTTCACCAGCTTTATTCGATTCTTTGGCAGTGCAGTTTTTTTCTTCTGAACCTGCTTAACTACACTAGTCTTGCAATTTGAATTTTTATCAGCTAGCAATAGCTTCAGCAGCCTCTTAAGTTGCCTCAAACTCATATTGTTGAGTTCATCAAAGCTCTTTCTCTTCAACAACTGGTTATGAAAAACTGATTGAATAGGAACACGATCTGTACTCTTTGGGTGGTGGACAGATTCTTTTGCCATAGTCTCGGGGCTCCTGGTATGGAATGGCAGTATCTTCTGAGGTGTGATGGATCAATTTGGCTCTCAAAACTATTTCCCAAAGGCACCTTATAAGTTGATGTGGTGTAATGGCTAGTTGATTATTGAAAAGGAAAAAATAAAATTTTCCATAAATTAAAAAGGTAATAGATTAATATGATTTCTTATTTTGAATTTATTTTACTTTTGACTTTCACAGCAGAAGAAGGTCAATGAATTGAATAATTTAATAAAAAGAATGTAATTAAATCAAACCAATCCAATAATCATTTTTAGTACAAAAAATCCAATTTGAACAATTTAATTAAAATTTGTACAATTTAGAAAAAAAAATCCTTTAAAAAAGTCAATCATTGAATAGTTTAATCAAAAGTTTGAACAAATGCATTTATGTTTAAAGAATATCCTTTAAATTTTTAAAGAATAATAATAAGAATATCCTTTAAATTTTTAAAGAATATTTTGAAATATTATATATTTCAAATTTTATATTTTTTAACTTATGTTGTAAAAATTTAAAAATGTCTTTTTTTCATATTCATATTAATTTATTTTAGAATATTATTACTTAAAATATTTTCTTATAAACCTATAAATGTTTATCTTCTCGAATAATATTTTGAAAGACAAAGTCAACTCCTGGCTTAACCTTTTTTGGTATAGTGGAATAATTCTCATTTTAAGAATACGAGAACTTTAAATTTTATAACCATATGTCAATAGTCAAAATTAAAAGTTATTTAGTGGTTATAACTATCTATCTATCTATATATTATTTAAAACATAGTTGATGACTAGGACTGGTTGTCCATGTGTCACATAATGATGACATTTATAAAAAAGGAAATATTCATTGAATTTAAAATTCAAATAAAAAAACATTAATTGATTTCTATTAATGTATTTTAATTGATTGTCCCATAAGACAATTTTAATTATATCTTCTAAATTGAGTAACTTTTATAACTATAGTAACTTTTGATTTATTATCACAATTTTTATAATTATGGTAATTAAGGTGATTACGACTAATATATATATATATATTCTAATTTGAATTAATTAAGGTAATTACGACTAATATATTAAGCATTCTTTCAGTTTTATTTCATTGGGTTTTTTTAATGTCTATTTTTTTTATCAGTGAGAAAAATTTTACGTCTATATATTTTATGTCTATATATACGAACATATCAGAATTGAAGGACTACCATATGGTCATCTTCGATTTTTCTTCCTTCGATTTGTTTAGTGTAACATATCGTAATACTAAAAATGATAAGCTCTCATTTTATGTTGATGATATAAAATGATGTTTCTTATTCCATGTTTGTGTTTAGGACAAACTTTGATAGTATTGACAAAAATAAGCAACAAATGTATTTTATGGTTCTCAATTATTTTTATTATTCTCAGTTGCATTATCACATTCTTGCTTATGCACTGCATTTGCTTTTGTAGCTCTTGCTTGCTGCATTTCTTAATGATGAAGTTTCATGTACACATGTTTGCCTTATAGACAAAGAAGGTGGAAGGATTGTTCAACTTCGTGTTTCAAATAAAGATCGAAGCAATAATTAGATTCCATATTCGTTATATAGAATATCATGTACGTATTTAATTTTGTTCTTTTATAATATATTTTATATGGATGTAAGTAAGAAACATAACCTAAGTTGTGTTTTATCTTCTATATATTTTAAAGGATTATGAATTGAAAATTAGAAATTTTGTATTTTGTAAATCCAATTTTGTTAATTAAATTGTTATTTTTTAAAATAAACCTAGATGTGCATTCTCTTTATTTGTTACTAATATTTCTATTCAATTCCTTATTTAGAATATGATGAAGTAGTCTAATTTACAATAGAATTGGGTAGACGTATGAATAGTAGTCTAATTTACAATAGTCTAATTTTTTGACTTCAAACATTCAACACAAAATGATTATCATTTAACCCTTATTATTTGTTTCAGTTGCTTTAATAAATTTAGTTTAAAAAATTTTAAGTTTCAAAATAAATTATTTGTATAATAATATATATAAAAAATTATCAATTAAATATTAATTCTTTTATATGCCAAAATTATTATTTGAGATTATTTCTACTTTTATATACCAGTAAATCAAAATTAACTTGTTAATATAACTAATGTAATTAATATTAATTTGTATTAAATGACAACATGCACAAATGAAATTAGACAAATACATTTCAAATTATTATTGGATTGATTTTAATTGTTTATATAAGATTAAAATCATTTGAATTTCTTTTTTACTTTTACATAGCAAAACATCATTTGAGATACATTCTATATAACACATAATTTTTTTTGCTTTTATATAACTATAATAATAATTGAGATTTTTCCTGCTTTTGTTTACCAACAAATCAAAATTCATTAATTTAATTACTATTAAATAAGTTATACATAAATGAAATCAAGTGACAATATTTTATATTCTTATTTTTTAGTTATTACTGCATCAATTATATGAAAATACAATTTGTTTGAGTTTTTTTTTTTGGCTTTTTTATACCAAAATTTTTACTTTTATATGTATTGTTTGAGTTTTTTTTTTTAATTTTTATATACAAACAAATTATAATTCATTAATATAATACCACAAAAGTTTCTACTTTTAAAAAAATACCTGAGATATTACATATTTTACATAAAAATACATTAATATATCTAAATTACTATGATAGAAATTAAAATGTAGTTAAATATTTTTCAATATAAACTTATCTTAATCGTAAGCTTTTGACCTATTTTATTTAATTTTTAGCCATATTTTTTTTAAAAAGTTAAAAAATAATGATTCTTTTAAAATGAATAATGATATCACAATCATATTGACAAAATATTTGTCAAATTTATAAAGATCATCATAATATATTTAAACATGCTTTTTAAAATAAAGTTAAATAATTGTATTAATCAAGACAATTCAAATCCACATATATTCTAATCTACTCTATTGAAAATTCTGTTATAAAAAATTTTGTTTCAAAAATTAATTAATTTAAGTAATTTTTTATAACAAAATATTTTATTAAAGGAAATCTTAATAGAATAAAGTAATTTTTTATAACAAAATATTGTAATAAAGTAGTTCTAATACGCACAAAATATAAGTATAATAAAAAATTATGTTTTAAAATATTTTAAAAAAGTAAATTAATTCAATCTTAATGTATGATAATGATATAATAATATAATATGAATGCAGTTAATTTTATTTTATATAATTGATAGAATTGATCAAATTAAATGGTCTTGATTGTAATTAATAATAATACAATTGATTGCAATAAGATGGTAATCAAAATTTTGAAAAAAATAATCTTTCCTTAATATTACGATTATGTTTATATTTCATAACTGATAAATAAATATTACTATTAACTGATTTATACAATTGAGTTAATATTGCAATTATATCAAATATGAATATCAGTATGATTATATGATAGTAAATATAAAGCAGACAATACTACATATTTATTATTAAATTAATGTTATATATCTTAAAGAAATAATGAAATGAAATATAAATTTCTAATAAAGATTAACATACTATATATATTTATGTGGTTGATTTGCATTTATGACAATAGATGGATGTGAACCCAACCCGACCCAATTAGTTCGGTTAGGATTTTTTGAGGGTTTGGGTCAAACCCGACCCAACCCGTTCAAACCCATTGGTGTACGGGTCGGGTAATGGGTTTTGCTTTTTGAACCCGTGATCCAATCAGACCTAACTCGTAGCATGAAATTAAATTATATATATATATATATATATATATATTATTAAATTAAGAAACACAAAACATTATATTTTTTTTGCTAATTTTTAACCACATGAATTATATTTCTCTTTTTTAATTGTTTCTATTTTTTGTCTTGATTTTGTTTATGTTTTCTCATGCCAACATAATAGTTTATTTCTATCTAAAATAAATTATTTGTATTAGCATTGAAACCATTCATTTTATTAATCAAATATTGTCACAATTTGGTCTCTTTGGAGGGTATGTAGTCATTATATATTTGCAAAGCTCTAGGAAGAAACAAAATTTTGTTCTAAAAAATTCTAATTTTTACAAAATAAAAAATATTTTTTAAATGTTCAGACCCGATTAACCCAATCTGACCCAACCCCGTTTACTGTTTGTAAACGGGTTGGTTCGATTCGGATTTTACAATAAAATTGAACAAACCCGGCCCAACCCAACCAGTGAACACCCTTAGCTGTGATTCTCAATTGTCTTTTTTTTCACATTATCTTTTAAAAAAATAAATAAGTATTTGATAATTTATTTATATTATTTAATACATGAAAAGAAAATAGTTTTTCAAATAAATTTAAAGAAAATTATAATGAAAATATTAAATTGCTATTTATCAAAATAATATAGTAAATTGTTATTTTTAATTTTTAATTTTATTTATAATTCATTTTTCAAAATGTTAGAAAATGTCTCTCCCAATCATAAAATATTACAATATCATATCAAATTTAATACAAATGAATGTGATATATGACATTGTGCTTATATGTAATCTTTAAATATGTGTTCTTAAATTTATTTTATTTCAGTCATTCGCTTAATTTTGTTTCCAATATTTAGAGGATGTTAAATTAATGAACTCCATAAAAAATATTTTAATGGAACAATATGTGATTTCTTTTAGTTAAAATTAATGTTCTTATTATTTTCATCTTATTTTTGTTATATGGTTTTTTCTATTTTTTATTTTTAATCAAAAGCTAGGAATGAGGAAGCATCACTATAGAACCTCACATCCCAACTAGGTTGGCACCTGAAGAACTAAAGATCCTATGCAGCCACATCCCCAAATTTATTAAAGCAGAATAAAAGTCAAGAGACAAGATTACATCATGGGGGGACCAAACCAGACCCATGAGAAGATAACTAACAAAATCTATAGTTAGACATTCCTATTTTGTTTCATAAAAAATCCTCCCTAAGAAAATTAGGTAGCACATCCCACCAAGTGAAGCCTTCATTTGAAATACCATAAGAGGCAATCTTGTCTGCATAGCAATTTCCTTCCCGGAATATATGACTAATCGTAAAACGAATCATTCTAGACCTGGTGATGCAATTCTCCCATTTATTCCTCAAGTTCCATGGGACTAAGTTTGGTTTTTGAAATGCTTGAACTACAAGAGTAGAGTCAGTTTCTAACCAAATAGCAGACCAACCTTTTGCTTGTGCAATCTCTACAGCCTTTAATACCGCCATCAGTTCAGCTTGAAAAGAAAAATTAATTCCCAGATGCAAAGCAAAACCTCCCACAAAACTACCAATACAATCACGAAAGGTTTCCCCACATGCAGCCAAACCAGGAGACCCCCCGAGCAGCACCGTCAGTGTTAACTTTTATCCAGCCATGTGGAGGAGGTTGCCAACATACATCTTTAATACACTGAGCTTTATTTGGATGAACTTGAACATAAAAAGCTTTTAGGATATTGAACTCAGTCATACTTGAGTACATAGTACCAGAAGAATAATTCCCTGAAAGAGAAACAAATGTCACTATATTCTGAATTAGTACCTGCTTGGGAACAACACAATTATCAAATCTCTGTTTGTTTCTGCTATACCACACAAACCATGTCACATTAATGATCCCAGCCAACACCACATCAAGAGCCTGCGAACTGAATTGTTGATTACATATGGACAAAATGGAAAGAGGTGAAGATAAATCTATTCCAATATGCAAAGTTGAACATAACCATTGCCATAATTCCACTGCCAGAGGACAAGAAAGGAATAAATGATCAGCTGTTTCAAAATGATTACCACAATGTGAACAGACTGATACCATGACTAAACCACTTTCACGCAACTTATCATCAGTTGGTATCTTTCCATGAATGAATCTCCAGAATAAAAAAGATTTGGATGGTGGAATAGCTTTCCTCCAAATAAGTTTGTGCCAAGAAACTGTCGGAGAATTCGACTGAACAAAGCAATAAGCCTCTCTAAAATTAAGTTCTCCTGAAGAAGCAGGAGACCAGATCACGGCATCATTTTTTGGTATAATAGGGATAACAGTTTCTTTAATGGCCATACTAACAGCAGGGAGATTTATTTCAATCTCCCAGGGAATATGCCAAACACCATTTTGTATGAAATTACTAACCTTAGCAAGCAACTGATTACATATGTATTCAGGAATATTTGCTAACTCTGAAATTGGTCTATCCAACCATTTGTCTGTCCAAAAGCTAATTGATTCCCCATTTCCTAGCTGCCAGCAAAAATTTTCCTCCACAACCGGTAACCATGCTTTAATCCCTGGCCAAACCGAAGATCTCACATAGGAAGATCTCCTTTGTTATATGGTTTAATTTGTCTATATATAAAAAAAAAATTAACTTCAAGAAAGTGACATTGTGAAATTTAAAATTATAGTTGTATTATAATTTTTTTTTAAAATGAGTTGTATTATAAAATAAACACATCTAATTATTTTTTATTATTTTTATTAATGAATAAGTTTCTTTTTGCGGAAATTTGAATTAGTTTTATATCATTTTAAAGTAATATAACAAATTAACAACATTGTCAACATACTTTATACATACAAAAAATTCATTCCCTCCTCAATAAATTTGTGCATTGCACGGGTACTATCTAGTAATTACTTAAAAAGCCATGTGTATTCACTACAAGAAAATTGGGAAATTGCGGCACTTGATTCATGGCGATTTGTTAGTAACCGCTACTGCTTAACATTTGCAGCAGTTTTTCGCAACCACCTCAGAATTATTAAATTTCATTTAAAAATATTAAAATAATTATTACCCACATATCCCCTTATAGACTTTCACTCACCAGCCTTTGCCAAATCTCATTATTTGACCTTCCTCTTCTCACAAAACCCTAAATCCTTTTTTCCCTCTCGTGCTCCCCTGTTCCCTTCTCTTTGTTTTTTCTCCTTCGTCACTGAAAACACCAACGACACCAACAAACCCTCCACCAAGATCTCCTACGAGTGGGACGGGGACTAGCAACCCGAGCCTGAAGCATCGTCCTTTAAGCTTCCCGACTCAAACCCTCCCAAGGATGAATGGCAAGAAGAAAGGGGAGACGACACCGACGACTACATAATATTGATGATGGGAATGGAACTCTGGTTGTCGACGTCAACGTTGTGTAAGGGACCTAGCTTTAGATCTGGGTTAGGTTAGTGTTTCCTACTAAGGTATCAGAGTTGGTGACTCAGTTAGAAGTGACGAACCCTACCTACTCATTCTAGAACAAATCTCGTGGTTCTGGATGCAAAAAAAGAGAGGGCATGCTAAGCAGAGAACATCGCATCCAGTGCATAAGAAAGCTATTGACACATTTGGGCATAGAAGTCGCAGTTAGAGGCGTGGCAAGGTTAGTTCATTCATGCTCTATTTGGTTTTGAAAATTTCTTCATCTGTGTAATTTTTACTGAAATTTCCTAGGTTGCAATTGAAGGAAACAGAAGACAAAGTTGCTGTTATATGCTAGATATGCAATCCAAAGTTGAGAAGGAGATGGGATTTGTGCAAGGTGCCTCCTATATCTACTTTCTTTCTTTGTGCTCTTAAACTCATTTATTAATCGATACTTTTTTCAATTCTGTAAATATTTTTAAAAAGTTATCAATTTTTTTCTATAATATTTGTGAAATAATCTGTTTGAAATAATTGTTCTGTTTGTATCTATCTTTATATGTGTCTCCTTAAGAAGGTACACGTATCAAGTAATTAACAATTATGTATGCAAAAGCTACCAATTTTTATATGATGCTCAAGTGATTATTTGGTTTGCAAAACAAAAAAAGGCATCGGAAGTTCAAGGAGTGCTTCAATATATTGAGGGGTTGCAAGGTTTGTGCAGTTCTCCTGTCTCCTTTTGTTCATTTGTATTAGAGGCACTTTGGGTTTGTTTGATTTGCTAAAAAGTGGAGGACAAAACAGTACAAAAAATTTTGTTACCTGTTTGATTGCAAAATTGGTTGTGGAATAGAACAAAACATAAACACTTGTAATTAAACCACGGGACAACTTTTTTTCCCATGTAAAAAATAGTTAAAAGACAAAAATACCCCTCCCTAATCGTTTTCTCTCTCCCTTAATTCTCCTCCTCCCACTCTCTTGTTCCCACTACATTAGATAACTAATGTAAACTGTCTTCCACATTCTGATGCAGTGACGGTCCTTCATATTGGCATTTTTTTTGGTTTACGAGCCTTCACTTGATGTTACGATTGTGTTTTTATTCACTGGAATTGTGCCAGAGATCACACCACAGCACAAAAAGGGAGGTCACGTGTGGTGGGGGAGACGTCCAGGTGCTTATTCCACATCTAATTTTAATTTGAATGCAGCAAGGCACTAGCATCCGTGAAAAACCATTTGAACTTGTCTTCAATCAATCAATTGGCTTGGAATCATGAACAACCAACAATTGCAAAAAAGGCATTGACATATCTTAGAGGAAAAAGGCTTATCGCAACAGAGAAGAAGTTACGCAATGCACTTTTAAATTTTTTAATATAATAATAGTAATTGATAAAAAAAAATATTTAAAATGATATTATTGTAAATTTGATATTATTTTACTTGTGCTGTCTATTGTGCACCAAACAATGTACATAATAAAAAGTTGTTCTGTAACTTAAGTATTTGTCCTGTACTGTCCTCCTTGTGTTGTACTGTGTTGTGGATCAAACGCACCCTTTGGTTTGGAGATTTGAGTTAAGTTCATATTTTGATAACATGGAGGGGAGGAACCATCGACATAGAAGATGGCAAACAAGGGTAGACAGAGTTGATGGAAAATAGGACTTTTACCTCAGGACATTCAGTAAGTCCTAAATTACTATCAATATTCACTAAAATACCTTGAACATCCTGACTAATCTGTTACAATGAGTCTTAGCTTTTGTATTAAACCAACAATGCTAATTTTGCAGGGCATGTACTTGATTTCCGCTTCAATCTTTCTTTTCCCAAACACTAGTGACTAGAAGTGCTTTTATAAGGTTGACCATATTCCTACTTTGAATGCAGCATGCCACTTTTTTTTAAGGTTGTTACTCTTGCAGATAAAATATGATATAGGTAAAGGGTATCATGACAAGAATTAGTTAATGAAAGTTCAAATTTTAGAAATACCTTTCGATTTTATAAAAAATACAATTAATGGTCTATTCTTTTTCTCTTTGTATTCCTAAAATGCTTTCAACTTGTGTAATTTAGAAGTCCCTAAGACCCCACAATAAATGTTAACTTCATCTGTATATATATTCTCTCTCTATATTTCTTAACCTTAACTTTGATGTGAGTAATATATTTGTGTAACTATTTCCAGGTTATTGAAAGAAAGAAATAAATAGTAGTGCATGTCCCCATTTTTTTTCCTTATATGTTTAAATTGAACTTTAAGTGGGTGGCTTCAAGATTGTCCCTTTGTTTCTTGTTTACATATTTTATTCTCTAGCTATTAAGAAGTGGAAGAAGACACTATTGAAGGAACACAAGCAAAGTGCCAAGTCCTCCATGTTCATCAACAAGCAAACTATGACAGAGAAAGAAAGAAATACTTTGAATTTGTTTAGAAAATTTGAAGTTTTTTTTTTTTTTTTTAGTATTCAACTCTATGTAATTAATCTTACGAGTTTGTGAATTGCTTAACTTGTAATTGGTGTAAATGTGATATAATTTTACAATGATTGCTTGATAGGCTCATTATTTCATTCACGTGAAAGGCTCATTGTATTTAAGTATTGGTGTATTATGATTGTTCAATGGGCTCATTGTTAAGAACTTTGCTTATTAAATAATGGTTTTTTTTAAATAATGATTTTTTTAAAACAGTAGCGACGGTTTTGAAACTGCCTTTAGATTAAATATAATTTTTTATTTTGCCAAATTGTGGCGATTGTAACCACCGCAACTTTTCCTCTCAGTGGTTTGTGTGGTGGTTTTAATAACCGCAGCAAGAAGACCTCTCTGACGCTTAAAACAACGGCAGATATAAAACCGTCATGAATGTCAAATAGTGGTAGTTGGAACCGTCGCAAACTGCATTTAAAACTGCCGCTACTTGCCATTTTATTGTAATGATTTTTTTTCTTTAACCTTGATCATTCAATTAATAGCATCTAATTGTTTATGTTTATATATATGGGAAGTTGTAGATAGGTAGATGGGTCCAAATAAAAGAAGATAATGAAAGCTTTGACAAAGGTAATCAAAAGTCAACAATTGAAGATTTCATTATAGCGCTATGTCAGTCAACAATGGCAAGTGAGAGTCAACAATAAAAATCTTTATAATTTAAAAAGTAACAGTGGTGCAGTATCCTAAGCACTGCAATTTCCCGCCTAATACATGCATTATTTGCTTAATCAATCTCTTAATAAGACTCCAACTTCTCACCTGATGCATATAGCAAATAATGCATTAAATGCGTTGCTTGGTTTCCATATGCAGCATTTAACAAGGTCAATTAAAAGAGGAATTTTGAAAGGCTTCATTTGCCGGTTAATACTCTGCGTTTCAAAATGAAACATTTTGATCTCACAATCCATTACTTTTCTCATTCATTTTGTTAGTGTCAACACTGCTACATTAAGGTAAATTGTTTGCCTTCGTTCTAAACATCTAAATTTTACTTATTTCATGCTTTGAAGCTTTATATTGGTTTTTGTTTCTGTAAATTCTTCTTCAAAATTTGCTGCCTTCGTTCTCAACATCTACATTTTAATTATTTGTTATTAAATTTTTGAAAAATTCAGGATGGCCGCAGCAGACAATGAAGGATTCAACAAGTGATTTAGGACATTTGTAACACAGTTGTCCCCATTGAAGGTTTGTTTAATTTTTTAAAAATTATAAAGATTTAATATTGTATATTAATCTTTTTTTTTTGTTTCAGGATGATATTAAGATTGATAATCATTTTAGTCATTTCTGGATAGGAGAATTTGGAAGAGGGACTGCATATTTAATGGACCCTAAAGGCAATGTGTCTCAGTTGGAGATTTTGGAGATTTTATAATTTGAATAAGGATCAGTTTTTAGTTCTACATTATCTGGTTGTGAATTGTTTTGACATAAAGATCTTTGACACAGATATGGAGAAAGTAAGTTATCCTCGGTTTGATGTTTCATTGAAACCACCACGATAGTTGGTTTCTCACAATTTCTACAAATGCATAAAATGTAACATTGGACGAGTAAAGGTTAGATTTCAATACCATAATAGTTTAGCATTTTGTGTTTTATTGTTTCCTCAATGTGTTGTTGAAATTTAGACGTTTCTTAATATTTCACATTTTGCAAATATTTATGCTGGATATGATACCCATTGGTCATGGTTTTACTCTATTCCACAGAAAGGCATCCATTGTTGGTGATGTGTTTTTGAAGGATCCTAAGGTAAACTAGCACTCTCTACAGTGCACCAAGGATGATAAAAAGGATTTGTTGTTTTTGTCTACAGGTGTAGTAAACATGGCTAATTTCTATAATCTAAATATGAATAATAAAATCTGGCTTCATTATGTGGATGATTGCCATTTTGAGTCAAGGATATTCTCTGTTGATGGGGATGAAATAAATTATCCCGTTCCAATTGAAGATTCAGTATCAGATGTGGAAGTTGAAGAATTTGTGGAGCATGCTTTACATTTGGAAGAACTCAACGGTGGATTACATTGGACCCGTTTGGAAAAAAAATCTCTGGCTGATGGTCATCAAACAATGGTTAGTTGAAATATATTATTGGTAAATCATTTTCCTCATTACTTTTTAACAAATTTTGTTTATTGTTTAGGTAATCCTGCAAGGTTTGTTGATAATCTGGTCAGCTTAGACTAGAAACAGATCTTTTTTAGCATGAAGGTGGGCGTAGGTCTGATTGCAAACTTAGGGGCAGAAAAAGAAGGCTTAAAGAGAAATACATCGATTCTGGATGGTACGAGTTCGTGAAGGATGCGAGATTGAAGAAAGGAGATATTCTGAGCTTGGGTTGGATTGATGACCCTCATGTTTTGTATGTGAATGTCATCAGGATGTGAAAGATTATCTGAATTCTCTACTGGTCCTTCTAATATTGGGTTTTTTGGTGCTGTTTTTGTTTATGTTTTAAATAGACCCAATTCATATGTTTCTGTTTTATGATACATTAAACGAACAATTAGAACTGCTGCTCTGGAGGGTTTAATTTGTTTATATAATTTGATGCAGTTTTATTTTCAAATGACGTTTATTCATTTTTAGCTTGAAAGAGTAGTATGTGATAGCAGAACATGGTTTCTGCATTAATTAACAGGCATAATAAAATGTTTAAAATAGTTATAAGTCATAAACATGATTTGTTGTAATATAATTTCGTGTATCAAATCGTTAAGATGGTTATAAATCAAGAAAATCTATCACGTGGCCCAAATTATAAAGATTTTTGTGTATGCAATGTTTAAAATGGTTATAAACAATGAATATTTATGATTAGGCTCAAATTAAAGTTAGATCAGTTTTAGTTATAATCAAAAGTAATTCATTTTTGTAAGTCTAACATCTATTTTTGGTTTTCAAACAAATTTTAATATTGAAAATTAATTTTCGAGTATCTTACTTAATCTCAAATATCAGTAATTTTAAAAGGATAAAATCATGCTTCTATAAGCTGAATTTTAGTTTAATAAAGTATTTTAGTTTTAATTAAAGTAGTTTAAGTTTTAATAGAAAGTACTAAAATTGCCTAGGGATAGTGGCAGATCTCCATCTAGGGGTGAGGGTTATTCTATGAAGGACGCATCTGACTTCGATATATGCAGTAATCATAGGAACAAAGCGAAGTTAGAGAGTGACGTGGCTGTCAAAGTTTGGGGTTTAGCAAAATCTTTAGGGGTCAGAGGCTCTCAACAGGACGATTCATATGTGAAACTAATACAATTTATGGAGGATAGGGACAAAGATGCTAAGCAGAATATAGGGGTGCAATCTTGTGATCTATGAAGATACTCACATTGAACATCAGAGGGGTGAGAGATAGGGCTAAGAGGCGTTGTCTCAAAGCTTTAATCTAGGACACCAAGGTGGATTTTTGCCTGCTATAAGAAACAAAGTGTTTTCAGATATCAGAGTGGGAAGTCAAAGAGATGTGGGGGGAGCAGAGATTGGTTGGCTAGTTTCGCCATGGGTGGGCTTAGTAGGAGAATTACTGTGCATATGGAAAGCATATTTGTTTCAGCTCAAGTTTCACTTCCAAGGGGAGGGCTTTCTAGGGGTCGCGCTGGAATGTAAAAAATCAGGGGCTGGAGGGTAAAACTAGTTTGTGGAGGGATTTTGTTATGCCTAGGAGAGGTTTTGGTTCAGATCTCTAATGTGTTGCCGAAGATTTCAATGTAGTAACATGTACGGAAGAGAGGAGAGGCTGGACAGATTATCATAATCATGCTGAGATGGAACTGTTCAAAGAGTTCATTGTGGATATGGGCTTAGTGGATGTTCCTTCTCTGGATAAACCTTTCTCATGGATAAGTAATGATGGCCGCTTCTTGATATCAGAAGGGCTGATGCAATCATGGAATATCAACACTCAGTGGATAGGTAACAGGGACATTTCTGACCATTGTTCAGTATTACTGAATGATCAAGTACACAATTGGGGAGGCAAACCCTTCAAAATTTTCAATGCATGGATGGAACACTCTAATTTTAAGAGGTTAGTTATTTCGACCTAGAATAACTCTGTTGTTAAGGGCTGGAGTAGTTTTGTTTCTTGAAGAAGCCGAGGTTGCTCAAACAAAGCCTAAGGTGTTGGAGTAAGGAGGTTTTTCGGGCTGTGGATCTTCAGATACAAAACAAATATAAGGAATTAAGTAATTTGGATGATAGGTTGATAAATGGAGATCTGGAATTTCTGGGTCAGAGGAGTGATGTGCTAGATGATTTCTGGAGACTTGTACGATACAAGGAGAATACCTTGCTGCAAAAATCTAGAGCGAGATGGTTGAAGGAAGGGGACCTCAACACAAGGTATTTCCACTCGTGTTTGTGGGCCAGATGCAGGCAAAATCAGTTGGTGGCCGTGAATACAGAGCTTGGTTGGGTTGGGGATGTTGAAAGTGTAAAGGAAGAAGTCAGAAAAAACTTCCAGAACCTGTACAGAAAACAGTCTTTTACCCGCTCAAATATGGAAGGAGTGCCTCTCAGGAAGTTATCCAATGCCGATAGAATCTTTCTATCAGCTCCTTTCTTAAAGGATGAGATTAAAGAAGTTGTTTGGCGCTGTGTGTAACACCACAAAAATTTCAACCCAGTAAGTTGGAACGTCAGATATTTAATTAAAATTAATAGGAATCTATTTGTTTGTTTTAAAAGAAGAAAAAGATATATTTTGTGTAATTAAAATATAGTTAGTAATTAATTGAGTAATGAAGAAAAATGAAGGAAAGTAAGTAATAAAAGTATTTCTATATAATGGTCAAGTAAAAAAATTTATAAAATCAAAAGATATAATATTCTCGGTAATTAAAATCTATGTGACTAATTCAATGAAATTAATTGCTTGTGATAAAAGTTTCTCTGTGGGTAACGCTTTGTAATTAATTCTCTAGAATTAATTATTTATAGTTACTTTTCTGTACCACTTGTCTGTGATTAAAATTCCTTGTAACTAAATTATCTATGAGATTTGTTGTGGTTAAATTGTCTGTATTATCTAAATTAATTATTAAGTTGTAGTGTTGTGTGTATTTAAATTTAAATTATAAGGTTGTCTATGGTTGATTTCTTGAGATGCCTGCTAGTAATTAATTGAGCTATGATAAATTACTAGTAGTAAATATTTAAAATATCTATCGCTAAGTACTAATTAATTAATTGATTTCAAATTGGTATTAATTATTTTAATTAAATTAAATTCTGAAACTTGCACATCTAGTTATCGCTTATAAAATTCATCTGTGAGCAATTACTCTACAGAGAGAATTTTATAAGAGTTATTAAAAAGTTTTCATTTCATAAAAAAAAATTATATAGATGTTTCAAACTTTGGTTTTCAAAATTTAAAATCACGTCCCATTTCAATTTCATAGTGTAAAATTACACTGTAATTTATAACTTAGCACCTAAACTATCACCTCACATCCCTTAACCAATCAAAATTGCATGCAAACCCCTCCCCACTAATTTTGAATCTCACGGCCACCACCACCCAACTCACTCACATTTTCATTTCCTAACTTAAGCATTAAGTTAAATTCAAATGCTCTCCTTTCTCTCTCTTCCCTCTCACACGGTCACAACAACAACAAACAACACCCAAATCTATTTTTCTCTCTTCTCTCTCTCTTTTTCTGTGTTCTGGCTGAGAATCCTACAGCAAGGAGGGAAGCCATTTGCTTCTTACTCACCTTGCATGCAAGCCAAGGAGCAAGCTTTCCATCACCAAACTCAGCCAGCTTCATCCCCTCTCCTTCCTCTTTCTCCTCCACGGCCCAACAACCCCAAAGGTGAGGGAAACTTCCTTATGGATTTTGTTTCAGTCTAAGTGTGGTTGAGAGTTAGGGGACTCAACCACATACAGCATGCATGCCCCTCTCTGGATTGTTTGTGTGAATTGTTTGAATGTTGCATGTGAAAATTTTGAAGGGAAAAATTGAGCCTTGGACAATAGCTGTTTGTGTGAGTGCATGCATGGCCATGATAGTGTTTTTGATCTCTTTAAATTGGAAGGGATGGTCCCTGGAACAAGGGAAGCCATACCCATTTTCTTCAAACTCGTTTTTGTGTGTTGCATGTAGAAGGAGACTCTAAAATTCAAGTTACAGTGGCCGTAGCTTTGTGTTGCCCTGGACAGCCTCCACTGTTTCATGAATTTTGGAAGATCCAACCTTTGATTTTTCACAAAATTTGTTTTCAATGAAAATAGACAGGAAAAGAAACAACTTTTATTTTTAGATGATGGAGAGAAAATTTCGTCTTGAAGTTCATCTACGGCTTGCAAAATGGCTGTTCTGTTTCGAGTTCATCTATTGTTTTTAATGTCTCGGTTTTTCTTAAATTTCTAATTGTACACTCAATGTTTTTTTTTTGTGTCATTAAAAACTACACAAAACAAGCTTTTTAACCATGCAATTTAAGAAAATTATCAAGCACAATTTCTAAATCAATTTTTCGAAGAGGGACATAGCAATGGTTTTGAAACTCTCTCTGGAGCTCCAATTTTAGGTTGTAAAGAAAAATTTTCTGGGAGTAATTAGGGAAGAATTCAAAGGCATGGGATACCATTTTGGAAAGATCCATATGTTATCTCTATACTGTAAAAATGATGTTATCTCTATACTATAAAAATTCCAATTCAAAATTCTTTTGGGAAGTACCCAAAAATAAAATTTCTTTCTTGAAAGAATCTAATTAACCTGTCAACTTGTGGAATTTTAATAATTTTTGTAGATTTTTACTAATTAAGTGGGATACCAATCTGAAAAATAGATTTCAAAAGCTTTCATTTCATATAAAAATTTTCCTAGTTTTGAGGCCATTTAATACAATCAATTTGATCTCACATTCAGTACTGCGAAAGGGAAACTTTCCCCTTCTTAGTCAACTTTTTGTTTAAATTATATTGACTGTGACTGTGATATAGTGTGTGACTTACGTGTAATTTATATAGTTATTGTTGTGAATGAAAGGGGCAATGGATACCATGTATCCAAGTACCCAAATTGTGATTTTAAGTCCCAAAGAACAAAGTTCTTGGGCAATGGTGACTTTGAATGATTGTGTGGAATTATTCCTTGAGTGTATGTTTTGTCTCTGTGATGTGTTCACAAGACTCAGGCGCGAGTACTTGCGATACTAGAATTTGATTATAATGATTATGGCAAGATCGCCATTGAACGATAATGATAAGTGAAAATTCAACAGAGAGTATTATTAATTAGCTTCAAGATTTTATTTTATTTAATAGGAATTAATTTAATTAACTCTTTGTTTTTGTGCTTTGGACTTAGAAAAATATTTTAGGACCTTTGCGTGAAGGAATCATTGGTAAGTAACCAATTAATAAAATTTTAGAAATTGAGAGGGCAAGGCAAGAATAAAACTTAATAAGAATTGTGATGCACGTTGCGAAACTGCATTTTTCGATAATCGTGCAACGGAGACGCGTGTGGACGGCAGATCAATGGGATTTCGAAGAGAGTCACATGGGGCTTTTCCCGGCTGTGAGAATACCAAAGAGAGGGGGCGAAGTTCGAATGGCACGTTACAAAATGTGACAATCACCCATAGAGAGGTGATGGAGGCAAGATGTCCTCATTTATATATATGTTTTGAGCAGAGACGGAGTCTCATGCTTTGTGTCAATTCGACCGTCCAGTACCATGATCATTTTCAAAATCTTTAGTTCTAACTTGAATTTGAATATTTTTTTAAAAGAAAATATCAATAATTAAAAATAACAATATATCACAACGTAAGTTATTTATCATAAATCTCAAATATAATTTATATATTAAAAAAATTATTTATTACAGATTTTAATGATAATATAATTTAAATATTGAGAAATATTTATTTATTATAAATTATAAATTTTAATTTTATGGAATCAACATTTATTATGTACAATGCATAGACTAAAATATTAGTTAACTAATTAATTTTAAAAAATTAACATTATTTATCAAGTGATTTTTTAAATATTATTAATTAATAAAAAGGTTTTTAAAATCTAAAACGAAGGTGTTGGGACACTTCCCTAACAGTAACACCGGCCTGGATAAAAGAAATAATCAACCGTAGTTGTGTATACGTTCTTTCTTTTTCTTTGTTTTTCATAAGAATGTTCTTTCATTTATCTACTTATATTATAATTATAATGTTTAAAAATTAGATAAAATAGGGGAGCTAAATTACTTTAACAGGTTAAATAAATGATATGTAGAATTTTCTATACAAAATATTTTTGGAAATTAGCCTCGGACCTGAAAATTTTTAATTTAATAATAATGTCCAGAAAAAAAAATAAGGAAAACCGATCTTAGTAATAAAAAGAATTTAGTTGCAGAGGGTCCTTGTTTATTGCTCGAGAGAGAGGAGAGAGAAAGAGTATTAAAAATCAATATGAAAAAAATTATGTTGGATTGATTTTGATCCATTAAGTATTAGTTAGATGATCCCTTGGATTTTAGTGTAAAAGCGGATGGATTGTTATCCATCCATTTAATTTTATGATCCAATCCAATCCGATCCAAGTCTTTTAATGTTAACAATTGGATGGATTGGATTGGATTTTACATGGATGGACTGGATGGATCACGGATAAACGGATAACTTTGCCGCCCCTACACAGTACCAATCACAGACAGGACCAAACTTGGATGAACATATATATTTAATAAATTTTGGGACAGTATTGCTCCATCCAAAGTGCTCACCTTTTCTTGGAGGTTGCTACAGGATCGACTACCTACACATACTCAGTTGTGCAGGAGGGGAATTGAAATCCTAAATTTTAATCATTCATGTGTTTTTTGTCATGCAAGCTCTGAAGATTGTAATAATTTCTTCTTGCAGTTTTCCTTTGCTAAAAGGGTATGCAGGCGGTTATGGCATGGCTTGGTTTTTATTTTGTCCTCCCTCAGGATATTCGTCAGCTCTATATTCAATTGGGAGGATTCTTTTGTGGGAAAAGGCTTCGAAAGATTAAGCATTTATTTTGGCATGTATCTTGCTGGACCATTCGGAAATTGCACAATAATATTATCTTTGAAAACGGAAAAGCAGAATTCATGGGGATTATGGCACAGATAAAAGCATTATCGTGGCAGTGGTTGAGCTACAACAGAGGGGTTAAACCGGGTCTTTTTTTCTCTTCCTGGTGTGTTAATCCTTTGGGATGCATGTTATAGTAACTCCATTATTACATACTAAATTTTTCTTTGATCAGTGGATCAAAAAGGATCCTCTTCTAATACGAATATGGATCTGTATTAGATCAGATCCTTTGCTGGAAAGAAGGCTTTTTTGTGTTAGTGTAGCATACTGTACATCTTGTACAGGTTACATTAGTATGTAAATCTTTTGACTATAATATTATAATACTTTTGCCTTTAAAAAAAAACTATGAGTCTAAAATTAATACAAATATCCTTGACAATAGTTTTAAAGTCGTCAACTACAAATAAATTTCATTTTATTCATTTTTTATATTTGAATTTATTTTTCCTTATCAAAAAACAATATTTTATATAAGCTAAGTTTTATTAAAAAAAAAAAGAAATGCAAGAACTGCACTAATTTGTACACAAAAACATATATAGACCTAACTACAGAATCAATAAATCAATAAGAAATATCATTAAGCTCTATCCATTTTAGCCTTTGAACAAGTTCATGATCTAACTTTTACCAGATCTAAAATACCGTTGAAGTCAAAAGAAGCACCTTATCTAGATATGTCTTCCCCTCCCCACACATTATTCACCATTTTTTGATCCCCTAGCCTACTCACATTGTAACCGGAACTCTTCATGGTCCATTATTCTTAACCCCCTGTTTGATTTCTCCATTTTTTGCTGCATCTGCCACTTGTTTAAACACTTCCATGTAATCTGCATTCTCCTTTGACCCAGTGACCCCTAAATCCTTAGCAAATATGCTCAAACCTTTTCAGCCATTTATTTCCCCTTCCATTTCCAGGATGATCGATCTCTGTTACATTTCCTCATATTTGAATCTAAAATTGATGCCCCAAAACCACTTGAAACACCTGAACGTGAAACCTCAAATATGGGTTGATGAGTGGGCTTCGCACCACCCAAGGTGTTAGATTCCCTCCTTGAGGAGGAGGCATGACTTGATTCACAAAAGAATTCATACCCAGCCTTATACGCGTCGTAACACCCATCGCCCAGGCCATGGGATTAGGCGGATCAGCGGTGGAAGAGAGCAATCCCGTGAAGGAAATCAAATGCGTGAAGCACCCTCCACATGCTTGTGCATGACATTAATTTTACTTTTTGTTAAGTTTTGTTGAAATGTATATTTTATTTTATGACATTAACTTAACTTTGTTAAGTGGACATAATTCATTTGTCATATCTTTCTTTAATGGAACAAATAACACAATTAAAATTAACTAACTTTTTAAGAACAAGATATACACTTAGGTTATTTTTTTATTAGTACATGAGCTTTTTACTCACATGTTACTTAAATGTCTAAATTACGCCCAAATTTATTTAAGTTCGATGTATCCGATTGAGTTTGACATCAAAAGAAAGTTAATGATTGAATAATTTAATTATAATGAATACATTTCTGTCTATGCTAATTGAATTTCACCTCTGGTTCAACCTATCTATTTTTCGGTAAAAAATCTTTCAAATTTGAAGAATGTAATTAAACACTTGAAAGAAAATAATTTAATTAGAATTTAACTATCAATGTTATATAATTTAGAATAACTTTCTCTTTAATTTCATATTAACCTTTTCAGATTTATTTATTAATTTGTTGGACATTTCGGATTGTGATGCGTTTAAACGTTCATTATGAAACAGTAGACAAAATTTTTAAAAAGTTAAACCACTCCATTTATAAATAAACTTCAAAATGTCTTTATATTTGTAATGATATAATACTATAACAATATTTAAAAAATAAATAAAAAGATAAACACCGGAACTAGTCATAATGTAAATGTAGATGAATAAGTTCTAACTTTTAATATTTATGTAGTTACATATAAGACAATAAGTTTTTTGGATGAAAAGTTATTCAACTATTGCTATTGAAAAGTGATAACTAACTGACGACACGTGAAAACTTAGAACAAGAGATTCATATCAAACATCTGGTGAAAGGTTATTTTCAATGAATATGAACTAGAACTAGAATTTTGAATAAAAAATACAAGAACAACTATCAACTTTCCTTCTTTTCTTGTACTATTTTTTAATATGTATTAGCAGATGATTTCTCACCATATGATCAATATCAATTTGATGCTCAGAATCTTAGTCCTTTTTTTTGTTTTTTGATTAAAAATCTTTCTAAGAAAAGTTATAATTCAAGTTAATTAGTAGTTACATAACAGAGGATAAGTTTTCAAAGATGAGTAATGTACGACTAATGAGTATTGAGTAATGTCATTGTTGACACTCACTTTCAAAGATGCTCTAGAAAGCCCTGGACAAAATCAACACAAGATCACAAATTCAAATCATCATTGCTTGGACAGCTATCCATGATCTACAAGCAAATTAGAAAATATCAAAATTTAAGATTAGGATTGCTTTTTGTTGATATTTTGTGCAACAAAATAAATTCCATAAAATAAAGAGTTTCTTGCAACAATTAAAATTACAATAAAAACTACAAAATGACTGAGAACATCAAAGCAAATACAGGAGTGCCAAACCAAAGATTTGGACCTTAAACCTACATCTACAGTAACAACCAAAGGAATTATTTAGAGAGTGCCAGATTCCAATTTTATTCAGTTGTCTATGACTACAACTATTCAGCCATCAATTTGAGCTTCACCAGCTTCATTCGATTCTTTGGCAGTGCAGTTTTTTTCTTCTGAACCTGCTTAACAGCACTATAGTCTTGCAATTTGAATTTTTATCAGCTAGCAATAACTTCAACAGCCTCTTAAGTTGCCTCAAACTCATATTGTTGAGTTCATCAAAGCTCTTTTTCTTCAACAACTTGTTAGAAAAAACTGATTGAATAGGAATACGATCTGTACTCTTTGGGTGGTGGACAGATTCTTTTGCCATAGTCTCGGGGCTCCTGGTATGGAATGGCAGTATCTTCTGAGGTGTGATGGATCAATTTGGCTCTCAAAACTATTTCCCAAAGGCACCTTATAAGTTGATGTGGTGTAACGGCTAGTTGATTATTGAAAAGGAAAAAATAAAATTTTCCATAAATTAAAAAGGTAATAGATTAATATGATTTCTTATTTTGAATTTATTTTACTTTTGACTTTCACAGCAGAAGAAGGTCAATGAATTGAATAATTTAATAAAAAGAATGTAATTAAAACAAACCAATCCAATAATCATTTTCAGTACAAAAAATCCAATTTGAACAATTTAATTACAATTTGTACGATTTAGAAAAAAAAAATTCCTTTAAAAAAGTCAATCATTGAATAATTTAATCAAAAGTTTGAACAAATGCATTTATGTTTATGCTAATGGAATTTCACGTTATGTGCACCAATGTATGTTTTTGGTAAAATACTTATGTCTATCACCTTATGTGCAACCAACTTATATATGTTTCTGGTAAAATATCTATCCAATTTAAATAATTTACGTAATTAAACTCTTGAAAAAAAATGTAATTAAAATTTTACTATTTATGTTGTAGAATTTAGAATAAATTATACTTTAATTTCATATTGAACTTATTTACTAATTGGTAGGGTATTTTCTGTTGTGTGTTTACATCCAATAAGAAAAATGATGTCAACCTAGCTTAGTAATAATTTTTGACATGGATGTTTGGGACAGAAATTTGTCTGATCGACAAAATTCATCTCTAGTTGATCTATTTGATGTGGGTGAAAATTCTAATATATTAGAGACAACATAATTCCATCTCTAGGTCCTCTTTTTAATTATGATATATTTTTGCTTAAAAGTATAATGACATGATATTATTATTTATAATATCATATGTTAGATTGAAAAAATATATATGCAGGTCTTAAAGAGAAGGTGAAAAATATTATCAATAGTTAAAAATATGTTGTTATTATATTATATAAGATTGTATATAAATTATTTTAAAATTTTGATTAATTTTAATATATATATATATATATATTTGAATTCAAATAAATTGATAATAAGAATATCCTTTAAATTTTTAAAGAATATTTTGAAATATTATATATTTCAAATTTTATATTTTTTAACTTATGTTGTAAAAATTTAAAAATGTCTTTTTTTCATATTCATATTAATTTATTTAGAATATTATTACTTAAAATATTTTCTTATAAACCTATAAATGTTTATCTTCTCGAATAATATTTTGAAAGACAAAGTCAACTCCTGGCTTAACCTTTTTTGGTATAGTGGAATAATTCTCATTTTAAGAATACGAGAACTTTAAATTTTATAACCATATATCAATAGTCAAAATTAAAAGTTATTTAGTGGTTATATCTTTCTCTATATATTATTTAAAACACAGTTGATGACTAGGACTGGTTGTCCACATGTCACATAATGGTGACATTTATAAAAAAGGAAATATTCATTTGAATTTAAAATTCAAATAAAAAAACATTAATTGATTGTCCCATAAAAAAAATTTAATTATATCTTCTAAATTGAGTAACTTTTATAACTATAGTAACTTTTGATTTATTATCACAATTTTTATAATTATGGTAATTAAGGTGATTACGACTAATATATATATATATATATATATATATATATATATTCTAATTTGAATTAATTAAGGTAATTACGACTAATATATTAAGCATTCTTTCAGTTTTATTTCATTGGGTTTTTTTAATGTCTATTTCATTAAGGTAATTAGGACATACTTTGATAGTATTGACAAAAA
This sequence comes from Pueraria montana var. lobata, assembly GCA_026413185.1. Lineage (NCBI taxonomy): Eukaryota > Viridiplantae > Streptophyta > Magnoliopsida > Fabales > Fabaceae > Pueraria > Pueraria montana. Next base: position 1,256,584 of record CM048653.1, read on the forward strand.
TAAGCAACAAGTGTATTTTATGGTTCTCAATTATTTTTATTATTTTATTATTCTCAATTGTATTATCACATTCTTGCTTATGCACTGCATTTGCTTTTGTAGCTATTGCTTGCTGCATTTCTTAATGATGAAGTTTCATGTACACATGTTTGCCTGATAGACAAAGAAGGTGGAATTAGTAATTTTGTATTTTGTAAATCCAGTTTTGTTAATTAAATTGTTATTTTTTAAAATAAACCTAGGTGTGCATTCTCTTTATTTGTTACTAATATTTATATTCAATTCCTTATTTAGAATATGATGAAGTAGTCTAATTTACAATAGAATTGGGTAGACGTATGAATAGTAGTCTAATTTACAATAGTCTAATTTTTTGACTTCAAACATTCAACACAAAATGATTATCATTTATCCCTTATTATTTGTTTCAGTTGCTTTAATAAATTTAGTTTAAAAAATTTTAAGTTTCAAAATAAATTATTTGTATAATAATATATAAAAAAAATTCTTAATTAAATATTAATTCTTTTATATGCCAAAAATATTATTTGAGATTATTTCTACTTTTATATATCAGTAAATCAAAATTAACTTGTTAATGTAACTAATGTAATTAATATTAATTTGTATTAAATGACAACATGCACAAATGAAATTAGACAAATACATTTCAAATTATTATTGCATTGATTTTAATTGTTTATATAAGATTAAAATCATTTGAATTTCTTTTTTACTTTTACATAGCAAAACATCATTTGAGATACATTCCATATAACACATAATTTTTTTGCTTTTATATAACTATAATAATAATTGAGATTTTTCCTGCTTTTGTTTACCAACAAATCAAAATTCATTAATTTAATTACTATTAAATAAGTTATACATAAATGAATCAAGTGACAATATTTTATATTCTTATTTTTTAGTTATTATTGCATCAATTATATGAAAATACAATTTGTTTGAGTTTCTTTTTGGCTTTTTTATACCAAAATTTTTACTTTTATATGTATTGTTTGAGATTCTTTTTATTTTTATATACTAACAAATTATAATTCATTAATATAATACCATAAAAGTTTCTACTTTTAAAAAAATACGTGAGATATTACATATTTTACATAAAAATATATTAATATATCTAAATTACTATGATAGAAATTAAAATTTAGTTAAATATTTTTCAAGATAAACTTATCTTAATCGTAAACTTTTTACCTATTTTATTTAATTTTTAGTCATATTTTTTTAAAGAGTTAAAAAATAATGATTCTTTTAAAATGAATAATGATATTACAATCATATTGACAAATTATTTTTCAAATTTATAATGACCATCATAATATATTTAAACATGCTTTTTTAAAAAAAGTTAAATAATTGTATTAATCAAGACAATTCAAATCCACATATATTCTAATCTACTCTATTGAAAATTCTGTTATAAAAAATTTTGTTTCAAAAATTAATTAATTTAAGTAATTTTTTGTTAAAGCAAATCTTAAGAGAATAAAGTAATTTTTTATAACAAAATATTGTAATAAAGTAATTCTAATATGCACAAAATATAAGTATAATAAAAAATTATGTTTTAAAAATATTTTAATAAAGTAAATCAATTCAATCTTAATGTATGATAATGATATAATAATATAATATGATTGCAGTTAATTTTATTTTATATAATTGATAGAATTGATCAAATGAAATGGTCTTGATTGTAATTAATAATAATACAATTGATTGCAATAAGATGGTAATCAAAATTTTGCAAAAAGAATCTTTCCTTAATATTACGATTATGTTTATATTTCATAACTGAAAAAATAAATATTACTATTAACTGATTTATACAATTGAGTTAATATTACAATTATATCAAATATGAATATCAGTATGATTATATGATAGTAAATATAAAGCGGACAATACTACATATTTATTATTAAATTAATGTTATATATCTTAAAGAAATAATGAAATGAAATATAAATTTCTAATAAAGATTAGCATACTATATATATTTATGTGGTTGATTTGCATTTATGACAATAGATGGATGTGAACCCAACCCGACCCAATTAGTTTGGTTCGGATTTTTTGAGGGTTTGGGTCAAACCCGACCCAACCCATTCAAACCCATTGGTGTACAGATCGGGTAACAGGTTTTGCTTTTTGAACTCGTGATCCAACCAGACCCAACCCGTAGCATGAAATTAAAATATATATATATATATATATATATATATTATTAAATTAAGAAATACAAAACATTATATTTTTTTGCTAATTTTTAACCACACATGAATTATATTTCTCTTTTTTAATTGTTTCTATTTTTGTCTTGATTTTGTTTATGTTTTCTCATGCTAATATAATAGTTTATTTCTATCTAAAATAAAATATTTGTATTAGCATTGAAACCATTCCTTTTATTAATCAACTATTGTCACAATTTGGTCTCTTTGGAGGGCATGTAGTCATTATATATTTGCAAAGCTCTAGGAAGAAACAAATTTTTGTTCTAAAAAATTCTAATTTTCACAAAATAAAAAATATTTTTTAAATGTTCAGACTCGATTAACCCAACCCGACCTAACCCCGTTTACCGTTTGTAAATGGGTTGGTTCGATTCGGAGTTTACAATAAAATTGAACAAACCCGGCCCAACCCGACCCGTGAACACCCCTAGATGTGGTTCTCAATTGTCTTTTTTTTCACATTGTCTTTTAAAAAAATAAATAAGTATTTGATAATTTATTTATATTATTTAATACATAAAAATACAATAGTTTTTCAAATAACTTTAAAGAAAATTATAATGAAAATGTTAAATTGCTATTTATCAAAATAATATAGTAAATTGTTATTTTTAATTTTTAATTTTATTTATAATTCATTTTTCAAAATGTTAGAAAATGTCTCTCCCAATCATAAAATATTACACTATCATATGAAATTTAATACAAATGAATGTGATATATGACATTGCGCTTATATGTAATCATTTAAATATGTGTTCTTAAATTTATTTTATTTCATTCATTTGCTTAATTTTGTTTCCATTATTTAGAGGATGTTAAATTAATGAACTCCATAAAAAATATTTTAATGGAACAATATGTGAGTTCTTTTAGTTAAAATTAATTTTCTTATTATTTTCATCTTATTTTTGTTATATGGTTTATTTTGTCTATATATAAAAAAAATTAACTTCAAGAAAGTGACATTGTGAAATTTAAAATTATAGTTGTATTATAATTTTTTTTAAAATGAGTTGTATTATAAAATAAACACATCTAATTATTTTTTTATTTTTATGAATGAATAAGTTTCTTATTGCGGAAATTTGAATTAGTTTTATATCGTTTTAAAGTAATATAACAAATTAACAATATTGTCAACATACTTTATACATACAAAAAATTCATTCCCTCCTCCAATAAATTCGTGCATTGCACGGGTACTATCTCGTAATTACTTAAAAACCCATGTGTATTCACTACAAGAAAATTGGGAAATTGCGGCACTTGATTCATGGCGGTTTGTTAGTAATCGCTACTGCTTAACATTTGCGGCAGTTTTTCGCAACCACCTCAGAATTATTAAATTACATTTTAAAAATATTAAAATAATTATTACCCACATATCCCCTTATAGACTTTCACTCACCGGCCTTTGCCAAATCTCATAATTTTCCCTTCCTCTTCTCACAAAACCCTAAATCCTGTTTTCCCACTCGTGCTCCCATGTTCCCTTCTCTTCATTTTTTCTCCTTCGTTGCTGACAACACCAACGACACCAACAAACCCTCCACCAAGATCTCCTACGAGTGGGGCGGGGACTAGCAACCCGAGCCTGAAGCATCGTCCTTTAAGCTTCCCAACTCAGACCCTCCCAAGGATGAATGGCAAGAAGAAGGGGGAGACGACACCGGCGGCTACATAATATTGACGATGGGAATGGAACTCTGGTTGCCGACGTCAACGTTGTGTAAGGGACCTAGCTTTGGATCTGGGTTAGGTCAGTGTTTCCTGCTAAGGTATCAGAGTTGGTGACTCAGTTAGAAGTGACGAACCCTACCTACTCATTCTAGAACAAATCTCGTGGTTCTGGATGCAAAAAAAGAGAGGGCATGCTAAGTAGAGAACATCGCATCCAGTGCATAAGAAAGCTATTGACACATTTGGGCATAGAAGTCGTAGTTAGAGGCGTGGCAAGGTTAGTTCAATCACGCTCTATTTGGTTTTGAAAATTTCTTCATCTGTGTAATTTTTACTGAAATTTCCTAGGTTGAAATTGAAGGAAACAGAAGACAAAGTTGCTGTTATATGCTAGATATGCAATCCAAAGTTGAGAAGGAGATGGGATTTGGGCAAGGTGCCTCCTTTATCTACTTTCTTCTTTTTGCTCTTAAACTCATTTGTTAATTGGTACTTTTTTCAATTCTGTAAATATTTTTAAAAAGTTATCAATTTTTTCTATAATATTTGTGAAATAATTTGTTTGATATAATTTGGTTAATGCTTGGGTTACATGATTATGGGGAATACTTGGATACATTGCATCTTGCGAATAGGAGAGGCCTTAAACCATTTTTAAAATGAAAAAGAAATAATGAATTTAATTGTTCTGTTTGTATCTATCTTTATCTGTGTTTCCTTAAGAAGGTACACGTATCAAGTAATTAACAATTATGTATGCGAAAGCTACCAATTTTTATATGATGCTCAAGTGATTATTTGCTTTGCAAAAAAAAAAAAGGCATCGAAAGTTCAAGGAGTGCTTCAATATATTGAGGGGTTGCAAGGTTTGTGCAGTTCTCCTGTCTCCTTTTGTTCATTTGTATTAGAGACACTTTGGGTCAGTTTGATTTGCTAAAAAGTGAAGGACAAAACAGCACAAAAAAATTTGTTACCTGTTTGATTGCAAAATTGGTTGTGGAATAGAACAAAACATAAACACTTGTACCTCATTAAACCACGGGACAACTTTTTTTCCCATGTACAAAATAGTTAAAAGACAAAAATACCCCTCCCTAACCGTTTTCTCTCTCCCTTACTTCTCCTCCCACTCTCTTGTTCCCACTACATTAGATAACTAATGTAAACTGCCTTCCACATTCTGATGCAGTGACGCTCCTTCATATTGGCATTTTTTTTTGTTACAAGCCTTCACTTGATGTTACGATTGTGTTTTTATTCACTGGAATTGTGCCAGAGATCACACCACAGCACAAAAAGGGAGGTCACGCGTGGTGTGGGAGAAGTCCAGGTGCTTATTCCACATCTAATTTTAATTTGAATGCAGCAAGGCACTAGCATCCGTGAAAAACCATTTGAACTTGGCTTCAATCAATCAATTGGCTTGGAATCTTGAACAACCAACAATTGCAAAAAAGGCATTGACATATCTTAGAGGAAAAAGGCTTATCGCAACAGAGAAGAAGTTACGCAATGCACTTTTAAAATTTTTAATATAATAATAGTAATTGATAAAAAAAATATTTAAAATGATATTATTGTAAATTCTATATTATTTTACTTGTGCTGTCTACTGTGCACCAAACAATGTACATAATAAAAAGAGTTGTTCTGTAACTTAAGTATTTGTCCTGTACTGTCCTCCTTGTGTTGTACTGTGTTGTGGATCAAACGCACCCTTTGGTTTGGAGATTTGAGTTAAGTTCATATTTTGATAACATGGAGGGGAGGAACCACCGACATAGAAGATGGCAAACAAGGGTAGACAGAGTTGATGGAAAATAGGACTTTTACCTCAGGACATTCAGTAAGTCCTAAATTACTATCAATATTCAATACAATACCTTGAACATCCTTACTAATCTATTACAAGGAGTCTTAGCTTTTGTATTAAACCAACAATGCTAATTTTGCAGGGCATGTACTTGATTTCTGCTTCAATCTTTCTATTCCCAAACACTAGTGACTAGAAGTGCTTTTATAAGGTTGACCATATTCCTACTTTGAATGCAGCATGCCACTTTTTTTTAAGGTTGTTACTCTTGTAGATAAAATATGATATAGGTAAAGGGTATCATGACAAGAATTAGTTAATGAAAGTTCAAATTTTAGAAATACCTTTTGATTTTATAAAAAATAAAATTAATGATCTATTCTTTTTCTCTTTGTATTCCTAAAATGCTTTCAACCTGTGTAATTTAGACGTCCCTAAGATCCCAAAATAAATGTTAACTTCATCTGTATATATATTCTCTCTCTATATTTCTTAACCTTAACTCTGATGTGAGTAATATATTTGTGTAACTATTTCCAAGTTATTGAAAGAAAGAAAGAAATAGTAGTGCATGTCCCCATTTTTTTTTTCCTTATATGTTTAAATTGAACTTTAAGTGGGTGGCTTCATGATTGTCCCTTTGTTTCTTGTTTACATATTTCAATCTCTAGCCATTAAGAAGTGGAAGAAGACACTATTAAAGGAAGACAAGCAAAGTGCCAAGTCCTCCATGTTCATCAACAAGCAAACTATGACAGAGAAAGAAAGAAATACTTTGAATTTGTTTAGAAAATTTGAAGTTTTTTTTTTTTAGTATTCAACTCTATGTAATTAATCTTACGAGTTTGTGAATTGCTTAACTTGTAATAGGTGTAAATGTGATATCATTTTACAATGATTGCTTGATAGGCTCATTATTTCATTCACGTGAAAGGCTCATTGTATTTAAGTATTGGTGTATTATGATAGTTCAATGGGCTCACTGTTAAGAATTTTGCGTATTAAATAATGGGGTAGTTTAGAAATGCACAATATATATATTTTTAAATTAATCGACAAATAGCGGCAGTTACACAACTGTCGTGATGTTAAATAATGATTTTTTTAAAGCAGTAGCGGCTGTTTTGAAACTGCCTTTAGATTAAATATAATTTTTTATTTTGCCAAATTGTGGCGGTTGTAACCGCCGCAACTTTTCCTCTCAGCGGTTTGTGTGGCGGTTTTAATAACCGCAGCAAGAAGACCTCTCTGATGCTTAAAACAACGGCAGTTATAAAACCATCACGAACGTCAAGTAGTGGTAGTTGGAACCATCGCAAACTGCATTTAAAACTGCCGCTACTTGCCATTTTTTTGTAATGATTTTTTTCTTTAACCTTGATCATTCAATTAATAGCATCTAATTGTTTATGTTTATATATATGGGAAGTTGTAGATAGGTAGATGGGTCCAAATAAAAGAAGATAATGAAAGCTTTGACAAAGGTAATCGAAAGTCAACAATTGAAGATTTTGTTATAGCGCTATGTCAGTCAACAATGGCAAGTGAGAGTCAACAATAAAAATCTTTATAATTTAAAAAGTAACAGTGGTGCAGTATCCTAAGCACTGCAATTTCCCGCCTAATACATGCATTATTTGCTTAATTAGTCTCTTAATAAGACTCCAACTTCTCGCCTGATGCATATAGCAAATAATGCATTAAATGCGTTGCTTGGTTTCCATATGCAGCATTTAACAAGGTTAATTAAAAGAGGAATTTTGAAAGGCTTCATTTGCCTATTAATACTCTGCGTTTCAAAATGAAACATTTTGATCTCACAATCCATTACTTTTCTCATTCGTTTTGTGAGTGTCAACACTGCTACATTAAGGTAAATTGTTTGCCTTTGTTCTAAACATCTAAATTTTACTTATTTCATGCTTTGAAGCTTTATATTGGTTTTTGTTTCTGTAAATTCTCCTTCAAAATTTGCTGCCTTCGTTCTTAACATCTACATTTTAATTATTTGTTGTTAAAATTTTCAAAAATTCAGGATGGCCGCAGCAGACAATGAAGGATTCAACAAGTGGTTTAGGACATTCGCAACACAGTTGTCCCCATTGAAGGTTTGTTTCATTTTTTTTTTAAATTATAAAGATTTAATATTATATATTAATTAATTTTTTTTTGTTGCAGGATGATATTAAGATTGATAATCAATTTAGTCATTTATGGAGAGGAGAATTTGGAAGAGGGACTGCATATTTAACGGACCCTAAAGGCAATGTGCCTCAGTTGGAGATTTCGACAAGGAATGGGAGTCCAGAATTCGAAAGTGCTGCTGTTAGGCTTGCGCAGTTTTTATAATTTGAATAAGGATCATTTTTTAGTTCTACATTATGTGGTTGTGAATTATTTTGACATAAAGATCTTTGACACTGATCTGGAGAAGGTAAGTTATCCTCGGTTTGATGTTTCATTGAAACCACCACGATAGTTGGTTTCTCACAATTTCTACAAAAGCATAAAATGTAACATTGGACGAGTAAATGTTAGATTTCAATACCATAAGAGTTTAGCATTTTGTGTTTTATTGTTTCCTCAATGTGTTGTTGAAATTTAGACGTTTCTTAATATTTCACATTTTGCAAATATTTATGCTGGATATGATACCCATTGGTCATGGTTTTACTCTATTCCACAGAAAGGCATCCATTGTTGGTGATGTGTTTTTGAAGGATCCTGAGGGAAACGAGTACTCTCTACAGTGCACCGAGGATGATAAAAAGGATTTGTTGTTTTTGTCTACAGGTGTAGTAAACATGGCTAATTTCTATAATCTGAATATGAATAATAATATATGGCTTCATTATGTGGATGATTGCCATTTTGAGTCAAGGATATTCTCTGTTGATGGGGATGAAATAAATTATCCCGTTCCAATTGAAGATTCAGTATCAGATGTGGAAGTTGAAGAATTTGTGGAGCATGCTTTACATTTGGAAGAACTCAACGATGGATTACATTGGACCCGTTTGGTAAAAAAATCTCTGGCTGATGGTCGTCAAACAATGGTTAGTTGAAATATATTATTGGTAAATCATTTTCCTCATTACTTTTTAACAAATTTTGTTTATTGTTTAGGTAATCCTGCAAGGTTTGTTGATAATCTGGTCGGCTTAGACTAGAAACATATTTTTTTTAGCATGAAGGTGGGCATAGGTATGATTGCAAACTCGGGCAGAAAAAGAAGGCTTGAAGAGAAATACATAGATTCTGGATGGTACGAGTTCGTGAAGGATGCGAGATTGAAGAAAGGAGATATTCTGAGCTTGCGTTGGATTGATGACCCTCATATTTTGTTTGTGAATGTCATCAGGATGAGAAAGATTCTCTGAATTCTCTACTGGTTATTCTAATATTGGGTTTTTTGGTGCTGTTTTTTATTTATGTTTTAAATAGACCAATTCATATGTTTCTGTTTTATGATACATTAAGCGAACAATTAGAACCGCTGCTCTGAAGGGTTTAATTTGTTTATATAATTTGATGCAGTTTTATTTTCAAATGACATTTATTCATTTTTAGCTTGAAAGAGTAGTGTATGATAGCAGAACATGGTTTCTGCATTAATTAACAGGCATAATAAAATGCATAAAATAGTTATAAGTCATAAACATGATTTGTTGTAATATAATTTCGTCTATCAAATCGTTAAGGTGGTTATAAATCAAGAAAATCTATCGCGTGGCCCAAATTATAAAGATTTTTGTGTATACAATGTTTAAAATGGTTATAAACAAATAATATTTATGATTAGGCTCAAATTAAAGTTAGATCAATTTTAGTTATAATCAAAAGTAATTCATTTTTGTAAGTCTAACATCTATTTTCGGTTTTCAAACAAAGTTTAATATTGAAAATTAATTTTCGAGTATCTTATTTAATCTCAAATATCAGTAATTTTAAAAGGATAAAATCATGCTTCTATAAGCTGAATTTTAGTTTAATAAAGTATTTTAGTTTTAATTAAAGTAGTTTAAGTTTTAATAGAAAGTACTAAAATTTATAACTCTACTTGTAATTTTTAGTTTTTCCAATTATTTTTTAAGTTTAAATATAATTTTTTTAGTATCTTACTTTATCTCAAAAATCAATATTTATAAAAGCAGAAAATCATACTTTTATTTGTAAAAGATTTAGGTTAAAGTAGTTTTTGTAATCAGTTTTAACAAATTGTACTCAAATTTATAACTCTACATGAAATTGTTAGGTTTTCCAATTATTTTTAAGTTTAAATATAATTGTTTAGTATCTTACTTTGTCTCAAAAATAAAAAATTATAAAAGCAGAAAATCATACTTTTATTTGTAAAAGATTTAAGTTAAAGTAGTTTTTATAATCAAGTGTACCAAAAAACCTAAAAATTTTTAACTGTAAATACTAATAGTACTTTATTTTTAAATGTAGAAAATCCTACTACTATAACCTAAATTTTAAGATCATGTTTTATATAATATTGTAACCGTACTTTTATAAGCTCAAATTCAAATTCCTTTTATATTTGTAATGATATTGTAATCAAATTTAGAACCATCAATAAAAAGATATATAGGGGTACTGATTATATGATGAAATATACAAGCATATAATTAATTTTAAAGTTATCATAATCTAATTTTTAATTTTTGTCATTCAATATATTAGAGTATCTAATTCCATATTGTTGTCTGTTTAATTTTTAAACTTTTTTGAAAAAGGCATGCAAAATATCAGGATAAAGTTAACATCCCAACTATGTTGGCACCTTATACCCTATCTGTCCTCTACCGCACACTTGAATTTATTAAATAATAAACCAAAAACAAAGAACATGGGGGGACTAGGCCAGGACCCATGTTAACAAAAGCAAACCTATACTGTGGTAAACCCATCTTATCTCGCTGAAGGGGCTGTAAAACAAAATTTGGCACCGAATCCCACCAATAGGATCCCACATTATCCACTGCATAGTTAGATAATCTGTCAGCACAAACATTGTCCTCTCGGTATATGTGGGTGATTGTGAACTGTAAAGACTTGGTCAATGTAAGACAGTTTTTCCAGTGATTGAGAATCTCCCAAGAAACCATTTCAGTATTCTGAAAGGCTTGGAGGAGCAACATGCTGTCACATTCAAACCAAAAACTTGGCCACTGTTTTCTGCAAGCATGCTCAATGTCCATAATCGCACCCCACAGTTCAGCTACAAAAGCAACCTGCACCCCAACATAAGAAGAGAAAGCTCCCAAGGCATCGCCATTACTGTCTCTAAACAAACCACCACAAGCAACGTGGCCCAGACATCCTCTTGATAAGCCATCAGTGTTGCATTTTACCCATCCCAAAGGTGGTAATTGCCATAAGACTTCTGTGATGTTAGGCACTCTTGGTGGGTGTCCATCTATATTGAAAGCCTTGATAATGGCGAATTTGTCCATACAAGGCCTCATACTCCCACGTGTATTAAAATGTTCATAACCTTTTCCCAATACAATATTCATAATCATATTGGTAGCTATCAATATACACTTTTGTTTTTAAAATAAAAACCTCACCCAGAATTTATTGTTTTCCCAACATGAAGAATATATGAAATCGAAGTTGGGGAGCGCATAACTAACAGCAGGGACGAAGAAGATATGTCAGTCAATGTTGTAAGAGTCGAAGATTCATAACCATTTTTGGAGGCTAGGGATAGTGGCAGATCTCCATCTGGGGGTGAGGGTTATTCTATGAAGGACGCATCTGACTTCGATATATGCAGATGTAATCATAGGAACAAAGCGAAGTTAGAGAGTGACGTGGCTGTCAAAGTTTGGGATTTAGCAAAATCTTTAGGGGTCAGAGGCTCTCAACAGGACGATTCATATGTGAAACTGATACAATTTATGGAGGATAGGGACAAAGATGCTAAGCAGAATATAGGGGTGCAATCTTGTGATCTATGAAGATACTCACATTGAACATCAGAGGGGTGAGAGATAGGGCTAAGAGGCGTTGTCTCAAAGCTTTAATCTAGGACACCAAGGTGAATTTTTGCCTGCTACAAGAAACAAAGTGTTCTCAGATATCAGAGTGGGAAGTCAAAGAGATGTGGGGGGAGCAGAGATTGGTTGGCTAGTTTCGCCATCGGTGGGCTTAGCAGGAGAATTACTGTGCATATGGAAAGCATATTTGTTTCAGCTCAAGTTTCACTTCCAAGGGGAGGGCTTTCTAGGGGTCACGCTGGAATGTAAAAAATAAGGGGCTGTGTGCTTTGTTGTTAACGTTTATTCTCCTTGCTCTATGGAGGGTAAAACTAGTTTGTGGAGGGATTTTGTTATGCCTAGGAGAGGTTTTGGTTCAGATCTCTAATGTGTTGCCGAAGATTTCAATGTAGTAACATGTACGGAAGAGAGGAGAGGCTGGACAGATTATCATAATCATGCTGAGATGGAACTATTCAAAGAGTTCATTGTGGATATGGGCTTAGCGGATGTTCCTTGTCTGGATAAACCTTTCTCATGGATAAGTAATGATGGCCGCTTCTTGATATCAGAAGGGCTGATGCAATCGTGGAATATCAACACTCAGTGGATAGGTAACAGGGACATTTCTGACCATTGTTCGGTATTACTGAATGATCAACTACACAATTGGGGAGGCAAACCCTTCAAAATTTTCAATGCATGTATGGAACACTCTAAATTTAAGAGGTTAGTTATTTCGACCTAGAATAACTCTGTTGTTGAGGGCTGGAAGTAGTTTTGTTTCTAGAAGAAGCTGAGGTTGCTCAAACAAAGCCTATGGTGTTGGAGTAAGGAGGTTTTTGGGGCTGTGGATCTTCAGATACAAAACAAATATAAGGAATTAAGTAATTTGGATGATAGGTTGACAAATGGAGATCTGGAATTTCTGGGTCAGAGGAGTGATGTGCTAGATGATTTCTGGAGACTTGTATGATACAAGGAGAATACCTTGCTGCAAAAATCTAGAGCGAGATGGTTGAAGGAAGGGGACCTCAACACAAGGTATTTCCACTCGTGTTTACGGGCCAGATACAGGCAAAATCAGCTGGTGGCCGTGAATACAGAGCATGGTTGGGTTGAGGATTTGAAAGTGTGAAGGAAGAAGTTAGAAAAAATTTCCAGAACCTGTACAGAGAACAGTCTTTTACCCACCCAAGTCTGGATGGAGTGCCTTTCAAGAAGTTATCCAATGCCACAAAAATTTGTTTGGCGCTGTAAAGGATGAGATTAAAGAAGTTGTTTGCTGCTGTGTGTAACACCACAAAAATTTCAACCCAGTAAGTAGGAACGTCAGAGATTTAATTAGAATTAATAGGAATCTATTTGTTTGTTTTAAAAGAAGAAAAAGATATATTTTGTGTAATTAAAATATAGTTAGTAATTAATTGAATAATGAAGAAAAATGAAGGAAAGTAATAAAAGTATTTTTATATAAAGGTCAAGTAGAAAAATTTATAAAATCAAAAGATATAATATTCTCGGTAATTAAAATCTATGTGACTAATTCAATGAAATTAATTGCTTGTGATAAAAGTTTCTCTGTGGGTAACTCTTTGTAATTAATTCTCTAGAATTAATTCTCTATAGTTACTTTTCTGTACCACTTGTCTGTGATTAAAATTCCTTGTAACTAAATTATCTGTGAGATTTCCTGTGGTTAAATTGTCTGTATTATCTAAATTAATTATTAAGTTGTAGTGTGGTGTGTATTTAAATTTAAATTATAAGGTTATCTATGGTTGATTTCTTGAGATGCCTGCTAGTAATTAATTGAGCTATGATAAATTACTAGTAGTAAATATTTAAAATATCTATCACTAAGTACTAATTAATTAATTGATTTCAAATTGGTTTTAATTATTTTAATTAAATTAAATTCTGAAACTTGCACGTCAAGTTATCGCTTATAAAATTCATCTGTGAGCAATTACTCTACAGAGAGAATTTTATAAGAGTTATTAAAAAGTTTTCATTTCATAAAAAAAAATTATATAGATGTTTCAAACTTTGGTTTTCAAAATTTAAAATCACGTCCCATTTCAATTTCACAGTGTAAAATTACACTATGTAATTTATAACTTAACACCTAAACTATCACCTCGCATCCCTTAACCAATCAAAATTGCATGCAAACCCCTCCCCACTCATTTTGAATCTCACGGCCACCACCACCCAACTCACACTCACATTTTCATTTCATAACTTAAGCATCAAGTGAAATTCAAATGCTCTCCTTTCTCTCTCTTCCCTCTCACACGGTCACAACAACAACAAACAGCACCCAAATATATTTTTCTCTCTTCTCTCTCTCCTTTTCTGTGTTCTAGCTGAGACTCCTACAGCAAGGAGGGAAGCCATTTGCTTCTTGCTCACCTTGCATGCAAGCCAAGGAGCAAGCTTTCCATCACCAAACTCAGTCAGCTTCATCCCTTCTCCTTCCTCTTTCTCCTCCACGGCCCAACAACCCCAAAGGCGAGGGAAATTTCCTTGTGGATTCTGTTTCAGTCTAAGTATGGTTGAGAGTTAGGGGACTCAACCACATACAGCATGCATGCCCCTCTATGGACTGTTTGTGTGAATTGTTTGAATGTTGCACGTAAAAATTTTGAGGGGAAAATTGAGCCTAGGACAGTAGCTGTTTGTGTGAGTGCATGCATGACCATGATAGTGTTTTTTATCTCTTTAATTTGGAAGGGATGGTCCCTGGAACAAGGGAAGCCATACCCATTTTCTTCAAACTCGTTTTTGTGTGTTGCATGTAGAAGGAGACTCTAAAATTCAAGTGACAGTGGCCGTAGCTTTGGGTTGCCCTGGACAGCCTCCACTGTTTCATGAATTTTGGAAGATCCAACCGTTGGTTTTTCACAAAATTTGATTTCAATGAAAATAAACAGGAAAAGGAACAACTTTTATTTTGACACCATGGATATAAAACCTCGTATTGAAGTTCATCTATGGCTTTCAAAATGGCTGTTCTGTTTTCGAGTTCCCCTGGAACATGTCTCGGTTTTTCTTAAATTTCTAATTGTACACTTAATGTTTTGTTTTTATTTTTGTGCCATTAAAAACTAAACAAAACAAGCTTTTTAACCATGTAATTTAATAAAATTATCAAGCACAATTTATAAATCAATTTTTCGAAGAGGGACAGAGCAATGGTTTTGAAACTCTGTCTGGAGCTCCAATTTTAGGTTGTAAAGAAAAAATTTCTGGGAGTAATTGGGAAAGAATTCGAAGGCATGGGATACCATTTTGGAAAGATCCAGATGTTATCTCTATACTGTAAAAATTCCAATTCAAAATTCTTTTGGTAAGTACCCAAAAATAAAATTTCTTTCTTGAAAGGATTTAATTAACCTGTCAACTTGTAGAATTTTAATAATTTTTTTATATTTTTACTAGTTAAGTGGGATACCAATCTAAAAAATAGATTTCAAAAGCTTTCGTTTCATATAAAAATTTCCTAGTTTTGAGGCCATTTAATGCAATCAATTTGATCTCACATTCAGTACTGCGAAAGGGAAATTTTCCCCTTCTTAGTCAACTTTTTGTTTAAATTATATTGATTGTGACCGTGATATAGTGTGTGACTTATGTGTAATTTATATAGTTATTGTTGTGAATGAAAGGGGCAATGGATACCATGTATCCAAGTATCCAAATTGTGATTTTAAGTCCCAAAGAACAAAGTTCTTGGGCAATGGTGACTTTGAATGATTGTGTGGAATTATTCCTTGAGTGTATGTTGTCTCTGTGATGTGTTCACAAGACTCGGGCGCGAGTACTTGCGATACTAGAATTTGATTCTAGTGATTATGGCAAGATCGCCATTGAACGATAATGATAAGCAAAAATTTAACAGAGAGTATTATTAATTAGCTTCAAGATTTTATTTAATTATTTTATTTTGTTTAATAGGAATTAATTTAATTAACTCTTTATTTTGTGCTTTGGACTTAGAAAAATATTTTAGGACCTTTGCGTGAAGGAATCATTGGTAAGTTACCAATTAATAAAATTTTAGAAATTGAGAGGGTAAGGCAAGAATAAAACTTAATAAGAATTGTGATGCGTGTTGCGAAAGTGCGTTTTTCGAGAATTGTGCAACGGAGACGCATGTGTATGGCAGAGCAATGGGATTATGAAGAAAGTCACATGGGGCTTTTCCCGGCTGTGAGAATACC
The DNA here is from genome assembly GCA_026413185.1 of Pueraria montana var. lobata. Classification (NCBI taxonomy): domain Eukaryota; kingdom Viridiplantae; phylum Streptophyta; class Magnoliopsida; order Fabales; family Fabaceae; genus Pueraria; species Pueraria montana. Next base: position 1,272,563 of record CM048653.1, read on the forward strand.
AAAGAGAGGGGCCGAAGTTCGAATGGCATGTTACGAAATGTGACGGTCACCCATAGAAAGGGGATGGAGGCAAGATGTCCTCGTTTATATATATGTTTTGAGCAGAGACGGGGTCTCATGCTTTGTGTCAATTCGACCGTCCAGTACCATGTGTAGCGGGACCCTACAGTGACGAGAAAGAATAATCCCGATAGGGAGAGTTGTTGAGGAGTCAGTCCTCAGAGTAATGGATGACCACAGATTGGTACCTGGGAGATGGTCGTGAGGCATGTTGACCTTGGAAGGTAGGCATCGAGTTGTACCATGGTGAGAGCCCGCCTTGTACCATGGTGAGGGTGTACTCCCAACAGTCATCCAACTCAAAACTGTGTGTAAGACCAGTTGCGTTGGAAAATTTCGGCTGCGAGAGAAAGTTGTTAAAGATGAAAGCGGAGAACGAATGACGTGTTCACCACAAGGTGATGGAGACGACTGTCTCATATGTGTATATTTTGTTTGGAGCCGAGACTGGGTCTCAGGCTGGGCATCAATTCATCCCGTTTTATACCATGGGCAGCGAAAACCCATAGCGATGAGTATGGATAAAGCTCGGTGAGAGAATGTTTGAGGAGTCAATCCTCGAAGTATGAATGACCACAGATTGGTACCTAGGAGATTAACGTGAGGCATGTTGACCTTGGAGGGTAGGCGCCGAGTTGTGACATTTCGTTCACATAGCCAACTTGGCAACCCTGACATAGCCATGAGACATTCTTCGGTTGGTGAGAGCTTGCCTTGTACCATGGTGAGGGTGTACTCCCAACAGTCATTCCACTCAAAAGTATGTAAGACCACTAAGTTCTGGGAGTTCCAGTGGCAGCTAGCTAGTGAGTTACAGTTTTCAAAGATTAGTTCTGGGAACGAGTAGGATCTAAGTGTGATAGTTAGAAAACCCCATCGTGGTGGTTAGTAGGATTGCACTATGACTTTTAAAGTCGTTCTGTGTGTACTGCTTGATGAAGCAGGAAGTTTACCCTTTGTTTGAAGAAGGTGGAGGGTTTGGTTATCTCTCCATATCAAACTGCTTTCATCCTTGGAAGGCAAATTTTAGACGGAGCTTTGGTGATCAACGAAGTGGTGGATTGGGCAAGGAGATTTCACAAGGAGTGTTTTGCTTTTAAAGTAGACTTCGTAAAAGCCCACGACTCAATTAACTAGGCTTTCATAGACTATATGCTTAATCGATTAGGTTTTGATGATAGATGGAAGGCATGGATAAAAGCTTCTATTTGCTCTAGTCGCAACTCAATCTTGGTTAATGGTTGTCCCACGAACGAGTTTGAAGCCCAAAGGGGTATAAAGAAAAGGGACCCCTTGTACCTTTTCTATTCTTGATAATAGCATAAGGATTATTGGATTTGTTTATAAATGAAGTGGAGTCAGGAGCCTACAAGGGCTTAAAGTTGGGGGAGGTGGTACAGTTTTCCATACTACAATATGCAGATGATTCTATTTTTCTAAGGGAGGCTTGTCATGACAACCTTTGGTCTATCAAGGAAATTCTTCGTGGTTTTGAACTTGCCTCAGGTTTGAAAGTTAATTCCTATAAGAGCAAAATTTATGGTATAAACCTGAATACTTATTTTTTACAAGCTACTGAGGAATATCTTCATTGTGGTACTGCTTCGCTGCCATTCAAGTTTCTGGGGTTACCTATTGGAGTAAATCCGAGAAGGTCAAAAACAGAGAAACCGGTAATCTCGTCTTTTCAGCAACGTTTGGCATGCTGGAAGGGCAAACATTTATCAATTGGGGGCATGATAGTAATCATTAATTCGAACCTCAATAGCCTTCCTCTCTATTTTTTTCTCCTTCTTCAAAGCCCCTAAGAAGGTACTAAAAATCCTCACTAGTATTCAGCGGAAATTCTTATGGAGTGGGATGGCGGAATTAGCAAAAATATCATGGGTGAGTTGGGACCGGGTCTGCAAACCAAAGTCAGAAGGTGGTTTAGGTGTGAAGAATTTGTTCCCTATTTAATATCAGCCTTTTGTTGAAGTGGAAATGGAGGTTTTTATAGGATCAGTTAGCTCTTTGGTACCCTTTATTGGGTATTAGATATGGGAATCTCCAATCCCCTGTGTAGACATCTCACTCAACTTCTTCTATCTGGTGGAGAGATATTTCAGGTTTGGAAGTGCAATCTCATTGTCCACAAAGATGGTTTTCAAATAATGTTGTTAGGAAAGTTGGGGATGGCTCACATGGGTTTCTAGACTGATTTTTTGATTGGGGACTCAAGATTATCTAAGTCATTTTCCAAATTGTATCAAATAGCTGAGGACAAACAGTGTTTGATCTCTGAAAAAGTTAACTAGTTAAATTCTAGCTGGGTTTGGAAATAGAGTTGGAGGTGCAGTTTATTTCAGTGGGAGGAGGTTTTATTCTCTGATTTATTGGAGTTGTTACGAAGTGCTTCTCTGCAGGTTAATGTCTCTGATATATGGTTGTGGAAGACTAATGCATCACAAATGTTCTCAGTAGCCTCAGCATACAAACTGCTCTCATCACAGTACTAGAGGTGGCAAAATGGATGGATAAGATAAATTTTAATCTGGATCATAATGGATCGGATCAAAATAATCCATTAATCCATTTTGATCCATTAAGAATTTATTTAAAAAATCCAATCCAACCTGATCCATTTGATAAAGATCCATCCGATCCATCTATTAACAATTTTTTCATGGATGGATATCCAATCCATCCAAAAAAATTATATTTTTCAAAAATTAATTATTTTTTATTTTTAAAAATTTTCTCTATCTTCTCTCTCCTCTCTCCCTCTCTTTTCTCTCTCTCCTCTGTTTGCCCTCTCTGTTTCTCCCTCTCCCCTCTCTTTCCATACAACTTACAAATTGCATATTATTTAATCTCCATTTGCATTGTATTACAGTTTTGGTTGGCTCAACCATGTTCATCCTATTAAAATCTTTTTAATTGAAATTCAACCAAGCTTTTAAAATCACAACTGTTGACAGAGAGCCAGCACGTATACTAGGATCCAACATTTATTTAACACTTAACATAAAGCGAATTTTAGGATATGTTTTTAAAATTTGTAAAACTAAAGATAATTTATTAAATTATTATAATTTATTTAAAATTTGTCTTTCGAATATTTTAAAATGTAAATAGATTTTTTATATGTAGATAAAAATTTATAATATATAAGATCGATGATAAACTTTTTTTAAAGACTAATAACTAATTTCTTATGCATATAAACATCTAAGTGTATCTGTTTTCTCATGTCTTTACTCTCCCTCCTCTCACATTCACTCATTTGAATACTTTAGTGGTGAACTTCACTCTCCTAACATGTATCTGATATATCTTCTTATACTTTTAAATTTTAATATCAATTTAACGGTTGGACAACATGTAACTTGAATATCAGAAATCAATTTCCAATATATATATATATATATATATATATATATATATATATATATATATATATATATATATATAATCTTCAAAATTCAAATATGTTCCTAACATGCATTTGATAAATTATCTTATACTTTTACTATCAACTGAACAATTTAACTTAACTTCTTATCTCTTTCAATCTATCATTTTCAAAATCTTTAGTTCTAACTTGAATTTGAATATTGTTTTAAAAGAAAATATCAATAATTAAAAATAACAATATATCACAACATAAGTTATTTATCATAAATCTAAAATATAATTTATATATTAAAAAAATTATTTATTACAGATTTTAATGATAATATAATTTATATATTGAGAAATATTTATTTATTATAAATTATAAATTTTAATTTTATGGAATCAACATTTATTATGTACAATGCACAGACTAAAATATTAGTTAATTAATTAATTTTAAAAATTAATATTATTGATCAAGTGATTTTTTAAATATTATTAATTAATAAAAAGGTTTTTAAAATCTAAAACGAAGGTGTTGGGACACTTACCTAATAGTAACACCGGCCTGGATAAAAGAAATAATCAACCGTAGTTGTGTATACGTTCTTTCTTTTTCTTTGTTTTTCATAAGAACGTTCTTTCATTTATCTACTTATATTATAATTATAATGTTTAAAAATTAGATAAAATAGGGGAGCTAAATTACTTTAACAGGTTAAATAAATGATATGTAGAATTTTCTATACAAAATATTTTTGGGAATTAGCCTAAGACCTGAAAATGTTTAATTTAATAATAATGTCCAGAAAAAAAAAAGGAAAACCGATATTAGTAATAAAAAGAATTTAGTTGCAGAGGGTCCTTGTTTATTGATCGAGAGAGAGGAGAGAGAAAGGGGAGAGAAAGAGTATTAAAAATCAATATGAAAAAAATTATGTTGGATTGATTTTGATCCATTAAGTATTAGTTAGATGATCCATTGGATTTTAGTGTAAAAGCGGATGGATTGTTATCCATCCATTTAATTTTATGATCCAATCCAATCCGATCCAAGTCTTTTAATGTTAACAATTGGATGGATTGGATTGGGTTTTACATGGATGGACTGGATGGATCACGGATAAACGGATAACTTTGCTGCCCCTACACAGTACCAATCACAGACAGGACCAAACTTGGATGAACATATATATTTAATAAATTTTGGGACAGTATTGCTCCATCCAAAGTGCTCACCTTTTCTTGGAGGTTGCTACAGGATCGACTACCTACACATACTCAGTTGCGCAGGAGGGGAATTGAAATCCTAAATTTTAATCATTCATGTGTTTTTTGTCATGCAAGCTCTGAAGATTGTAATCATTTCTTCTTGCAGTTTCCCTTTGCTAAAAGGGTATGCAGGCGGTTATGGCATGGCTTGGATTTTATTTTGTCCTCCCTCAGGATATTCGTCAGCTCTATATTCAATTGGGAGGATTCTTTCGCGGGAAAAGGCCTCGAAAGATTAAGCATTTATTTTGGCACGTATCTTGCTGGACCATTTGGAAATTGCGGAATAATATTATCTTTGAAAACGGAAAAGCAGAATTCATGGGGATTATGGCACATATAAAAGCATTATCGTGGCAGTGGTTGAGCTACAACAGAGGGATTAAACCGGGTCTTTTTTTCTCTTCCTGGTGTGTTAATCCTTTGGGATGCATGTTATAGTAACTCCATTATTACATACTGAATTTTTCTTTGATCAGTGGATCAAAAAGGATCATCTTCTAATACGAATATGGATCTGTATTAGATCAGATCCTTTGTTTGAAAAAAGGCTTTTTTGTGTTAGTGTAGCATACTGTACATCTTGTACACGTTACATTAGTATGTAAATCTTTTGACTATAATATTATTATACTTTTGCCTTTCAAAAAAAAATTATGGAGTCTAAAATTAATACAAATATCCTTGACAATAGTTTTAACGTCTTCAACTACAAATAAATATCATTTTATTCATTTTTTATATTTAAATTTATTTTTCCTTATCAAAAAACAATATTTTATATAAGCAAAGTTTTATTAAAAAAAAAAAAGAAATGCAAGAACTGCTCTAATTCGTACACAAAAACATATATAGACCTAACTACAGAATCAATATATCAATAAGAAATATCATTAAGCTCTATCCATTTTAGCCTTAGAACAAGTTCATGATCTAACTTTTACCTGATCTAAAATACTGTTGAAGTCAAAAGAAGCACCTCATCTAGATATGTCTTCCCCTCCCCACACATTATTCACCAGAGCTTCTTCCAACATGTCTTCTCAGAAAACGCTTGATTTGATCCCCTAGCCCACTCACATTGTAAGCGGAACTCTTCATGGCACATTATTCTTAACCCCCTATTTGATTTCTCCATTTTTTGCTGCATCTGCCACTTGTTTAAACACTTCCATGTAATCTGCATTCTCCTTTGACCCAGTGTCCCCTAAATCCTTAGCAAATATGCTCAAACCTTTTCAGATATTTATTTCCCATTCCATTTCCAGGATGATCTCTGTTACACTTCCTCATATCTGAATATAAAATTGATGCCCCAAAACCACTTGAAACACCTAAATGTGAAATCTCAAATATGGGTTGATGAGTAGGCTTCGCACCACCCAAGGTGTTAAATTCCCTCCTTGGGGAGGAGGCATGACTTGATTCACAACAGAATTCATACCCTGCCTTATAAGCGCTGTAACGCCCATAGCCCAGGCCATGGGATTAGGCAGAACAGCGGTGGAAGAGGGCAATCACGTGAAGGAGATGAAATGCATGAAGCACCCTCCACATACTTGTGCATGACATTAATTTTACTTTTTGTTAAGTTTTGTTGAAATGTATATTTTATTTTATGACATTAATTTAACTTTGTTAAGTGGACATAATTCATTTATCACATCTTTCTTTAATGGAACAAAAACGTAAATTTCAATAAGATAAAAGATTAAATAAAAAAATAACACAATTAAAATTAACTAGATTTTTAAGAACAAAATATACACTTATGTATTTTTTTTATTAGTACATGAGCTTTTTATTCACATATTACTTAAATGTCTCAATTACGCCTAAATTTATTTAAGTTCGATGAGCCCGATTGAGTTTGAGATCAAAAGAAAGTTAATTATTGAATAATTTAATTATAATGAATACATTTCTGTCTATGCTAATTGAATTTCACCTCTTGTTCAACCTATCTATTTTTCGGTAAAAAATCTTTCAAATTTGAAAAATGTAATTAAACACTTCAAAGAAAATAATTTAATTATAATTTAACTATCAATGTTATAAAATTTAGAATAACTTTCTCTTTAATTTCTTATTAACCTTTTCAGATTTATTTATTAATTTGTTGGACATTTCGGATCTGATGCGTTTAAACGTTCATTATGAAACAGTAGACAAAAATTTTAAAAAGTTAAACCACTCCGTTTATAAATAAACTTCAAAACGTGTTTATATTTGTAATGATATAATACTATAACAATATTTAAAAAATAAATGAAAAGATAAACACCGGAACTAGTCATAATGTAAATGTTGATGAATAAGTTCTAACTTTTAATATTTATGTAGTTACATATAAGACAATAAGTTTTTTGGATGAAAAGTTATTCAACTATTGCTATTGAAAAGTGATAAGTAACTGACGACACGTGAAAACTTAGAACAAGAGATTCATATCAAACATCTGGTGAAAGGTTAATTTCAATGAATATGAACTAGAACTAGAATTTTCAATAAAAAATACAAGAACAACTATCAACTTTCCTTCTTTTCCAGCACTATATTTTAATATGTATTAGCAGATAATTTCTCACCATATGATCAATATCAATTTGATGCTTAGAATGTTAGCCTTTTTTTTTTTTTTGATTGAAAATCTTTCTAAGAAAAGTTATAATTCAAGTTAATTAGTAGTTACATAACAGAGGATAAGTTTTCAAAGATGAGTAATGTACGACTAATGAGTATTGAGTAATGTCATTGTTGACACTCATTTTCAAATATGCTCTAGAAAGCCCTGGACACAATCAACACAAGATCACAAATTCAAATCATCATTGCTTGGACAGCTATCCAGATCTACAAGCAAATTAGAAAATATCAAAATTTAAGATTAGGATTGCTTTTTGTTGATATTTTGTGCAACAAAATAAATTCCATAAAATAAAGAGTTTCTTGCAACAATTAAAATTACAATAAAAACTACAAAATGACTGAGAACATCAAAGCAAATACAGGAGTGCCAAACCAAAGATTTGGACCTTAAACCTACATCTACAGTAACAACCAAAGGATTTATTTAGAGAGTGCCAGATTCCAACTTTATTCAGTTGTCTATGACTACAACTATTCAGCCAGCAATTTGAGCTTCACCAGCTTTATTCGATTCTTTGGCAGTGCAGTTTTTTTCTTCTGAACCTGCTTAACTACACTAGTCTTGCAATTTGAATTTTTATCAGCTAGCAATAACTTCAGCAGCCTCTTAAGTTGCCTCAAACTCATATTGTTGAGTTCATCAAAGCTCTTTCTCTGCAACAACTGGTTATGAAAAACTGATTGAATAGGAACACGATCTGTACTCTTTGGGTGGTGGACAGATTCTTTTGCCATAGTCTCGGGGCTCCTGGTATGGAATGGCAGTATCTTCTGAGGTGTGATGGATCAATTTGGCTCTCAAAACTATTTCCCAAAGGCACCTTATAAGTTGATGTGGTGTAATGGCTAGTTGATTATTGAAAAGGAAAAAATAAAATTTTCCATAAATTAAAAAGGTAATAGATTAATATGATTTCTTATTTTGAATTTATTTTACTTTTGACTTTCACAGCAGAAGAAGGTTAATGAATTGAATAATTTAATAAAAAGAATGTAATTAAATCAAACCAATCCAATAATCATTTTTAGTACAAAAAATCCAATTTGAACAATTTAATTAAAATTTGTACGATTTAGAAAAAAAAATCCTTTAAAAAAGTCAATCATTGAATAATTTAATCAAAAGTTTGAACAAATGCATTTATGTTTAAAGAATATCCTTTAAATTTTTAAAGAATAATAATAAGAATATCCTTTAAATTTTTAAAGAATATTTTGAAATATTATATATTTCAAATTTTATATTTTTTAACTTATGTTGTAAAAATTTAAAAATGTCTTTTTTTCATATTCATATTAATTTATTTTAGAATATTATTACTTAAAATATTTTCTTATAAACCTATAAATGTTTATCTTCTCGAATAATATTTTGAAAGACAAAGTCAACTCCTGGCTTAACCTTTTTTGGTATAGTGGAATAATTCTCATTTTAAGAATACGAGAACTTTAAATTTTATAACCATATGTCAATAGTCAAAATTAAAAGTTATTTAGTGGTTATAACTATCTATCTATCTATATATTATTTAAAACATAGTTGATGACTAGGACTGGTTGTCCACGTGTCACATAATGATGACATTTATAAAAAAGGAAATATTCATTGAATTTAAAATTCAAATAAAAAAACATTAATTGATTGTCTATTAATGTATTTTAATTGATTGTCCCATAAGACAATTTTAATTATATCTTCTAAATTGAGTAACTTTTATAACTATAGTAACTTTTGATTTATTATCACAATTTTTATAATTATGGTAATTAAGGTGATTACGACTAATATATATATATATATATATATATATATATATATATATATATATTCTAATTTGAATTAATTAAGGTAATTACGACTAATATATTAAGCATTCTTTCAGTTTTATTTCATTGGGTTTTTTTAATGTCTATTTTTTTTATCAGTGAGAAAAATTTTACGTCTATATATTTTATGTCTATATATACCAACATATCAGAATTGAAGGACTACCATATGGTCATCTTCGATTTTTCTTCCTTCGATTTGTTTAGTGTAACATATCGTAATACTAAAAATGATAAGCTCTCATTTTATGTTGATGATATAAAATGATGTTTCTTATTCCATGTTTGTGTTTAGGACAAACTTTGATAGTATTGACAAAAATAAACAACAAGTGTATTTTATGGTTCTCAATTATTTTTATTATTCTCAGTTGCATTATCACATTCTTGCTTATGCACTGCATTTGCTTTTGTAGCTCTTGCTTGCTGCATTTCTTAATGCTGAAGTTTCATGTACACATGTTTGCCTTATAGACAAAGAAGGTGGAAGGATTGTTCAACTTCGTGTTTCAAATAAAGATCGAAGCAATAATTAGATTCCATATTCGTTATTTAGAATATCATGTACATATTTAATTTTGTTCTTTTATAATATATTTTATATGGATGTAAGTAAGAAACATAACCTAAGTTGTGTTTTATCTTCTATATATTTTAAAGGATTATGAATTGAAAATTAGAAATTTTGTATTTTGTAAATCCAATTTTGTTAATTAAATTGTTATTTTTTAAAATAAACCTAGATGTGCATTCTCTTTATTTGTTACTAATATTTCTATTCAATTCCTTATTTAGAATATGATGAAGTAGTCTAATTTACAATAGAATTGGGTAGACGTATGAATAGTAGTCTAATTTACAATAGTCTAATTTTTTGACTTCAAACATTCAACACAAAATGATTATCATTTAACCCTTATTATTTGTTTCAGTTGCTTTAATAAATTTAGTTTAAAAAATTTTAAGTTTCAAAATAAATTATTTGTATAATAATATATAAAAAAATTCTCAATTAAATGTTAATTCTTTTATATGCCAAAAATATTATTTGAGATTATTTCTACTTTTATATATCAGTAAATCAAAATTAACTTGTTAATGTAACTAATGTAATTAATATTAATTTGTATTAAATGACAACATGCACAAATGAAATTAGACAAATACATTTCAAATTATTATTGCATTGATTTTAATTGTTTATATAAGATTAAAATCATTTGAATTTCTTTTTTACTTTTACATAGCAAAACATCATTTGAGATACATTCCATATAACACATAATTTTTTTTGCTTTTATATAACTATAATAATAATTGAGATTTTTCCTGCTTTTGTTTACCAACAAATCAAAATTCTTTTATTTAATTACTATTAAATAAGTTATACATAAATGAAATCAAGTGACAATATTTTATATTCTTGTTTTTTAGTTATTATTGCATCAATTATATGAAAATACAATTTGTTTGAGTTTTTTTTTTTGGCTTTTTTATACCAAAATTTTTACTTTTATATGTATTGTTTGAGATTCTTTTTATTTTTATATACTAACAAATTATAATTCATTAATATAATACCACAAAAGTTTCTACTTTTAAAAAAAATACCTGAGATATTACATATTTTACATAAAAATATATTAATATATCTAAATTACTATGATAGAAATTAAAATTTAGTTAAATATTTTTCAATATAAACTTATCTTAATCGTAAGCCTTTTACCTATTTTATTTAATTTTTAGTCATATTTTTTTTAAAAAGTTAAAAAATAATGATTCTTTTAAAATGAATAATGATATCACAATCATATTGACAAAATATTTGTCAAATTTATAATGATCATCATAATATATTTAAACATGCTTTTTTAAATAATGTTAAATAATTGTATTAATCAAGACAATTCAAATCCACATATATTCTAATCTACTCTATTGAAAATTTTGTTATAAAAAATTTTGTTTCAACAATCTTTTTTAAATAAAGTTAAATAAAGTAATTTTTTATAACAAAATATTGTAATAAAGTAATTCTAATACGCACAAAATATAAGTATAATAAAAAATTATGTTTTAAAAATATTTTTAAAAAGTAAATTAATTCAATCTTACTGTATGATAATGATATAATAATATAATATGAATGCAGTTAATTTTATTTTATATAATTGATAGAATTGATCAAATTAAATGGTCTTGATTGTAATTAATAATAATACAATTGATTGCAATAAGATGGTAATCAAAATTTTGCAAAAAGAATCTTTCCTTAATATTACGATTATGTTTATATTTCATAACTGATAAATAAATATTACTATTAACTGATTTATACAATTGAGTTAATATTACAATTATATCAAATATGAATATCAGTATGATTATATGATAGTAAATATAAAGCAGACAATACTACATATTTATTATTAAATTAATGTTATATATCTTAAAGAAATAATGAAATGAAATATAAATTTCTAATAAAGATTAACATACTATATATATTTATGTGGTTGATTTGCATTTATGACAATAGATGGATGTGAACCCAACCCGACCCAATTAGTTCGGTTAGGATTTTTTGAGGGTTTGGGTCAAACCCGACCCAACCCGTTCAAACCCATTGGTGTACGGGTCGGGTAATGGGTTTTGCTTTTTGAACCCGTGATCCAACCAGACCCAACCCGTAGCATGAAATTAAATTAAATTATATATATATATATATATATATATATATTATTAAATTAAGAAACACAAAACATTATATTTTTTTTGCTAATTTTTAACCACACGAATTATATTTCTCTTTTTTAATTGTTTCTATTTTTTGTCTTGATTTTGTTTATGTTTTCTCATGCCAATATAATAGTTTATTTCTATCTAAAATAAAATATTTGTATTAGCATTGAAACCATTCATTTATTAATCAAATATTGTCACAATTTGGTCTCTTTGGAGGGTATGTAGTCATTATATATTTGCAAAGCTCTAGGAAGAAACAAAATTTTGTTCTAAAAAATTCTAATTTTTACAAAATAAAAAATATTTTTTAAATGTTCAGACCCGATTAACCCAACCCGACCCAACCCCGTTTACTGTTTGTAAAAGGGTTGGTTCGATTCGGATTTTACAATAAAATGGAACAAACCCGGCCCAACCCAACCCGTGAACACCCCTAGTTGTGATTCTCAATTGTCTTTTTTTTCACATTATCTTTTAAAAAAATAAATAAGTATTTGACAATTTATTTATATTATTTAATACATGAAAAGACAATAGTTTTTCAAATAAATTTAAAGAAAATTATAATGAAAATATTAAATTGCTATTTATCAAAATAATATAGTAAATTGTTATTTTTAATTTTTAATTTTATTTATAATTCATTTTTCAAAATGTTAGAAAATGTCTCTCCCAATCATAAAATATTACAATATCATATCAAATTTAATACAAATGAATGTGATATATGCCATTGTGCTTATATGTAATCATTTAAATATGTGTTCTTAAATTTATTTTATTTCATTCATTCGCTTAATTTTGTTTCCAATATTTAGAGGATGTTAAATTAATGAACTCCATAAAAAATATTTTAATGGAACAATATGTGATTTCTTTTAGTTAAAATTAATGTTCTTATTATTTTCATCTTATTTTTGTTATATGGTTTTTTTTTTTTAATCAAGAGCTAGGAATGAGGAAGCATCACTATAGAACCTCACATCCCAACTAGGTTGGCACCTGAAGAACTAAAGATCCTATGCAGCCACATCCCCAAATTTATTAAAGCAGAATAAAAGTCAAGAGACAAGATTACATCATGGGGGGACCAAACCAGACCCATGAGAAGATAACTAACAAAATCTATAGTTAGACATTCCTATTTTGTTTCGTAAAAATTCCTCCCTAAGAAAATTAGGTAGCACATCCCACCAAGTGAAGCCTTCATTTGAAATACCATAAGAGGCGATCTTGTCTGCATAGCAATTTCCTTCCCGGAATATATGACTAATCGTAAAACGAATCATTCTAGACCTGGTGATGCAATTCTCCCATTTATTCCTCAAGTTCCATGGGACTAAGTTTGGTTTTTGAAATGCTTGAACTACAAGAGTAGAGTCAGTTTCTAACCAAATAGCAGACCAACCTTTTGCTTGTGTAATCTCTACAGCCTTTAATACCGCCATCAGTTCAGCTTGAAAATAAAAATTAACTCCCAGATGCAAAGCAAAACCTCCCACAAAACTACCAATACAATCACGAAAGATTCCCCCACATGCAGCCAAACCAGGAGACCCCCCGAGCAGCACCGTCAGTGTTAACTTTTATCCAGCCATGTGGAGGAGGTTGCCAACATACCTCTTTAATACACTGAGCTTTATTTGGATGAACTTGAACATAAAAAGCTTTTAGGATATTGAACTCAGTCATACTTGAGTACATAGTACCAGAAGAATAATTCCCTGAAAGAGAAACAAATGTCACTATATTCTGAATTAGTACCTGCTTGGGAACAACACAATTCTCAAATCTCTGTTTGTTTCTGCTATACCACACAAACCATGTCACATTAATGATCCCAGCCAACACCACATCAAGAGCCTGCGAACTGAATTGTTGATTACATATGGACAAAATGGAAAGAGGTGAAGATAAATCTATTCCAATATGCAAAGTTGAACATAACCATTGCCATAATTCAACTGCCAGAGGACAAGAAAGGAATAAATGATCAGCTGTTTCAAAATGTTTACCACAATGTAAACAGACTGATACCATGACTAAACCACTTTCACGCAACTTATCATCAGTTGGTATCTTTCCATGAATGAATCTCCAGAATAAAAAAGATTTGGATGGTGGAATAGCTTTCCTCCAAATAAGTTTGTGCCAAGAAACTGTCGGAGAATTCGACTGAACAAAGCAATAAGCCTATCTAAAATTAAGTTCTCCTGAAGAAGCAGGAGACCAGATCGCGGCATCATTTTTTGGTATAATAGGGATAACAGTTTCTTTAATGGCCATACTAACAGCAGGGAGATTTATTTCAATCTCCCAGGGAATATGCCAAACACCATTTTGTATGAAATTACTAACCTTAGCAAGCAACTGATTACATATGTATTCAGGAATATTTGCTAACTCTGAAATTGGTCTATCCAACCATTTGTCTGTCCAAAAGCTAATTGATTCCCCATTTCCTAGCTGCCAGCAAAAAATTTCCTCCACAACCGGTAACCATGCTTTAATCCCTGGCCAAACCGAAGATCTCACATAGGAAGATCTCCTTTGTTATATGGTTTAATTTGTCTATATATAAAAAAAAAATTAACTTCAAGAAAGTGACATTGTGAAATTTAAAATTATAGTTGTATTATAATTTTTTTTAAAAATGAGTTGTATTATAAAATAAACACATCTAATTATTTTTTTATTATTTTTATTAATGAATAAGTTTCTTTTTGCGGAAATTTGAATTAGTTTTATATCATTTTAAAGTAATATAACAAATTAACAACATTGTCAACATACTTTATACATACAAAAAATTCATTCCCTCCTCAATAAATTTGTGCATTGCACGGGTACTATCTAGTAATTACTTAAAAAGCCATGTGTATTCACTACAAGAAAATTGGGAAATTGCGGCACTTGATTCATGGCGATTTGTTAGTAACCGCTACTGCTTAACATTTGCAGCAGTTTTTCGCAACCACCTCAGAATTATTAAATTTCATTTTAAAAATATTAAAATAATAATTACCCACATATCCCCTTATAGACTTTCACTCACCGGCCTTTGCCAAATCTCATAATTTGACCTTCCTCTTCTCACAAAACCCTAAATCCTTTTTTCCCTCTCGTGCTCCCCTGTTCCCTTCTCTTCATTTTTTCTCCTTTGTCACTGACAACACGAACGACACCAACAAACCCTCCACCAAGATCTCCTACGAGTGGGACGAGGACTAGCAACCCGAGCCTGAAGCATCGTCCTTTAAGCTTCCCGACTCAAACCCTCCCAAGGATGAATGGCAAGAAGAAAGGGGAGACGCATCGGCGGCTACATAATATTGATGATGGGAATGGAACTCTGGTTGTCGACGTCAACGTTGTGTAAGGGACCTAGCTTTAGATCTGGGTTAGGTTAGTGTTTCCTACTAAGGTATCAGAGTTGGTGACTCAGTTAGAAGTGACGAACCCTACCTACTCATTCTAGAACAAATCTCGTGGTTCTGGATGCAAAAAAAGAGAGGGCATGCTAAGCAGAGAACATCGCATCCAGTGCATAAGAAAGCTATTGACACATTTGGGCATAGAAGTCGCTGTTAGAGGCGTGGCAAGGTTAGTTCAATCATGCTCTATTTGGTTTTGAAAATTTCTTCATCTGTGTAATTTTTACTGAAATTTCCTAGGTTGCAATTGAAGGAAACAGAAGACAAAGTTGCTGTTATATGCTAGATATGCAATCCAAAGTTGAGAAGGAGATGGGATTTGTGCAAGGTGCCTCCTAT
Source organism: Pueraria montana var. lobata (assembly GCA_026413185.1). Lineage (NCBI taxonomy): Eukaryota > Viridiplantae > Streptophyta > Magnoliopsida > Fabales > Fabaceae > Pueraria > Pueraria montana. The sequence goes on from CM048653.1 coordinate 1,288,270, forward strand.
ATCTACTTTCTTTCTTTGTGATCTTAAACTCATTTATTAATCGGTACTTTTTTCAATTCTGTAAATATTTTTAAAAAGTTATCAATTTTTTTCTATAATATTTGTGAAATAATCTGTTTGAAATAATTGTTCTGTTTGTATCTATCTTTATATGTGTCTCCTTAAGAAGGTACACGTATCAAGTAATTAACAATTATGTATGCAAAAGCTACCAATTTTTATATGATGCTCAAGTGATTATTTGGTTTGCAAAAAAAAAAGGCATCGGAAGTTCAAGGAGTGCTTCAATATATTGAGGGGTTGCAAGGTTTGTGCAGTTCTCCTGTCTCCTTTTGTTCATTTGTATTAGAGACACTTTGGGTTTGTTTGATTTGCTAAAAAGTGGAGGACAAAACAGTACAAAAATTTTTGTTACCTGTTTGATTGCAAAATTGGTTGTGGAATAGAACAAAACATAAACACTTGTACCCCATTAAACCATGGGACAACTTTTTTTCCCATGTAAAAAATAGTTAAAAGACAAAAATACCCCTCCCTAATCATTTTCTCTCTCCCTTACTTCTCCTCCTCCCACTCTCTTGTTCCCACTACATTAGATAACTATTGTAAACTGTCTTCCACATTCTGATGCAGTGACAGTCCTTCATATTGGCATTTTTTTTGGTTTACGAGCCTTCACTTGATGTTACGATTGTGTTTTTATTCACTGGAATTGTGCCAGAGATCACACCACAGCACAAAAAGGGAGGTCACGTGTGGTGGGGGAGACGTCCAGGTGCTTATTCCACATCTAATTTTAATTTGAATGCAGCAAGGCACTAGCATCCGTGAAAAACCATTTGAACTTGTCTTCAATCAATCAATTGGCTTGGAATCATGAACAACCAACAATTGCAAAAAAGGCATTGACATATCTTAGAGGAAAAAGGCTTATCGCAACAGAGAAGAAGTTACGCAATGAACTTTTAAATTTTTTAATATAATAATAGTAATTGATAAAAAAAAATATTTAAAATGATATTATTGTAAATTTGATATTATTTTACTTGTGCTGTCTATTGTGCACCAAACAATGTACATAATAAAAAGTTGTTCTGTAACTTAAGTATTTGTCCTGTACTGTCCTCCTTGTGTTGTACTGTGTTGTGGATCAAACGCACCCTTTGGTTTGGAGATTTGAGTTAAGTTCATATTTTGATAACATGGAGGGGAGGAACCACCAACATAGAAGATGGCAACAAGGGTAGACAAACTTGATGGAAAATAGGACTTTTACCTCAGGACATTCAGTAAGTCCTAAATTACTATCAATATTCAATAAAATACCTTGAACATCCTTACTAATCTGTTACAATGAGTCTTAGCTTTTGTATTAAACCAACAATGCTAATTTTGCAGGGCATGTACTTGATTTCCGCTTCAATCTTTCTTTTCCCAAACACTAGTGACTAGAAGTGCTTTTATAAGGTTGACCATATTCCTACTTTGAATGCAGCATGCCACTTTTTTTTAAGGTTGTTACTCTTGCAGATAAAATATGATAGGTAATATATTTGTGTATTTCTTAACCTCATCTATATATATATTCTCTCTCTATATTTCTTAACCTTAACTTTGATGTGAGTAATATATTTGTGTAACTATTTCCAGGTTATTGAAAGAAAGAAATAAATAGTAGTGCATGTCCCCATTTTTTTTCCTTATATGTTTAAATTGAACTTTAAGTGGGTGGCTTCAAGATTGTCCCTTTGTTTCTTGTTTACATATTTCATTCTCTAGCTATTAAGAAGTGGAAGAAGACACTATTGAAGGAACACAAGCAAAGTGCCAAGTCCTCCATGTTCATCAACAAGCAAACTATGATAGAGAAAGAAAGAAATACTTTGAATTTGTTTAGAAAATTTGAAGTTTTTTTTTTTTTAGTATTCAACTCTAAGTAATTAATCTTACGAGTTTGTGAATTGCTTAACTTGTAATTGGTGTAAATGTGATAGCATTTTACAATGATTGCTTGATAGGCTCATTATTTCATTCACGTGAAAGGCTCATTGTATTTAAGTATTGGTGTATTATGATTGTTCAATGGGCTCACTGTTAAGAACTTTGCGTATTAAATAATGGGGTAGTTCAGAAATGCACAATATATATATTTTTAAATTAATCAACAAATAGCGGCAGTTACACAACTGTCGTGATGTTAAATAATGATTTTTTTTAAAACAGTAGCGACGGTTTTGAAACTGCCTTTAGATTAAATATAATTTTTTATTTTGCCAAATTGTGGCGATTGTAACCACCGCAACTTTTCCTCTCAGCGGTTTGTGTGGTGGTTTTAATAACCACAGCAAGAAGACCTCTCTGACGCTTAAAACAATGGCAGATATAAAACCGTCATGAATGTCAAATAGTGGTAGTTGGAACCGTCGCAAACTGCATTTAAAACTGCCGCTACTTGCCATTTTATTGTAATGATTTTTTTTCTTTAACCTTGATCATTCAATTAATAGCATCTAATTGTTTATGTTTATATATATGGGAAGTTGTAGGTAGATGGGTCCAAATAAAAGAAGATAATGAAAGCTTTGACAAAGGTAATCAAAAGTCAACAATTGAAGATTTCATTATAGCGCTATGTCAGTCAACAATGGCAAGTGAGAGTCAACAATAAAAATCTTTATAATTTAAAAAGTAACAGTGGTGCAGTATCCTAAGCACTGCAATTTCCCGCCTAATACATGCATTATTTGCTTAATCAGTCTCTTAATAAGACTCCAACTTCTCACCTGATGCATATAGCAAATAATGCATTAAATGCGTTGCTTGGTTTCCATATGCAGCATTTAACAAGGTCAATTAAAAGAGGAATTTTGAAAGGCTTCATTTGCCTATTAATACTCTGCGTTTCAAAATGAAACATTTTGATCTCACAATCCATTACTTTTCTCATTCGTTTTGTTAGTGTCAACACTGCTACATTAAGGTAAATTGTTTGCCTTCGTTCTAAACATCTAAATTTTACTTATTTCATGCTTTGAAGCTTTATATTGGTTTTTGTTTCTGTAAATTCTTCTTCAAAATTTGCTGCCTTCGTTCTCAACATCTACATTTTAATTATTTGTTGTTAAATTTTTGAAAAATTCAGGATGGCCGCAGCAGACAATGAAGGATTCAACAAGTCATTTAGGACATTTGCAACACAGTAGTCCCCATTGAAGGTTTGTTTAATTTTTTTTAAATTATAAAGATTTAATATTGTATATTAATCTTTTTTTTTTGTTTCAGGATGATATTAAGATTGATAATCATTTTAGTCATTTCTGGATAGGAGAATTTGGAAGAGGGACTGCATATTTAATGGACCCTAAAGGCAATGTGTCTCAGTTGGAGATTTTGGAGATTTTATAATTTGAATAAGGATCAGTTTTTAGTTCTACATTATCTGGTTGTGAATTGTTTTGACATAAAGATCTTTGACATAGATCTGGAGAAAGTAAGTTATCCTCGGTTTGATGTTTCATTGAAACCACCACGATAGTTGGTTTCTCACAATTTCTACAAATGCATAAAATGTAACATTGGACGAGTAAAGGTTAGATTTCAATACCATAATAGTTTAGCATTTTGTGTTTTATTGTTTCCTCAATGTGTTGTTGAAATTTAGACGTTTCTTAATATTTCACATTTTGCAAATATTTATGCTGGATATGATACCCATTGGTCATGGTTTTACTCTATTCCACAGAAAGTCATCCATTGTTGGTGATGTGTTTCTGAAGGATCCTGAGGTAAACTAGCACTCTCTACAGTGCACCAAGGATGATAAAAAGGATTTGTTGTTTTTGTCTACAAGTGTAGTAAACATGGCTAATTTCTATAATCTGAATATGAATAATAAAATCTGGCTTCATTATATGGATGATTGCCATTTTGAGTCAAGGATATTCTCTGTTGATGGGGATGAAATAAATTATCCCGTTCCAATTGAAGATTCAGTATCAGATGTGGAAGTTGAAGAATTTGTGGAGCATGCTTTACATTTGGAAGAACTCAACGGTGGATTACATTGGACCCGTTTGGAAAAAAAATCTCTGGCTAATGGTCATCAAACAATGGTTAGTTGAAATATATTATTGGTAAATCATTTTCCTCATTACTTTTTAACAAATTTTGTTTATTGTTTAGGTAATCCTGCAAGGTTTGTTGATAATCTGGTCAGCTTAGACTAGAAACAGATCTTTTTTTGCATGAAGGTGGGCGTAGGTCTGATTGCAAACTTAGGGGCAGAAAAAGAAGGCTTAAAGAGAAATACATCGATTCTAGATGGTACGAGTTCGTGAAGGATGCGAGATTAAAGAAAGGAGATATTCTGAGCTTGGGTTGGATTGATGACCCTCATGTTTTGTTTGTGAATGTCATCAGGATGTGAAAGATTATCTGAATTCTCTACTGGTCCTTCTAATATTGGGTTTTTTGGTGCTGTTTTTGTTTATGTTTTAAATAGACCCAATTCATATGTTTCTGTTTTATGATACATTAAACGAACAATTAGAACTGCTGCTCTGAAGGGTTTAATTTGTTTATATAATTTGATGCAGTTTTATTTTCAAATGACGTTTATTCATTTTTAGCTTGAAAGGGTAGTGTGTGATAGCAGAACATGGTTTCTGCATTAATTAACAGGCATAATAAAATGTTTAAAATAGTTATAAGTCATAAACATGATTTGTTGTAATATAATTTCGTATATCAAATCGTTAAGATGGTTATAAATCAAGAAAATCTATCACGTGGCCCAAATTATAAAGATTTTTGTGTATGCAATGTTTAAAATGGTTATAAACAATGAATATTTATGATTAGGCTCAAATTAAAGTTAGATCAGTTTTAGTTATAATCAAAAGTAATTCATTTTTGTAAGTCTAACATCTATTTTTGGTTTTCAAACAAATTTTAATATTGAAAATTAATTTTCGAGTATCTTACTTAATCTCAAATATCAGTAATTTTAAAAGGATAAAATCATGCTTCTATAAGCTGAATTTTAGTTTAATAAAGTATTTTAGTTTTAATTAAAGTAGTTTAAGTTTTAATAGAAAGTACTAAAATTGTACTCAAATTTATAACTCTACATGAAATTGTTAGGTTTTCCAATTATTTTTAAGTTTAATATAATTGTTTAGTATCTTACTTTGTCTCAAAAATAAAAAATTATAAAAGCAGATAATCATACTTTTATTTGTAAAAGATTTAAGTTAAAGTAGTTTTTATAATCAAGTGTACCAAAAAACCTAAAATTTTTTAACCTTAAAAACTAATAGTACTTTATTTTTAAATGTAGAAAATCCTACTACTATAACCTAAATTTTAAGATCATGTTTTATATAATTTTGTAACCGTACTTTTATAAGCTCAAATTCAAATTCCTTTTATATTTGTAATGATATTGTAATCAAATTTAGAACCATCAATAAAAAGATATATAGGGGTACTGATTATATGATGAAATATACAAGCATATAATTAATTTTAAAGTTATCATAATCTAATTTTTAATTTTTGTCATTCAATATATTAGAATATCTAATTCCATATTGTTGTCTATTTAATTTTTAAACTTTTTTGAAAAAGGCATGCAAAATATCAGGATAAAGTTAACATTCCAACTATGTTGGCACCTTATACCCTATCCGTCCTCTACCGCATACTTGAATTTATTAAATAATAAACCAAAAACAAAGAACATGGAGGGACTAGGCCAGGACCCATGTTAACAAAAGCAAAACCTATACTGTGGTAAACCCATCTTATCTCGCTGAAGGGGCTGTAAAACAAAATTTGGCACCGAATCCCACCAATAGGATCCCACATTATCCACTGCATAGTTAGATAATCTGTCAGCATAAACATTGTCCTCTCGATATATGAGGGTGATTGTGAACTGTAAAGACTTGGTCAAGGTAAGACAGTTTTTCCAGTGATTGAGAATCTCCCATGGAACCATGTCAGTATTCTGAAAGGTTTGGAGAAGCAACATGTTGTCACATTCAAACCATAAATTTGGCCACTGTTTTCTGCAAGCATGCTCAATGGCGATAATCGCACCCCACAATTCAGCTACAAAAGCAACCTGCACCCCAACATAAGAAGAGAAAGCTCCCAAGGCATCGCCATTACAGTCTCTAAACAAACTACCACAAGCAATGTGGCCCGGACATCCTCTTGATGAGCCATCAGTGTTGTGTTTTACCCATCCCAAAGGTGGTAATTGCCATAAGACTTCTGTGAAGTTAGGCACTCTTGGTGGGTGTCCATCTATATTGAAAGCCTTGATAATGGCGAATTTGTCCATACAAGGCCTCATACTCCCAAGTGTATTAAAATGTTCATAACCTTTTCCCAATACAATATTCATAATCATATTGGTAGCTATCAATATACACTTTTGTTTTTAAAATAAAAACCTCACCCAGAATTTATTGTTTTCCAACATGAAGAATATATGAAATCGAAGTTGGGGAGCGCATAACTAATAGCATGGACGAAGAAGATATGTCAGTCAATGTTGTAAGAGTCCAAGATTCACAACCATTTTTGGAGGCTAGGGATAGTGGCAGATCTCCATCTAGGGGTGAGGGTTATTCTATGAAGGACGCATCTGACTTCGATATATGCAGTAATCATAGGAACAAAGCGAAGTTAGAGAGTGACGTGGCTGTCAAAGTTTGGGGTTTAGCAAAATCTTTAGGGGTCAGAGGCTCTCAACAGGACAATTCATATGTGAAACTGATACAATTTATGGAGGATAGGGACAAAGATGCTAAGCAGAATATAGGGGTGCAATCTTGTGATCTATGAAGATACTCACATTGAACATCAGAGGGGTGAGAGATAGGGCTAAGAGGCGTCGTCTCAAAGCTTTAATCTAGGACACCAAGGTGGATTTTTGCCTGCTATAAGAAACAAAGTGTTTTCAGATATCAGAGTGGGAAGTCAAAGAGATGTTGGGGGAGCAGAGATTGGTTGGCTAGTTTCGCCATCGGTGGGCTTAGTAGGAGAATTACTGTGCATATGGAAAGAATATTTGTTTCAGCTCAAGTTTCACTTCCAAGGGGAGGGCTTTCTAGGGGTCGCGCTGGAATGTAAAAAATCAGGGGCTGTGTGCTTTGTTGTTAACGTTTACTCTCCTTGCTCTATGGAGGATAAAACTAGTTTGTGGAGGGATTTTGTTATGTCTAGGAGAGGTTTTGGTTCAGATCTCTAGTGTGTTGCCGAAGATTTCAATGTAGTAACATGTACGGAAGAGAGGAGAGGCTGGACAGATTATCATAATCATGCTGAGATGGAACTGTTCAAAGAGTTCATTGTGGATATGGGCTTAGTGGATGTTCCTTCTCTGGATAAACCTTTCTCATGGATAAGTAATGATGGCGGCTTCTTGATATCAGAAGGGCTGATGCAATCGTGGAATATCAACGCTCAGTGGATAGGTAACAGGGACATTTCTGACCATTGTTCAGTATTACCAAATGATCAAGTACACAATTAGGGAGGCAAACCCTTCAAAATTTTCAATGCATGGATGGAACACTCTAATTTTAAGAGGTTAGTTATTTCGACCTAGAATAACTCTGTTGTTAAGGGCTGGAGTAGTTTTGTTTCTAGAAGAAGCCGAGGTTGCTCAAACAAAGCCTAAGGTGTTGGAGTAAGGAGGTTTTTCGGGCTGTGGATCTTCAGATACAAAACAAATATAAGGAATTAAGTAATTTGGATGATAGGTTGATAAATGGAGATCTGGAATTTCTGGGTCAAAGGAGTGATGTGCTAGATGATTTCTGGAGACTTGTACGATACAAGGAGAATACCTTGCTGCAAAAATCTAGAGCGAGATGGTTGAAGGAAGGGGACCTCAACACAAGGTATTTCCACTCGTGTTTGTGGGCCAGATACAGGCAAAATCAGTTGGTGGCCCTGAATACAGAGCTTGGTTGGGTTGGGGATGTTGAAAGTGTAAAGGAAGAAGTCAGAAAAAACTTCCAGAACCTGTACAGAGAACAGTCTTTTTCCCGCCCAAATATGGAAGGAGTGCCTCTCAGGAAGTTATCCAATGCCGATAGAATCTTTCTATCAGCTCCTTTCTTAAAGGACGAGATTAAAGAAGTTGTTTGGCGCTGTGTGTAACACCACAAGAATTTCAACCCAATAAGTTGGAATGTCAGATATTTAATTAAAATTAATAGGAATCTATTTGTTTGTTTTAAAGAAGAAAAAGATATATTTTGTGTAATTAAAATATAGTTAGTAATTAATTGAGTAATGAAGAAAAATGAAGGAAAGTAAGTAATAAAAGTATTTCTATATAATGGTCAAGTAAAAAAATTTATAAAATCAAAAGATATAATATTCTCGGTAATTAAAATCCATGTGACTAATTCAATGAAATTAATTGCTTGTGATAAAAGTTTCTCTGTGGGTAACGCTTTGTAATTAATTCTCTAGAATTAATTATTTATAGTTACTTTTCTGTACCACTTGTCTGTGATTAAAATTCCTTGTAACTAAATTATCTATGAGATTTGTTGTGGTTAAATTGTCTGTATTATCTAAATTAATTATTAAGTTGTAGTGTTGTGTGTATTTAAATTTAAATTATAAGGTTGTCTATGGTTGATTTCTTGAGATGCCTGCTAGTAATTAATTGAGCTATGATAAATTACTAGTAGTAAATATTTAAAATATCTATCGCTAAGTACTAATTAATTAATTGATTTCAAATTGGTATTAATTATTTTAATTAAATTAAATTCTGAAACTTGCACATCTAGTTATCGCTTATAAAATTCATCTATGAGCAATTACTCTACAGAGAGAATTTTATAAGAGTTATTAAAAAGTTTTCATTTCATAAAAAAAAATTATATAGATGTTTCAAAGTTTGGTTTTCAAAATTTAAAATCACGTCCCATTTCAATTTCACAGTGTAAAATTACACTGTAATTTATAACTTAGCACCTAAACTATCACCTCACATCCCTTAACCAATCAAAATTGCATGCAAACCCCTCCCCACTCATTTTGAATCTCACGGCCACCACCACCCAACTCACTCACATTTTCATTTCCTAACTTAAGCATTAAGTGAAATTCAAATGCTCTCCTTTCTCTCTCTTCCCTCTCACACGGTCACAACAACAACAAACAGCACCCAAATCTATTTTTCTCTCTTCTCTCTCTCTTTTTCTGTGTTCTAGCTGAGAATCCTACAGCAAGGAGGGAAGCCATTTGCTTCTTACTCACCTTGCATGCAAGCCAAGGAGCAAGATTTCCATCACCAAACTCAGCCAGCTTCATCCCCTCTCCTTCCTCTTTCTCCTCCACGGCCCAACAACCCCAAAGGTGAGGGAAACTTCCTTGTGGATTTTGTTTCAGTCTAAGTGTGGTTGAGAGTTAGGGGACTCAACCACATACATCATGCATGCCCCTCTCTGGATTGTTTGTGTGAATTGTTTGAATGTTGCATGTGAAAATTTTGAAGGGAAAAATTGAGCCTTGGACAATAGCTGTTTGTGTGAGTGCATGCATGGCCATGATAGTGTTTTTGATCTCTTTAAATTGGAAGGGATGGTCCCTGGAACAAGGGAAGCCATACCCATTTTCTTCAAACTCGTTTTTGTGTGTTGCATGTAGAAGGAGACTCTAAAATTCAAGTGACAGTGGCCGTAGCTTTGTGTTGCCCTGGACAGCCTCCACTGTTTCATGAATTTTGGAAGATCCAACCTTTGATTTTTCACAAAATTTGTTTTCAATGAAAATAGACAGGAAAAGAAACAACTTTTATTTTTAGATGATGGAGAGAAAATCTCGTCTTGAAGTTCATCTATGGCTTGCAAAATGGCTGTTCTGTTTCAAGTTCCCCAGGAACATGTCTCGGTTTTTCTTAAATTTCTAATTGTACACTCAATGTTTTTTTTTGTGCCATTAAAAACTACACAAAACAAGCTTTTTAACCATGCAATTTAAGAAAATTATCAAGCACAATTTCTAAATCAATTTTCGAAGAGGGACAGAGCAATGGTTTTGAAACTCTGTCTGGAGCTCCAATTTTAGGTTGTAAAGAAAAATTTTCTGGGAGTAATTAGGGAAGAATTCAAAGGCATGGGATACCATTTTGGAAAGATCCAGATGTTATCTCTATACTATAAAAATGATGTTATCTCTATACTATAAAAATTCCAATTCAAAATTCTTTTGGGAAGTACCCAAAAATAAAATTTCTTTCTTGAAAGAATCTAATTAACCTATCAACTTGTGGAATTTTAATAATTTTTGTAGATTTTTACTAATTAAGTGGGATACCAATCTGAAAAATAGATTTCAAAAGCTTTCATTTCATATAAAAATTTCTTAGTTTTGAGGCTAATTAGTGCAATCAATTTGATCTCACATTCAGTACTGCGAAAGGGAAACTTTCCCCTTCTTAGTCAACTTTTTGTTTAAATTATATTGACTGTGACTGTGATATAGTGTGTGACTTATGTGTAATTTATATAGTTATTGTTGTGAATGAAAGGGGCAATGGATACCATGTATCCAAGTACCCAAATTGTGATTTTAAGTCCCAAAGAACAAAGTTCTTGGGCAATGGTGACTTTGAATGATTGTGTGGAATTATTCCTTGAGTGTATGTTTTGTCTCTGTGATGTGTTCACAAGACTCAGGCGCAAGTACTTGCGATACTAGAATTTGATTATAGTGATTATGGCAAGATCGCCATTGAACGATAATGATAAGTGAAAATTCAACAGAGTATTATTAATTAGCTTCAAGATTTTATTTTATTTTATTTAATAGGAATTAATTTAATTAACTCTTTTTTTTTGTGCTTTGGACTTAGAAAAATATTTTAGGACCTTTGCGTGAAGGAATCATTGGTAAGTAACCAATTAATAAAATTTTAGAAATTGAGAGGGCAAGGCAAGAATAAAACTTAATAAGAATTGTGATGCACGTTGCGAAACTGCATTTTTTGATAATCGTGCAATGGAGACGCGTGTGGACGGCAGATCAATGGGATTTCGAAGAGAGTCACATGGGCCTTTTCCCGGCTGTGAGAATACCAAAGAGAGGGGGCGAAGTTCGAATGGCACGTTACGAAATGTGACAATCACCCATAGAGAGGTGATGGAGGCAAGATGTCCTCATTTATATATATGTTTTGAGCAGAGACGGGGTCTCATGCTTTGTGTCAATTCGACCGTCCAGTACCATGATCATTTTCAAAATCTTTAGTTCTAACTTGAATTTGAATAATTTTTTAAAAGAAAATATCAATAATTAAAAATAACAATATATCACAACGTAAGTTATTTATCATAAATCTCAAATATAATTTATATATTAAAAAAATATTTATTACAGATTTTAATGATAATATAATTTATATATTGAGAAATATTTATTTATTATAAATTATAAATTTTAATTTTATGGAATCAACATTTATTATGTACAATGCACAGACTAAAATATTAGTTAACTAATTAATTTTAAAAAATTAACATTATTTATCAAGTGATTTTTTAAATATTATTAATTAATAAAAAGGTTTTTAAAATCTAAAATGAAGGTGTTGGGACACTTCCCTAACAGTAACACCGGCCTGGATAAAAGAAATAATCAACCGTAGTTGTGTATACGTTCTTTCTTTTTCTTTGTTTTTCATAAGAATGTTCTTTCATTTATCTACTTTTATTATAATTATAATGTTAAAAAATTAGATAAAATAGGGGAGCTAAATTACTTTAACAGGTTAAATAAATGATATGTAGAATTTTCTATACAAAATATTTTTGGGAATTAGCCCTACCTGAACATTTTTAATTTAATAATAATGTCCAGAAAAAAAATAAGGAAGACCGATCTTAGTAATAAAAAGAATTTAGTTGCAGAGGGTCCTTGTTTATTGTTTGAGAGAGAGGAGAGAGAAAGGGGAGAGAAAGAGTATTAAAAATCAATATGAAAAAGTTATGTTGGATTGATTTTTATCCATTAAGTATTAGTTAGATGATCCATTGGATTTTAGTGTCAAAGCGGATGGATTGTTATCCATCCATTTAATTTTATGATCCAATCCAATCCGATCCAAGTCTTTTAATGTTAACAATTGGATGGATTGGATTGGGTTTTACATGGATGGACTGGATGGATCACGGATAAACGGATAACTTTGCTGCCCCTACACAGTACCAATCACAGACAGGACCAAACTTGGATGAACATATATATTTAATAAATTTTGGGACAGTATTGCTCCATCCAAAGTGCTCACCTTTTCTTGGAGGTTGCTACAGGATCGACTACCTACCATACTCAGTTGCGCAGGAGGGGAATTGAAATCCTAAATTTTAATCATTCGTGTGTTTTTTGTCATGCAAGCTTTGAAGATTGTAATCATTTCTTCTTGCAGTTTTCCTTTGCTAAAAGGGTATGCAGCCGGTTATGGCATGGCTTGGTTTTTATTTTTTCCTCCCTCAGGATTACTTTAAACCGGGTCTTTTTTTCTCTTCCTGGTGTGTTAATCCTTTGGGATGCATGTTATAGTAACTCCATTATTACATACTAAATTTTTCTTTGATCAGTGGATCAAAAAGGATCCTCTTCTAATACGAATATGGATCTGTATTAGATCGGATCCTTTGCTAGAAAAAAGGCTTTTTTGTGTTAGTGTAGCATACTGTACATCTTGTACATTACATTAGTATGTAAATCTTTTGACTATAATATTATAATACTATTTCCTTTCAAAAAAAAAATTATGGAGTCTAAAATTAATACAAATATCCTTGACAATAGTATACAAATATCCTTGACAATAGTTTTAAAGTCTTCAACTACAAATAAATTTCATTTTATTCATGTTTTATATGCTCAAACCTTTTCAGCCATTTATTTCCCCTTCCATTTCCAGGATGATCGATCTCTGTTACATTTCCTCATATTTGAATCTAAAATTGATGCCCCAAAACCACTTGAAACACCTGAACGTGAAACCTCAAATATGGGTTGATGAGTGGGCTTCGCACCACCCAAGGTGTTAGATTCCCTCCTTGAGGAGGAGGCATGACTTGATATACAAAAGAATTCATACCCAGCCTTATACGCGTCGTAACGCCCATCGCCCAGGCCATGGGATTAGGCGGATCAGCGTGGAAGAGGGCAATCACGTGAAGGAGATCAAATGCATGAAGCACCCTCCACATGCTTGTGCATGACATTAATTTTACTTTTTGTTAAGTTTTGTTGAAATGTATATTTTATTTTATGACATTAATTTAACTTTGTTAAGTGGACATAATTCATTTGTCATATCTTTCTTTAATGGAACAAATAACACAATTAAAATTAACTAACTTTTCAAGAACAAGATATACACTTAGGTTATTTTTTTATTAGTACATGAGCTTTTTACTCACATGTTACTTAAATGTCTAAATTACGCCTAAATTTATTTAAGTTCGATGTATCCGATTGAGTTTGACATCAAAAGAAAGTTAATGATTGAATAATTTAATTATAATGAATACATTTCTGTCTATGCTAATTGAATTTCACCTCTGGTTCAACCTATCTATTTTTCGGTAAAAAATCTTTCAAATTTGAAGAATGTAATTAAACACTTGAAAGAAAATAATTTAATTAGAATTTAACTATCAATGTTATAAAATTTAGAATAACTTTCTCTTTAATTTCATATTAACCTTTTCAGATTTATTTATTAATTTGTTGGACATTTCGGATTGTGATGCGTTTAAACGTTCATTATGAAACAGTAGACAAAAATTTTAAAAAGTTAAACCACTCCATTTATAAATAAACTTCAAAACGTCTTTATATTTGTAATGATATAATACTATAACAATATTTAAAAAATAAATAAAAAGATAAACACCGGAACTAGTCATAATGTAAATGTAGATGAATAAGTTCTAACTTTTAATATTTATGTAGTTACATATAAGACAATAAGTTTTTTGGATGAAAAGTTATTCAACTATTGCTATTGAAAAGTGATAACTAACTGACGACACGTAAAAACTTAGAACAAGAGATTCATATCAAAAATCTGGTGAAAGGTTATTTTCAATGAATATGAACTAGAACTAGAATTTTGAATAAAAAATACAAGAACAACTATCAACTTTCCTTCTTTTCTTGTACTATTTTTTAATATGTATTAGCAGATGATTTCTCACCATATGATCAATATCAATTTGATGCTCAGAATCTTAGTCCTTTTTTTTGTTTTTGATTGAAAATCTTTCTAAGAAAAGTTATAATTCAAGTTAATTAGTAGTTACATAACAGAGGATAAGTTTTCAAAGATGAGTAATGTACGACTAATGAGTATTGAGTAATGTCATTGTTGACACTCATTTTCAAAGATGCTCTAGAAAGCCCTGGACAAAATCAACACAAGATCACAAATTCAAATCATCATTGCTTGGACAGCTATCCATGATCTACAAGCAAATTAGAAAATATCAAAATTTAAGATTAGGATTGCTTTTTGTTGATATTTTGTGCAACAAAATAAATTCCATAAAATAAAGAGTTTCTTGCAACAATTAAAATTACAATAAAAACTACAAAATGACTGAGAACATCAAAGCAAATACAGGAGTGCCAAACCAAAGATTTGGACCTTAAACCTACATCTACAGTAACAACCAAAGGATTTATTTAGAGAGTGCCAGATTCCAATTTTATTCAGTTGTCTATGACTACAACTATTCAGCCATCAATTTGAGCTTCGCTAGCTTCATTCGATTCTTTGGCAGTGCAGTTTTTTTCTTCTGAACCTGCTTAACAGCACTAGTCTTGCAATTTGAATTTTTATCAGCTAGCAATAACTTCAACAGCCTCTTAAGTTGCCTCAAACTCATATTGTTGAGTTCATCAAAGCTCTTTTTCTTCAACAACTTGTTAGAAAAAACTGATTGAATAGGAACACGATCTGTACTCTTTGGGTGGTGGACAGATTCTTTTGCCATAGTCTCGGGGCTCCTGGTATGGAATGGCAGTATCTTCTGAGGTGTGATGGATCAATTTGGCTCTCAAAACTATTTCCCAAAGGCACCTTATAAGTTGATGTGGTGTAACGGCTAGTTGATTATTGAAAAGGAAAAAATAAAATTTTCCATAAATTAAAAAGGTAATAGATTAATATGATTTCTTATTTTGAATTTATTTTACTTTTGACTTTCACAGCAGAAGAAGGTCAATGAATTGAATAATTTAATAAAAATAATGTAATTAAAACAAACCAATCCAATAATCATTTTCAGTACAAAAAATCCAATTTGAACAATTTAATTACAATTTGTACGATTTAGAAAAAAAAATTTCCTTTAAAAAAGTCAATCATTGAATAATTTAATCAAAAGTTTGAACAAATGCATTTATGTTTATGCTAATGGAATTTCACCTTATGTGCACCAATCTATGTTTTTGGTAAAATACTTTTGTCTATCACCTTATGTGCAACCAACTTATATATGTTTCTGGTAAAATATCTATCCAATTTAAATAATTTACGTAATTAAACTCTTGAAAAAAAATGTAATTAAAATTTTACTATTTATGTTGTAGAATTTAGAATAAATTATCCTTTAATTTCATATTGAACTTATTTACTAATTGGTAGGGTATTTTCTGTTGTGTGTTTACATCCAATAAGAAAAATGATGTCAACCTAGCTTAGTAATAATTTTTGACATGGATGTTTGGGACAGAAATTTGTCTAATCGACAAAATTCATCTCTAGTTGATCTATTTGATGTGGGTGAAAATTCTAATATATTAGAGACAACATAATTCCATCTCTAGGTCCTCTTTTTAATTATGATATATTTTTGCTTAAAAGTATAATGACATGATATTATTATTTATAATATCATATGTTAGATTGAAAAAATATATATGCAGGTCTTAAAGAGAAGGTGAAAAATATTATCAATAGTTAAAAATATGTTGTTATTATATTATATAAGATTGTATATAAATTATTTTAAATTTTTAATTAATTTTAATATATATATTTGAATTCAAATAAATTGATAATAAGAATATCCTTTAAATTTTTAAAGAATATTTTGAAATATTATATATTTCAAATTTTATATTTTTAACTTATGTTGTAAAAATTTAAAAATGTCTTTTTTTCATATTCATATTAATTTATTTTAGAATATTATTACTTAAAATATTTTCTTATAAACCTATAAATGTTTATCTTCTCGAATAATATTTTGAAAGACAAAGTCAACTCCTGGCTTAACCTTTTTTGGTATAGTGGAATAATTCTCATTTTAAGAATACGAGAACTTTAAATTTTATAACCATATATCAATAGTCAAAATTAAAAGTTATTTAGTGGTTATATCTTTCTCTATATATTATTTAAAACACAGTTGATGACTAGGACTGGTTGTCCACATGTCACATAATGGTGACATTTATAAAAAAGGAAATATTCATTTGAATTTAAAATTCAAATAAAAAAACATTAATTGATTGTCCCATAAAAAAAATTTAATTATATCTTCTAAATTGAGTAACTTTTATAACTATAGTAACTTTTGATTTATTATCACAATTTTTATAATTATGGTAATTAAGGTGATTACGACTAATATATATATATATATATATATATATATATATATATATATATATATATATTCTAATTTGAATTAATTAAGGTAATTACGACTAATATATTAAGCATTCTTTCAGTTTTATTTCATTGGGTTTTTTTATCTATGAGAAAAATTTTACGTCTATATATTTTATGTCTATATATACCAACATATCAGAATTGAAGGACTCCCATATGGTCATCTTCGATTTTTCTTCCTTCGATTTGTTTAGTGTAACATATCGTGGTACTAAAAATGATAAGCTCTCATTTTGTGTTGATGATATAAAATGATGTTTCTTATTCCATGTTTGTGTTTAGGACATACTTTGATAGTATTGATAAAAATAAGCAACAAGTGTATTTTATGGTTCTCAATTATTTTTATTATTTTATTATTCTCAATTGTATTATCACATTGTTGCTTATGCACTGCATTTGCTTTTGTAGCTCTTGCTTGCTGCATTTCTTAATGATGAAGTTTCATGTACACATGTTTGCCTGATAGACAAAGAAGGTGGAATTAGTAATTTTGTATTTTGTAAATCCAGTTTTGTTAATTAAATTGTTATTTTTTAAAATAAACCTAGATGTGCATTCTCTTTATTTGTTACTAATATTTATATTCAATTCCTTATTTAGAATATGATGAAGTAGTCTAATTTACAATAGAATTGGGTAGACGTATGAATAGTAGTCTAATTTACAATAGTCTAATTTTTTGACTTCAAACATTCAACACAAAATGATTATCATTTATCCCTTATTATTTGTTTCAGTTGCTTTAATAAATTTAGTTTAAAAAATTTTAAGTTTCAGAATAAATTATTTGTATAATAATATATAAAAAAATTCTTAATTAAATATTAATTCTTTTATATGCCCAAAATATTATTTGAGATTATTTCTACCTTTATATATCAGTAAATCAAAATTAACTTGTTAATGTAACTAATGTAATTAATATTAATTTGTATTAAATGACAACATGCACAAATGAAATTAGACAAATACATTCCAAATTATTATTGCATTGATTTTAATTGTTTATATAAGATTAAAATCATTTGAATTTCTTTTTTACTTTTACATAGCAAAACATCATTTGAGATACATTCCATATAACACATAATTTTTTTTGCTTTTATATAACTATAATAATAATTGAGATTTTTCCTGCTTTTGTTTACCAACAAATCAAAATTCATTAATTTAATTACTATTAAATAAGTTATACATAAATGAATCAAGTGACAATATTTTATATTCTTATTTTTTAGTTATTATTGCATCAATTATATGAAAATACAATTTGTTTGAGTTTTTTTTTTGGCTTTTTTATACCAAAATTTTTACTTTTATATGTATTGTTTGAGATTCTTTTTATTTTTATATACTAACAAATTATAATTCATTAATATAATACCATAAAAGTTTCTACTTTTAAAAAAATACGTGAGATATTACATATTTTACATAAAAATATATTAATATATTTAAATTACTATGATAGAAATTAAAATTTAGTTAAATATTTTTCAAGATAAACTTATCTTAATCGTAAGCTTTTTACCTATTTTATTTAATTTTTAGTCATATTTTTTTAAAGAGTTAAAAAATAATGATTCTTTTAAAATGAATAATGATATTACAATCATATTGACAAATTATTTTTCAAATTTATACTGACCATCATAATATATTTAAACATGCTTTTTTAAAAAAAGTTAAATAATTGTATTAATCAAGACAATTCAAATCCACATATATTCTAATCTACTCTATTGAAAATTCTGTTATAAAAATTTTTGTTTCAAAAATTAATTAATTTAAGTAATTTTTTATAAAAAAATATTTTATTAAAGCAAATCTTAAGAGAATAAAGTAATTTTTTATAACAAAATATTGTAATAAAGAAATTCTAATATGCACAAAATATAAGTATAATAAAAAATTATGTTTTAAAAATTTTTAATAAAGTAAATCAATTCAATCATAATGTATGATAATGATATAATAATATAATATGATTGCAGTTAATTTTATTTTATATAATTGATAGAATTGATCAAATGAAATGGTCTTGATTGTAATTAATAATAATACAATTGATTGCAATCAGATGGTAATCAAAATTTTGCAAAAAGAATCTTTCCTTAATATTACGATTATGTTTATATTTCATATCTGAAAAAATAAATATTATTATTAACTGATTTATACAATTGAGTTAATATTACAATTATATCAAACATGAATATCAGTATGATTATATGATAGTAAATATAAAGCGGACAATACTACATATTTATTATTAAATTAATGTTATATATCTTAAAGAAATAATGAAATGAAATATAAATTTCTAATAAAGATTAACATACTATATATATTTATGTGGTTGATTTGCATTTATGACAATAGATGGATGTGAACCCAACCCGACCCAATTAGTTTGGTTCGGATTTTTTGAGGGTTTGGGTCAAACCCGACCCAACCCATTCAAATCCATTGGTGTACGGATCGGGTAACAGGTTTTGCTTTTTGAACTCGTGATCCAACCAGACCCAACCCGTAGCATGAATTATATTTTTTTGCTAATTTTTTTGCTAATTTTTAACCACACATGAATTATATTTCTCTTTTTTAATTGTTTCTATTTTTGTCTTGATTTTGTTTATGTTTTCTCATGCTAATATAATAGTTTATTTTATCTAAAATAAAATATTTGTATTAGCATTGAAACCATTCCTTTTATTAATCAAATATTGTCACAATTTGGTCTCTTTGGAGGGCTTGTAGTCATTATATATTTGCAAAGCTCTAGGAAGAAACAAATTTTTGTTCTAAAAAATTCTAATTTTTACAAAATAAAAAATATTTTTTAAATGTTCAGACTCGATTAACCCAACCCGACCTAACCCTGTTTACCGTTTGTAAACGGGTTGGTTCGATTCGGAGTTTACAATAAAATTGAACAAACCCGGCCCAACCCGACCCATGAACACCCCTAGATGTGATTCTCAATTGTCTTTTTTTTTCACATTGTCTTTTAAAAAAATAAATAAGTATTCGATAATTTATTTATATTATTTAATACATGAAAATACAATAGTTTTTCAAATAACTTTAAAGAAAATTATAATGAAAATGTTAAATTGCTATTTATCAAAATAATATAGTAAATTGTTATTTTTAATTTTAAATTTTATTTATAATTCATTTTTCAAAATGTTAGAAAATGTCTCTCCCAATCATAAAATATTACAATATCATATGAAATTTAATACAAATGAATGTGATATATGACATTGCGCTTATATGTAATCATTTAAATATGTGTTCTTAAATTTATTTTATTTCATTCATTTGCTTAATTTTGTTTCCATTATTTAGAGGATGTTAAATTAATGAACTCCATAAAAAATATTTTAATGGAACAATATGTGAGTTCTTTTAGTTAAAATTAATTTTCTTATTATTTTCATCTTATTTTTGTTATATGGTTTAATTTGTCTATACATAAAAAAAAATTAACTTCAAGAAAGTGACATTGTGAAATTTAAAATTATAGTTGTATTATAATTTTTTTAAAATGAGTTGTATTATAAAATAAACCCATCTAATTATTTTTTTATTTTTATTAATGAATAAGTTTCTTATTGCGGAAATTTGAATTAGTTTTATATCGTTTTAAAGTAATATAACAAATTAACAATATTGTCAACATACTTTATACATACAAAAAATTCATTCCCTCCTCAATAAATTCGTGCATTGCACGGGTACTATCTAGTAATTACTTAAAAAACCATGTGGATTCACTACAAGAAAATTGGGAAATTGCGGCACTTGATTCATGGCGGTTTGTTAGTAACCGCTACTGCTTAACATTTGCGGCAGTTTTTCGCAAACACCTCAGAATTATTAAATTACATTTTAAAAATATTAAAATAATTATCACCCACATATCCCCTTATAGACTTTCACTCACCGGCCTTTGCCAAATCTCATAATTTGCTCTTCCTCTTCTCACAAAACCCTAAATCCTTTTTTCCCACTCGTGCTCCCCTGTTCCCTTCTCTTCATTTTTTCTCCTTCGTCGCTGACAACACCAACGACACCAACAAACCCTCCACCAAGATCTCCTACGAGTGGGACAGGGACTAGCAACCCGAGCCTGAAGCATCGTCCTTTAAGCTTCCCGACTCAGACCCTCCCAAGGATGAATGGCAAGAAGAAGGGGGAGACGACACCGGTGGCTACATAATATGGACGATGGGAATGGAACTCCGGTTGCCGATGTCAACGTTGTGTAAGGGACCTAGCTTTGGATCTGGGTTAGGTCAGTGTTTCCTGCTAAGGTATCAGAGTTGGTGACTCAGTTAGAAGTGACGAACCCTACCTACTCATTCTAGAACAAATCTCGTGGTTCTGGATGCAAAAAAAGAGAGGGCATGCTAAGTAGAGAACATCGCATCCAGTGCATAAGAAAGCTATTGACACATTTGGGCATAGAAGTCGTAGTTAGAGGCGTGGCAAGGTTAGTTCAATCACGCTCTATTTGGTTTTGAAAATTTCTTCATCTGTGTAATTTTTACTGAAATTTCCTAGGTTGCAATTGAAGGAAACAGAAGACAAAGTTGCTGTTATATGCTAGATATGCAATCCAAAGTTGAGAAGGAGATGGGATTTGGGCAAGGTGCCTCCTTTATCTACTTTCTTCTTTTTGCTCTTAAACTCATTTGTTAATTGGTACTTTTTTCAATTCTGTAAATATTTTTAAAAAGTTATCAATTTTTTCTATAATATTTGTGAAATAATTTGTTTGATATAATTTGGTTAATGCTTGGGTTACATGATTATGGGGAATACTTGGATACATTGCATCTCGTGAATAGGAGAGGCCTTAAACCATTTTTAAAATGAAAAAGAAATAATGAATTTAATTGTTCTGTTTGTATCTATCTTTATCTATGTCTCCTTAAGAAGGTACACGTATCAAGTAATTAACAATTATGTATGCGAAAGCTACCAATTTTTATATGATGCTCAAGTGATTATTTGCTTTGCAAAAAAAAAAAAGGCATCGGAAGTTCAAGGAGTGCTTCAATATATTGAGGGGTTGCAAGGTTTGTGCAGTTCTCCTGTCTCCTTTTGTTCATTTGTATTAGAGACACTTTGGGTCAGTTTGATTTGCTAAAAAGTGAAGGACAAAACAGCACAAAAAATATTGTTACCTGTTTGATTGCAAATTTGGTTATGGAATAGAACAAAACATAAACACTTGTACCTCATTAAACCACGGGACAACTTTTTTCCCATGTACAAAATAGTTAAAAGACAAAAATACCCCTCCCTAACCATTTTCTCTCTCCCTTACTTCTCCTCCCACTCTCTTGTTCCCACTACATTAGATAACTAATGTAAACTGCCTTCCACATTCTGAAGCAGTGACGCTCCTTCATATTGGCTTTTTTTTTTTTGGTTACAAGCCTTCACTTGATGTTATGATTGTGTTTTTATTCACTGGAATTGTGCCAGAGATCACACCACAGCACAAAAAGGGAGGTCACGCGTGGTGTGGGAGAAGTCTAGGTGCTTATTCCACATCTAATTTTAATTTGAATGCAGCAAGGCACTAGCATCCGTGAAAAACCATTTGAACTTGGCTTCAATCAATCAATTGGCTTGGAATCTTGAACAACCAACAATTGCAAAAAAGGCATTGACATATCTTAGAGGAAAAAGACTTATCGCAATAGAGAAGAAGTTACGCAATGCACTTTTAATTTTTTTAATATAATAATAGTAATTGATAAAAAAAATATTTAAAATGATATTATTGTAAATTCTATATTATTTTACTTGTGCTGCCTACTGTGCACCAAACAATGTACATAATAAAAAGAGTTGTTCTGTAACTTAAGTATTTGTCCTGTACTGTCCTCCTTGTGTTGTACTGTGTTGTGGATCAAACACACCCTTTGGTTTGGAGATTTGAGTTAAGTTCATATTTTGATAACATGGAGGGGAGGAACCACCAACATAGAAGATGGCAAACAAGGGTAGACAGAGTTGATGGAAAATAGGACTTTTACCTCAGGACATTCAGTAAGTCCTAAATTACTATCAATATTCAATACAATACCTTGAACATCCTTACTAATCTATTACAAGGAGTCTTAGCTTTTGTATTAAACCAACAATGCTAATTTTGCAGGGCATGTACTTGATTTCTGCTTCAATCTTTCTATTCCCAAACACTAGTGACTAGAAGTGCTTTTATAAGGTTGACCATATTCCTACTTTGAATGCAGCATGCCACTTTTTTTTAAGGTTGTTACTCTTGCAGATAAAATATGATATAGGTAAAGGGTATCATGACAAGAATTAGTTAATGAAAGTTCAAATTTTAGAAATACCTTTTGATTTTATAAAAAATAAAATTAATGATCTATTCTTTTTCTCTTTGTATTCCTAAAATGCTTTCAACCTGTGTAATTTAGATGTCCCTAAGATCCCAAAATAAATGTTAACTTCATCTGTATATATATTCTCTCTCTATATTTCTTAACCTTAACTCTGATGTGAGTAATATATTTGTGTAACTATTTCCAAGTTATTGAAAGAAAGAAAGAAATAGTAGTGCATGTCCCCATTTTTTTTCCTTATATGTTTAAATTGAACTTTAAGTGGGTGGCTTCATGATTGTCCCTTTGTTTCTTGTTTACATATTTCAATCTCTAGCCATTAAGAAGTGGAAGAAGACACTATTGAAGGAACACAAGCAAAGTGCCAAGTCCTCCATGTTCATCAACAAGCAAACTATGACAGAGAAAGAAAGAAATACTTTGAATTTGTTTAGAAAATTTGAAGTTTTTTTTTTTTTATAGTATTCAACTCTATGTAATTAATCTTACGAGTTTGTGAATTGCTTAACTTGTAATTGGTGTAAATGTGATATCATTTTACAATGATTGCTTGATAGGCTCATTATTTCATTCACGTGAAAGGCTCATTGTATTTAAGTATTGGTGTATTACGATAGTTCAATGGGCTCACTGTTAAGAATTTTGCGTATTGAATAGTGGGGTAGTTTAGAAATGCACAATATATATATTTTTAAATTAATCGACAAATAGCGGCAGTTACACAACTATCGTGATGTTAAATAATGATTTTTTTAAAGCAGTAGCGGCTGTTTTGAAACTGCCTTTAGATTAAATATAATTTTTTATTTTGCCAAATTGTGGCGGTTGTAACCACCGCAACTTTTCCTCTCAGCGGTTTGTGTGGCGGTTTTAATAACCGCAGCAAGAAGACCTCTCTGATGCTTAAAACAACGGCAGTTATAAAACCATCACGAACGTCAAATAGTGGTAGTTGGAACCGTCGCAAACTGCATTTAAAACTGCCGCTACTTGCCATTTTTTTGTAATGATTTTTTTCTTTAACCTTGATCATTCAATTAATAGCATCTAATTGTTTATGTTTATATATATGGGAAGTTGTAGATAGGTAGATGGGTCCAAATAAAAGAAGATAATGAAAGCTTTGACAAAGGTAATCGAAAGTCAACAATTGAAGATTTTGTTATAGCGCTATGTCAGTCAACACTGGCAAGTGAGAGTCAACAATAAAAATCTTTATAATTTAAAAAGTAACAGTGGTGCAGTATCCTAAGCACTGCAATTTCCCGCCTAATACATGCATTATTTGCTTAATTAGTCTCTTAATAAGACTCCAACTTCTCGCCTGATGCATATAGCAAATAATGCATTAAATGCATTGCTTGGTTTCCATATGCAGCATTTAACAAGGTTAATTAAAAGAGGAATTTTGAAAGGCTTCATTTTCCTATTAATACTCTGCGTTTCAAAATGAAACATTTTGATCTCACAATCCATTACTTTTCTCATTCGTTTTGTGAGTGTCAACACTGCTACATTAAGGTAAATTGTTTGCCTTTGTTCTAAACATCTAAATTTTACTTATTTTATGCTTTGAAGCTTTATATTGGTTTTTGTTTCTGTAAATTCTCCTTCAAAATTTGCTGCCTTCGTTCTTAACATCTACATTTTAATTATTTGTTGTTAAAATTTTCAAAAATTCAGGATGGCCGCAGCAGACAATGAAGGATTCAACAAGTGGTTTAGGACATTCGCAACACAATTGTCCCCATTGAAGGTTTGTTTCATTTTTTTTAAAATTATAAAGATTTAATATTATATATTAATTAATTTTTTTTTGTTTCAGGATGATATTAAGATTGATAATCAATTTAGTCATTTATGGAGAGGAGAATTTGGAAGAGGGACTGCATATTTAACGGACCCTAAAGGCAATGTGTCTCAGTTGGAGATTTCGACAAGGAATGGGAGTCCAGAATTCGAAAGTGCTGCTGTTAGGCTTGCGCAGTTTTTATAATTTGAATAAGGATCAGTTTTTAGTTCTACATTATGTGGTTGTGAATTGTTTTGACATAAAGATCTTTGACACTGATCTGGAGAAGGTAAGTTATCCTCGGTTTGATGTTTCATTGAAACCACCACGATAGTTGGTTTCTCACAATTTCTACAAAAGCATAAAATGTAACATTGGACGAGTAAATGTTAGATTTCAATACCATAACAGTTTAGCATTTTGTGTTTTATTGTTTCCTCAATGTGTTGTTGAAATTTAGACGTTTCTTAATATTTCACATTTTGCAAATATTTATGCTGGATATGATACCCATTGGTCATGGTTTTACTCTATTCCACAGAAAGGCATCCATTGTTGGTTATGTGTTTCTGAAGGATCCTGAGGGAAACGAGCACTCTCTACAGTGCACCGAGGATGATAAAAAGGATTTGTTGTTTTTGTCTACAGGTGTAGTAAACATGGCTAATTTCTATAATCTGAATATGAATAATAATATATGGCTTCATTATGTGGATGATTGCCATTTTGAGTCAAGGATATTCTCTGTTGATGGGGATGAAATAAATTATCCCGTTCCAATTGAAGATTCAGTATCAGATGTGGAAGTTGAAGAATTTGTGGAGCATGCTTTACATTTGGAAGAACTCAACAATGGATTACATTGGACCCGTTTGGTAAAAAAATCTCTGGCTGATGGTCGTCAAACAATGGTTAGTTGAAATATATTATTGGTAAATCATTTTCCTCATTACTTTTTAACAAATTTTGTTTATTGTTTAGGTAATCCTGCAAGGTTTGTTGATAATCTGGTCGGCTTAGACTAGAAACTTATTTTTTTTAGCATGAAGGTGGGCATAGGTATGATTGCAAACTCAGGGGCAGAAAAAGAAGGCTTGAAGAGAAATACATAGATTCTGGATGGTACGAGTTCGTGAAGGATGCGAGATTGAAGAAAGGAGATATTCTGAGCTTGGGTTGGATTGATGACCCTCATGTTTTGTTTGTGAATGTCATCAGGATGAGAAAGATTCTCTGAATTCTCTACTGGTTATTCTAATATTGGGTTTTTTGGTGCTGTTTTTTATTTATGTTTTAAATAGACCCAATTCATATGTTTCTGTTTTATGATACATTAAGCGAACAATTAGAACCGCTGCTCTGAAGGGTTTAATTTGTTTATATAATTTGATGCAGTTTTATTTTCAAATGACATTTATTTATTTTTAGCTTGAAAGAGTAGTGTATGATAGCAGAACATGGTTTCTGCATTAATTAACAGGCATAATAAAATGCATAAAATAGTTATAAGTCATAAACATGATTTGTTGCAATATAATTTCGTCTATCAAATCGTTAAGGTGGTTATAAATCAAGAAAATCTATCGCGTGGCCCAAATTATAAAGATTTTTGTGTATACAATGTTTAAAATGGTTATAAACAAATAATATTTATGATTAGGCTCAAATTAAAGTTAGATCAATTTTAGTTATAATCAAAAGTAATTCATTTTTGTAAGTCTAACATCTATTTTAGGTTTTCAAACAAAGTTTAATATTGAAAATTAATTTTCGAGTATCTGACTTAATCTCAAATATCAGTAATTTTAAAAGGATAAAATCATGCTTCTATAAGCTGAATTTTAGTTTAATAAAGTATTTTAGTTTTAATTAAAGTAGTTTAAGTTTTAATAGAAAGTACTAAAATTTATAACTCTACTTGTAATTTTTAGTTTTTCCAATTATTTTTTAAGTTTAAATATAATTTTTTTAGTATCTTACTTTATCTCAAAAATAATATTTATAAAAGCAGAAAATCATACTTTTATTTGTAAAAGATTTAAGTTAAAGTAGTTTTTATAATCAAGTGTACCAAAAAACCTAAATTTTTTTAACCGTAAATACTAATAGTACTTTATTTTTAAATGTAGAAAATCCTACTACTATAACCTAAATTTTAAGATCATGTTTTATATAATTTTGTAACCGTACTTTTATAAGCTCAAATTCAAATTCCTTTTATATTTGTAATGATATTGTAATCAAATTTAGAACCATCAATAAAAAGATATATAGGGGTACTGATTATATGATGAAATATACAAGCATATAATTAATTTTAAAGTTATCATAATCTAATTTTTAATTTTTGTCATTCAATATATTAGAGTATCTAATTCCATATTGTTGTCTGTTTAATTTTTAAACTTTTTTGAAAAAGGCATGCAAAATATCAGGATAAAGTTAACATCCCAACTATGTTGGCACCTTATACCCTATCTGTCCTCTACCGCACACTTGAATTTATTAAATAATAAACCAAAAACAAATAACATGGGTAAACGCATCTTATCTCGCTGAAGGGGCTGTAAAACAAAATTTGGCACCGAATCCCACCAATAGGATCCCACATTATCCACTGCATAGTTAGATAATCTGTCAGCACAAACATTGTCCTCTCGGTATATGTGGGTGATTGTGAACTGTAAAGACTTGGTCAATGTAAGACAGTTTTTCCAGTGATTGAGAATCTCCCAAGAAACCATTTCAGTATTCTGAAAGGCTTGGAGGAGCAACATGCTGTCACATTCAAACCAAAAACTTGGCCACTGTTTTCTGCAAGCATGCTCAATGTCCATAATCGCACCCCACAGTTCAGCTACAAAAGCAACCTGCACCCCAACATAAGAAGAGAAAGCTCCCAAGGCATCGCCATTACTGTCTCTAAACAAACCACCACAAGCAACGTGGCCCGGACATCCTCTTGATGAGCCATCAGTGTTGTGTTTTACCCATCCCAAAGGTAGTAATTGCCATAAGACTTCTGTGATGTTAGGCACTCTTGGTGGGTGTCCATCTATATTGAAAGCCTTGATAATGGCGAATTTGTCCATACAAGGCCTCATACTCCCACGTGTATTAAAATGTTCATAACCTTTTCCCAATACAATATTCATAATCATATTGGTAGCTATCAATATACACTTTTGTTTTTAAAATAAAAACCTCACCCAGAATTTATTGTTTTCCCAACATGAAGAATATATGAAATCGAAGTTGGGGAGCGCATAACTAACAGCAGGGACGAAGAAGATATGTCAGTCAATGTTGTAAGAGTCGAAGATTCATAACCATTTTTGGAGGCTAGGGATAGTGGCAGATCTCCATCTGGGGGTGAGGGTTATTCTATGAAGGACGCATCTGACTTCGATATATGCAGATGTAATCATAGGAACAAAGCGAAGTTAGAGAGTGACGTGGCTGTCAAAGTTTGGGATTTAGCAAAATCTTTAGGGGTCAGAGGCTCTCAACAGGACGATTCATATGTGAAACTGATACAATTTATGGAGGATAGGGACAAAGATGCTAAGCAGAATATAGGGGTGCAATCTTGTGATCTATGAAGATACTCACATTGAACATCAGAGGGGTGAGAGATAGGGCTAAGAGGCATTGTCTCAAAGCTTTAATCTAGGACACCAAGGTGGATTTTTGCCTGCTACAAGAAACAAAGTGTTCTCAGATATCAGAGTGGGAAGTCAAAGAGATGTGGGGGGAGCAGAGATTGGTTGGCTAGTTTCGCC
This sequence comes from Pueraria montana var. lobata, assembly GCA_026413185.1. Classification (NCBI taxonomy): domain Eukaryota; kingdom Viridiplantae; phylum Streptophyta; class Magnoliopsida; order Fabales; family Fabaceae; genus Pueraria; species Pueraria montana. The sequence goes on from CM048653.1 coordinate 1,316,971, forward strand.
ATCGGTGGGCTTAGCAGGAGAATTACTGTGCATATGGAAAGCATATTTGTTTCAGCTCAAGTTTCACTTCCAAGGGGAGGGCTTTCTAGGGGTCACGCTGGAATGTAAAAAATAAGGGGCTGTGTGCTTTGTTGTTAACGTTTACTCTCCTTGCTCTATGGAGGGTAAAACTAGTTTGTGGAGGGATTTTGTTATGCCTAGGAGAGGTTTTGGTTCAGATCTCTAATGTGTTGCCGAAGATTTCAATGTAGTAACATGTACGGAAGAGAGGAGAGGCTGGACAGATTATCATAATCATGCTGAGATGGAACTATTCAAAGAGTTCATTGTGGATATGGGCTTAGCGGATGTTCCTTCTCTGGATAAACCTTTCTCATGGATAAGTAATGATGGCCGCTTCTTGATATCAGAAGGGCTGATGCAATCGTGGAATATCAACGCTCAGTGGATAGGTAACAGGGACATTTCTGACCATTGTTCGGTATTACTGAATGATCAAGTACACAATTGGGGAGGCAAACCCTTCAAAATTTTCAATGCATGTATGGAACACTCTAAATTTAAGAGGTTAGTTATTTCGACCTAGAATAACTCTGTTGTTGAGGGCTGGAAGTAGTTTTGTTTCTAGAACAAGCTGAGGTTGCTCAAACAAAGCCTATGGTGTTGGAGTAAGGAGGTTTTTGGGGCTGTGGATCTTCAGATACAAAACAAATATAAGGAATTAAGTAATTTGGATGATAGGTTGACAAATGGAGATCTGGAATTTCTGGGTCAGAGGAGTGATGTGCTAGATGATTTCTGGAGACTTGTATGATACAAGGAGAATACCTTGCTGCAAAAATCTAGAGCGAGATGGTTGAAGGAAGGGGACCTCAACACAAGGTATTTCCACTCGTGTTTACGGGCCAGATACAGGCAAAATCAGCTGGTGGCCGTGAATACAGAGCATGGTTGGGTTGAGGATGTTGAAAGTGTGAAGGAAGAAGTTAGAAAAAACTTCCAGAACCTGTACAGAGAACAGTCTTTTACCCGCCCAAGTCTGGATGGAGTGCCTTTCAAGAAGTTATCCAATGCCACAAAAATTTGTTTGGCGCTGTAAAGGATGAGATTAAAGAAGTTGTTTGCCGCTGTGTGTAACACCACAAAAATTTCAACCCAGTAAGTAGGAACGTCAGAGATTTAATTAGAATTAATAGGAATCTATTTGTTTGTTTTAAAAGAAGAAAAAGATATATTTTGTGTAATTAAAATATAGTTAGTAATTAATTGAATAATGAAGAAAAATGAAGGAAAGTAATAAAAGTATTTTTATATAAAGGTCAAGTAGAAAAATTTATAAAATCAAAAGATATAATATTCTCGGTAATTAAAATCTATGTGACTAATTCAATGAAATTAATTGCTTGTGATAAAAGTTTCTCTGTGGGTAACTCTTTGTAATTAATTCTCTAGAATTAATTCTCTATAGTTACTTTTCTGTACCACTTGTCTGTGATTAAAATTCCTTGTAACTAAATTATCTGTGAGATTTCCTGTGGTTAAATTGTCTGTATTATCTAAATTAATTATTAAGTTGTAGTGTGGTGTGTATTTAAATTTAAATTATAAGGTTATCTATGGTTGATTTCTTGAGATGCCTACTAGTAATTAATTGAGCTATGATAAATTACTAGTAGTAAATATTTAAAATATCTATCACTAAGTACTAATTAATTAATTGATTTCAAATTGGTTTTAATTATTTTAATTAAATTAAATTCTGAAACTTGCATGTCAAGTTATCGCTTATAAAATTCATCTGTGAGCAATTACTCTACAGAGAGAATTTTATAAGAGTTATTAAAAAGTTTTCATTTCATAAAAAAAATTTATATAGATGTTTCTAAGTTTCGTTTTCAAAATTTAAAATCATGTCCCATTTCAATTTCACAGTGTAAAATTACACTATGTAATTTATAACTTAACACCTAAACTATCACCTCACATCCCTTAACCAATCAAAATTGCATGCAAACCCCTCCCCACTCATTTTGAATCTCACGGCCACCACCACCCAACTCACACTCACATTTTCATTTCATAACTTAAGCATCAAGTGAAATTCAAATGCTCTCCTTTCTCTCTCTTCCCTCTCACACGGTCACAACAACAACAAACAGCACCCAAATCTATTTTCTCTCTTCTCTCTCTCCTTTTCTGTGTTCTGGCTGAAACTCCTACAGCAAGGAGGGAAGCCATTTGCTTCTTGCTCACCTTGCATGCAAGCCAAGGAGCAAGCTTTCCATCACCAAACTCAGCCAGCTTCATCCCCTCTCCTTCCTCTTTCTCCTCCATGACCTAACAACCCCAAAGGTGAGGGAAACTTCCTTGTAGATTCTATTTCAGTCTAAGTGTGGTTGAGAGTTAGGGGACTCAACTTTTTGTGTGAATTGTTTGAATGTTGCATGTGAAAATTTTGATGGGAAAAATTGAGCCTTGGACAGTAGCTGTTTGTGTGAGTGCATGCATGGCCATGATAGTGTTTTTGATATCTTTAAATTGGAAGGGATGGTCCCTGGAACAAGGGAAGCCATACCCATTTTCTTCAAACTCATTTTTGTGTGTTGCATGTAGAAGGAGACTCTAAAATTCAAGTGACAGTGGCCGTAGCTTCGGGTTGCCCTAGACAGCCTCCACTGTTTCATGAATTTTTGAAGATCCAACCGTTGGTTTTTTACAAAATTTGTTTTCAATGAAAATATACAGGAAAAGGAACAACTTTTATTTTGACACCATGGATAGAAAACCTCGTCTTGAAGTTCATCTATGGCTTGCAAAATGGCTGTTCTGTTTTCGAGTTCCCCTGGAACATGTCTCGGTTTTTCTTAAATTTCTAATTGTACACTTAATGTTTTTTTTTTTGTTTTTGTTCCATTAAAAACTACAAAAAACAAGATTTTTAACCATGTAATTTAATAAAATTATCATGCACAATTTCTAAATCTATTTTTCGAAGAGGGACAGAGCAATGGTTTTGGAACTCTGTCTGGAGCTCCAATTTTAAGTTGTAAAGAAAACTTTTCTGGGAGTAATTGGGGAAGAATTCGAAGGAATGGGATACCATTTTGGAAATATCCAGATGTCATCTCTATACTGTAAAAATTCCAATTCAAAATTCTTTTGGGAAGTAACCAAAAATAAAATTTCTTTCTTGAAAGGATTTAATTAACCTATCAAGTTGTGGAATTTTAATAATTTTTGTAGATTTTTACTAATTAAGTGGGATACCAATCTGAAAAATAGATTTCAAAAGCTTTCATTTCATATAAAAATTTCCTAGTTTTGAGGCCATTTAATGCAATCAATTTTATCTCACATTCAGTACTGCGAAAGGGAAACTTTCCCCTTCTTAGTCAACTTTTTGTTTAAATTATATTGACTGTGACCGTGATATAGTGTGTGACTTATGTGTAATTTATATAGTTATTGTTGTGAATGAAAGGGGCAATCGATACCATGTATCCAAGTACCCAAATTGTGATTTTAAGTCCCAAAGAACAAAGTTCTTGGGCAATGGTGACTTTTAATGATTGTGTGGAATTATTCATTGAGTGTATGTTTTGTCTCTGTGATGTGTTCACAAGACTCGGGCGCAAGTACCTGCAATACTAGAATTTGATTCTAGTGATTATGGCAAGATCACCATTGAACGATAATGATAAGTGAAAATTCAACAGAGAGTATTATTAATTAGCTTCAAGATTTTATTTAATTATTTTATTTTATTTAATAGGAATTAATTTAATTAACTCTTTATTTCTGTGCTTTGGAGTTAGAAAAATATTTTAGGACCTTTGCATGAAGGAATCATTGGTAACTTACCAATTAATAAAATGTTAGAAATTGAGAGGGTAAGGCAAGAATAAAACTTAATAAAAATTGTGATGCATGTTGCAAAAGTGCATTTTTCGAGAATCGTGCAACAGAGACACATGTGTACGGCAGAGCAATGGGATTACGAAGAGAGTCACATGGGGCTTTTCCCGGCTGTGAGAATACCAAAGAGAGGGGGAAAAGTTCGAATGGCACGTTACGAAATGTGATGGCCACCCATAGAGAGGTGATGGAGGCAAGATGTCCTCTTTTATATATATGTTTTGAGCAGAGATGGGGTCTCATGCTTTGTGTCAATTCGACCATCCAGTACCATGTGCAGCGGGACCCCACAGTGACTAGAAAGAATAATCCCGATAGGGAGAGTTGTTGAGGAGTCAATCCTCAGAGTAATGGATGACCATATATTGGTACCTGGGAGATGGTCGTGAGGCATGTTGACCTTGGAAAGTAGGCATCGAGTTGTGACATTTTGTTCACATAGCCGACTTGGCAACCCTGACATAACCACAAGACATTCTTCGGTTGGTGAGAGCCCGCCTTGTACCATGGTGAGGGTGTACTCCTAACAGTCATCCAACTCAAAACTGTGTGTAAGACCAGTCGCGTGGGATAATTTCGACTGCGAGAGAAAGTTGTTAAAGATGAAAGCGGAGATCGAATGACGTGTTCACCACGAGGTGATGGAGATGACTATCTCATATATGTATATTTTGTTTGGAGCCGAGACTGGGTCTCAAGCTGGGCATCAATTCATTCCATTTTATACCATGGGTAGCGAAAACCCACAGCGACGAGTATGGATAAAGCTCGGTGAGAGAGTGTTTGACGAGTCAATCCTCGGAGTATGAATGACCTTAGATTGGTACCTGGAAGATGGTCGTGAGGCATGTTGACCTTGGAGGGTAGGCGCCGAGTTGTTACATTTCGTTCACATAGCCGACTTGGCAACCCTGACATAACCATGAGACATTCTTCGGTTGGTGAAAGCCTACCTTGTACCACGGTGAGGGTGAACTCCCAAAAGTCATTCCACTCAAAAGTACATAAGACCACTAAGTTCTGGGAGTTCTAGTGGCAGTTGGCCAGTGAGTTACAGTTTACAAAGATTAGTTCTGGGAATGAGTAGGATCCGAGTATGATTGTTAGAAAACCCATCGTGGTGGTTAGTAGGATTGAACTATGACTTTTAAAGTCATTCTGTGTGTACTGCTTAATGAAGCAGGAAGTTTATCCTTTGTTTGAAGAAGGTGGTGGGTTTGGTTATCTCTCCATATCAAACTGCTTTCATCCTTGGAAGGAAAATTTTAGATGGAGCTTTGGTGATCAACGAAGTGGTGGATTGGGCAAGGAGATTCACAAGGAGTGTTTTGCTTTTAAAGTAGACTTCGTAAAAGCCCACGACTCAATTAACTGAGCTTTCACATACTATATGCTTAATCGATTAGGTTTATATGATAGATGGAAGGCATGGATAAAAGCTTTTATTTGCTCTAGTCGCAACTCAATCCTGGTTAATGGTTGTCCCACGAAGGAGTTTGAAGCCCAAAGGGGTATAAAGAAAAGGGACCCCCTTGTACCTTTTCTATTCTTGATAATAGCAGAAGGACTATTGGGTCTGTTTATAAATGCAGTGGAGTCAGGCGCCTACAAGGGCTTAAAGTTGGGGGAGGTGGTACAGTTTTCCATACTACGATATGCAGATGATTCTATTTTTCTAAGGGAGGCTTGTCATGACAACCTTTGGTCTATCAAGGAAATTCTTCGTGGTTTTGAGCTTGCCTCGGGTTTGAAAGTCAATTCCTATAAGAGAAAAATTTATGGTATAAATTTAAATCCTCATTTTTTACAAGCTACTGAGGAATTTCTTCATTGTGGTACTGCTTCGCTGCCATTCAAGTTTCTGGGGTTACCTATTGGAGTAAATTCGAGAAGGTCAGAAACAGAGAAACCAGTAATCTCGACGTTTCAGCAACGTTTGGCATGCTGGAAGGGCAAACATTTATCAATTGGAGGCAGGATAGTAATCATTAATTCGATCCTCAATAGCCTTCCTCTCTATTTTTTTCTCCTTCTTCAAGGCCCCTAAGAAGGTACTAAAAATCCTCACTAGTATTCAGCGGAAATTCTTATGGAGTGGGATGGCGGAATTAGCAAAAATATCATGGGTGAGTTAGGACCGGGTCTGCAAACCAAAGTCAGAAGGTGGTTTAGGTGTGAAGAATTTGTTCCCTGTTTAATATCAGCCTTTTGTTGAAGTGGAAATGGAGGTTTTTGTAGGATTAGTTAGCTCTTTGGTACCCTTTATTGGGTTTTACATATGGGAATCTCCAATCCCCTGTGCAGACATCTCACTCAACTTATTCTATCTGGTGGAGAGAAATTTCAGGTTTGGAAGTGCAATCTCATTGTCCACAAAGATGGTTTTCAAATAATGTTGTTAGGAAAGTTGGGGATGGCCCACACGGGTTTCTGGACTAACTTTTGGATTGGGGACTCAAGATTATCTAAGTCATTTTCCAAATTGTATCAAATAGCTGAGGACAAACAGTGTTTGATCTATGAAAAAGCTAACTGGTTAAATTCTAGCTGGGTTTGGAAATAGAGCTGGAGGCACCGTTTATTTTAGTGGGAGGAGGTTTTATTGTCTGATTTATTGGAGTTGTTACAAAGTGCTTCTCTGCAGGTTAATGTCTCTGATATATGGTTGTGGAAGGCTGATGCATCACAAATGTTCTCAGTATCCTCAGCATTCAAACTGCTCTCATCATAGTACTAGAGGTGGCAAAATGGATGGATTGGATAAATTTTAATCTAGATCATAATGGATCAGATCAAAAAAATCCATTAATCCATTTTGATCCATTAAGAATTTATTTAAAAATTCAATCCAACCTGATCCATTTGACAAAAATCCATCCGATCCATCCATTGACACTTTTTTCAAGGATGGATATCCAATCCATCCAAAAAAATAATATTTTTCAAAAATTAATTATTTTTTATTTTTAAAAATTTTCTCTATCTTCTCTCTCCCTCTCCTATCTTTCTCTCTCTTCTCTCCCTCTCTTTTCTCTCTCTCCTCGGTTAGCCCTCTCTGTTTCTCCCTCTCCCCTCTCTTTCCATACAACTTACAAATTGCATATTATTTAATCTCCATTTGCATTGTATTACAGTTTTGGTTGGCTCAACCGTGTTCGTCCTATCAAAATCTTTTTAATTGAAATTCAACAAAGCTTTTAAAATCACAATTGTTGATAGAGAGCCAGCACGTATACTAGGATCCAACATTTATTTAACACTTAACATAAAGCGAATTTTAGGATATGTTTTTAAAATTTGTAAAACTAAAGATAATTTATTATTATAATTTATTTAAAATTTGTCTTTCAAATATTTTAAAATGTAAATATATTTTTTATATGTAGATAGAAATTTATAATATATAAGATCGATGATAAACTTTTTTTAAAGACTAATAACTAATTTCTTATGCATATAAACATCTAAGTTTATCTGTTTTCTCATGTCTTTACTCTCCCTCCTCTCTCACATTCACTCATTTGAATACTTTAGTGGTGAACTTCACTCTCCTAACATGTATCTAATATATCTTCTTATACTTTTAAATTTTAATATCAATTGAATGGTTGAACAACATGTAACCTGAATATCATAAATCAATTTCCAATATATACATATATATATATATATATATATATATATATATATATATATATATATATATATATATATGTAATCTTCAAAATTCAAATATGTTCCTAACATGCAATTGATAAATTATCTTATACTTTTACTATCAACTGAACAATTTAACTTAACTTCTTGTCTCTTTCAATCTATCATTTTCAATATCTTTAGTTCTAACTTGAATTTGAATTTTAGTATTGTTTTAAAAGAAAATATCAATAATTAAAAATAACAATATATCACAACATAAGTTATTTATCATAAATCTAAAATATAATTTATATATTAAAAAAATTATTTATTACAGATTTTAATGATAATAAAATTTATATATTGAGAAATATTTATTTATTATAAATTATAAATTTTAGTTTTATGGAATCAACATTTATTATGTACAATGCACAGACTAAAATATTAGTTAATTAATTAATTTTAAAAAATTAATATTATCAAGTGATTTTTTTAAATATTATTAATTAATAAAATGGTTTTTAAAATCTAAAACAAAGGCCTAACAGTAACACCGGCCTGGATAAAAGAAATAATCCACCGTAGTTGTGTATACGTTCTTTCTTTTTCTTTGTTTTTCATAAGAACGTTCTTTCATTTATCTACTTATATTATAATTATAATGTTTAAAAATTAGATAAAATAGGGGAGCTAAATTACTTTAACAGGTTAAATAAATGATATGTAGAATTTTCTATACAAAATATTTTTGGGAATTAGCCTCGGACCTGAAAATGTTTAATTTAATAATAATGTCCAGAAAAAAAATTAAGACTGATATTAGTAATAAAAAGAATTTAGTTGCAGAGGGTCCTTGTTTATTGATCGAGAGAGAGGAGAGCGAAAGGGGAGAGAAAGAGTATTAAAAATCAATATGAAAAAAATTATGTTGGATTGATTTTGATCCATTAAGTATTAGTCAGATGATCCATTGGATTTTAGTGTAAAAGCGGATGGATTGTTATCCATCCATTTAATTTTATGATCCAATCCAATCCGATCCAAGTCTTTTAATGTTAACAATTGGATGGATTGGATTGGATTTTACATGGATGGACTGGATGGATCACGGATAAACGGATAACTTTGCCGCCCCTACACAGTACCAATCACAGACAGCACCAAACTTGGATGAACATATATATTTAATAAATTTTGGGACAGTATTGCTCCATCCAAAGTGCTCACCTTTTCTTGGAGGTTGCTACAGAATCGACTACCTACCATACTCAGTTGCGCAGGAGGGGAATTGAAATCCTAAATTTTAATCATTCGTGTGTTTTTTGTCATGCAAGCTCTGAAGATTGTAATCATTTCTTCTTGCAGTTTTCCTTTGCTAAAAGGGTATGCAGCCGGTTATGGCATGGCTTGGTTTTTATTTTTTCCTCCCACGGGATATTCGTCAGCTCTATATTCAATTGGGAGGATTCTTTCGCGGGAAAAGGCTTCGAAAGATTAAGCATTTATTTTGGCACGTATCTTGCTGGACCATTTGGAAATTGCGCAATAATATTATCTTTGAAAACGGAAAAGCAGAATTCATGGGGATTATGGCACATATAAAAGCATTATCGTGGCAGTGGTTGAGCTACAACAGAGGGATTAAACCGGGTCTTTTTTTCTCTTCCTGGTGTGTTAATCCTTTAGGATGCATGTTATAGTAACTCCATTATTACATACTGAATTTTTCTTTGATCAATGGATCAAAAAGGATCCTCTTCTAATACAAATATGGATCTGTATTAGATCGGATCCTTTGCTAGAAAAAAGGTTTTTTTGTGTTAGTGTAGCATACTGTACATCTTGTACATTACATTAGTATGTAAATCTTTTGACTATAATATTATAATACTTTCGCCTTTCAAAAAAAAATTATGGAGTCTAAAATTAATACAAATATCCTTGACAATAGTATACAAATATCCTTGACAATAGTTTTAAAGTCTTCAACTACAAATAAATTTCATTTTATTCATGTTTTATATGCTCAAACCTTTTCAGCCATTTATTTCCCCTTCCATTTCCAAGATGATCGATCTCTGTTACATTTCCTCATATTTGAATCTAAAATTGATGCCCCAAAACCACTTGAAACACCTGAACGTGAAACCTCAAATATGGGTTGATGAGTGGGCTTCGCACCACCCAAGGTGTTAGATTCCCTCCTTGAGGAGGAGGCATGACTTGATTCACAAAAGAATTAATACCCAGCCTTATACGCGTCGTAACGCCCATTGCCCAGGCCATGGGATTAGGCGGATCAGCGGTGGAAGAGGGCAATCACGTGAAGGAGATGAAATGCATGAAGCACCCTCCACATACTTGTGCCTGACATTAATTTTACTTTTTGTTAAGTTTTGTTGAAATGTATATTTTATTTTATGACATTAATTTAACTTTGTTAAGTGGACATAATTCATTTGTCACATCTTTCTTTAATGGAACAAATACGTAAATTTCAAAAAGATAAAAAATTAAATAAAAAAAATAACACAATTAAAATTAACTAGATTTTTAAGAACAAAATACACTTACGTATTTTTTTTATTAGTACATGAGCTTTTTATTCACATGTTACTTAAATGTCTCAATTACGCCTAAATTTATTTAAGTTCGATGTACCTGATTGAGTTTGACATCAAAAGAAAGTTAATTATTGAATAATTTAATTATAATGAATACATTTCTGTCTATACTAATTGAATTTCACCTCTGGTTCAACCTATCTATTTTTTGGTAAAAAAATCTTTCAAATTTGAAGAATGTAATTAAACTCTTCAAAGAAAATAATTTAATTAGAATTTAACTATCAATATTATAAAATTTAGAATAACTTTCTCTTTAATTTCATATTAACCTTTTCAGATTTATTTATTAATTTGTTGGACATTTTGGATCGTGATGCGTTTAAACGTTCATTATGAAACAGTAGACAAACATTTTAAAAAGTTAAACCACTCTGTTTATAAATACACTTCAAAACGTCTTTATATTTGTAATGATATAATACTGTAACAATATTTAAAAAATAAATAAAAAGATAAACACCGGAACTAGTCATAATGTAAATGTAGATGAAAAAGATAAAAAATAGGGGAACCTATAAATCTACTGATAAAATACAAGCACTTGCATCATTTTACATTTGTCATAATCTAACTTTTAATATATATGTAGTTACGTATAAGAAAATAAGTTTATTGGATGAAAAGTTATTCAACTATTGCTATTGAAAAGTGATAAGTAACTGATGACACGTGAAAACTTAGAACAAGAGATTCATATCAAACATTTGGTGAAAGGTTATTTTCAATGAATATGAACTAGAACTAGAATTTTGAATAAAAAATACAAGAACAACTATCAACTTTCCTTCTTTTCCTGTACTATTTTTTAATATGTATTAGCAGATAATTTCTCACCATATGATCAATATCAATTTGATGCTCAGAATGTTAGTCCTTTTTTTTTTTTTTTGATTGAAAATCTTTCTAAGAAAAGTTATAATTCAAGTTAGTAGTTACATAACAGAGGATAAGTTTTCAAAGATGAGTAATGTACGACTGATGAGTATTGAGTAATGTCATTGTTGACAGTCATTTTCAAAGATGCTCTAGAAAGCCCTGGACAAAATCAACACATGATCACAAATTCAAATCATCATTGCTTGGACAGCTGTCCATGATCTACAAGCAAATTAGAAAATCTCAAAATTTAAGATTACGATTGCTTTTTGTTGATATTTTGTGCAACAAAATAAATTCCATAAAATAAAGAGTTTCTAGCAACAATTAAAATTACAATAAAAACTACAAAATGACTGAGAACATCAAAGCAAATACAGGAGTGCCAAACCAAAGATTTGGACCTTAAACCTACATCTACAGTAACAACCAAAGGATTTATTTAGAGAGTGCCAAATTCCAACTTTCTTCAGTTGTCTATGACTACAACTATTCAGCCATCAATTTGAGCTTCACTAGCTTCATCCGATTCTTTGGCAGTGCAGTTTTTTTCTTCTGAACCTGCTTAACAACACTAGTCTTGCAATTTGAATTTTTATTACCCACATATCCTCTTATAGACTTTCACTCACTGGCCTTTGACAAATCTCATAATTTGCCCTTCCTCTTCTCACAAAACCCTAAATCCTTTTTTTGCTCTCGTGCTCCCCTGTTCCCTTCTCTTCATTTTTTCTCCTCTGTCGCTGACAACACCAACGACACCAACAAACCCTCCACCAAGATCTCCTACGAGTGGGACGGAGACTACCAACCCGAGCCTCAAGCATCGTCCTTTAAGCTTCTCAACTCAGACCCTCCCAGGGATGAATGGCAAGAAGGGGGAGACAACACCGGCGGCTACATAGAAGTCACAGTTAGAGGCGTGGCAAGGTTAGTTCAATCACACTCTATTTGGTTTTGAAACTTTCTTCATCTGTGTAATTTTTACTGAAATTTCCTAGGTTGCAATTGAAGGAAACTGAAGACAAAGTTGCTGTTATATGCTGGATATGCAATCCAAAATTGAGAAGGAGATGGGATTTGTGCAAGGTGCCTCCTTTATCAACTGAACAATTTAACTTAACTTCTTATCTCTTTCAATCTATCATTTTCAAAAACTTTAGTTCTCACTTGAATTTGAATATTGTTTTAAAAGAAAATATCAATAATTAAAAATAACAATATATCACAACATAATATTAAAAAAAATTATTTATTACAGATTTTAATGATAATATAATTTATATATTGAGAAATATTTATTTATTATAAATTATAAATTTTAATTTTATGGAATCAACATTTATTATGTACAATGCACAGGCTAAAATATTAGTTAATTAATTAATTTTAAAAAATTAATATTATTTATCAAGTGATTTTTTTAAATATTATTAATTAATAAAAAGGTTTTTAAAATCTTAAACGAAGGTGTTGGGACACTTACCTAACAGTAACACCGGCCTGGATAAAAGAAATAATCAACCGTAGTTGTGTATACGTTCTTTCTTTTTCTTTGTTTTTCACAAGAACGTTCTTTCATTTATCTACTTATATTATAATTATAATGTTTAAAAATTAGATAAAATAGGGGAGCCAAATTACTTTAACAGCTTAAATAAATGATATGTAGAATTTTCTATACAAAATATTTTTGGGAATTAGCCTCAGACCTGAAAATGTTTAATTTAATAATAATGTCCAGAAAAAAAAAAAGGAAAACCGATATTAGTAATAAAAAGAATTTAGTTGCAGAGGGTCCTTGTTTATTGATCGAGAGAGAGGAGAGAGAAAGGGCAGAGAAAGGGTATTAATTATGTTGGATTGATTTTGATCCATTAAGTATTAGTTAGATGATCCATTGGATTTTAGTGTAAAAGCGGATGGATTGTTATCCATCCATTTAATTTTATGATCCAATCCAATCTGATCCAAGTCTTTTAATGTTAACAATTGGATGGATTGGATTTTACATGGATGGATTGGATGGATCACGGATAAATGGATAACTTTGCTGCCCCTACACAGTACCAATCACAGACAAGACCAAACTTGGATGAACATATATATTTAATAAATTTTGGGACAGTATTGCTCCATCCAAAGTGCTCACCTTTTCTTGGAGGTTGCTACAGGATCAACTACCTACCATACTCAGTTGCGCAGGAGGGGAATTGAAATCCTAAATTTTAATCATTCGTGTGTTTTTTGTCATGCAAGCTCTGAAGATTGTAATCATTTCTTCTTGCAGTTTTCCTTTGCTAAAAGGGTATGCAGCCGGTTATGGCATGGCTTGGTTTTTATTTTTTCCTCCCACAGGATATTCGTCAGCTCTATATTCAATTCGGAGGATTCTTTCGCGGGATAAGGCTTCGAAAGATTAAGCATTAATTTTGGCACGTATCTTGCTGGACCATTTGGAAATTGCGCAATAATATTATCTTTGAAAACGGAAAAGCAGAATTCATGGGGATTATGGCACATATAAAAGCATTATCGTGGCAGTGGTTGAGCTACAACAGAGGGATTAAACCGGGTCTTTTTTTCTCTTCCTGGTGTGTTAATCCTTTAGGATGCATGTTATAGTAACTCCATTATTACATACTGAATTTTTCTTTGATCAATGGATCAAAAAGGATCCTCTTCTAATACAAATATGGATCTGTATTAGATCGGATCCTTTGCTAGAAAAAAGGTTTTTTTGTGTTAGTGTAGCATACTGTACATCTTGTACATTACATTAGTATGTAAATCTTTTGACTATAATATTATAATACTATTGCCTTTCAAAAAAAAATTATGGAGTCTAAAATTAATACAAATATCCTTGACAATAGTTTTAAAGTCTTCAACTACAAATAAATTTCATTTTATTCATGTTTTATATGCTCAAACCTTTTCAGCCATTTATTTCCCCTTCCATTTCCAGGATGATCGATCTCTGTTACATTTCCTCATATTTGAATCTAAACTTGATGCCCCAAAACCACTTGAAACACCTGAACGTGAAACCTCAAATATGGGTTGATGAGTGGGCTTTGCACCACCCAAGGTGTTAGATTCCCTCCTTGAGGAGGAGGCATGACTTGATATACAAAAGAATTCATACCCAGCCTTATACGCGTCGTAACGCCCATCACCCAGGCCATGGGATTAGGCGGATCAGCAGTGGAAGAGGGCAATCACGTGAAGGAGATCAAATGCATGAAGCACCCTCCACATGCTAGTGCATGACATTAATTTTACTTTTTGTTAAGTTTTGTTGAAATGTATATTTTATTTTATGACATTAATTTAACTTTGTTAAGTGGACATAATTCATTTGTCATATCTTTCTTTAATGGAACAAATAACACAATTAAAATTAACTAACTTTTTAAGAACAAGATATACACTTAGGTTATTTTTTTATTAGTACATGAGCTTTTTACTCACATGTTACTTAAATGTCTAAATTACGCCTAAATTTATTTAAGTTCGATGTATCCGATTGAGTTTGACATCAAAAGAAAGTTAATGATTGAATAATTTAATTATAATGAATACATTTCTGTCTATGCTAATTGAATTTCACCTCTGGTTCAACCTATCTATTTTTCGGTAAAAAATCTTTCAAATTTGAAGAATGTAATTAAACACTTGAAAGAAAATAATTTAATTAGAATTTAACTATCAATGTTATAAAATTTAGAATAACTTTCTCTTTAATTTCATATTAACCTTTTCAGATTTATTTATTAATTTGTTGGACATTTCGGATTGTGATGCGTTTAAACGTTCATTATGAAACAGTACACAAAAATTTTAAAAAGTTAAACCACTCCATTTATAAATAAACTTCAAAACGTCTTTATATTTGTAATGATATAATACTATAACAATATTTAAAAAATAAATAAAAAGATAAACACCGGAACTAGTCATAATGTAAATGTAGATGAATAAGTTCTAACTTTTAATATTTATGTAGTTACATATAAGACAATAAGTTTTTTGGATGAAAAGTTATTCAACTATTGCTATTGAAAAGTGATAACTAACTGACGACACGTGAAAACTTAGAACAAGAGATTCATATCAAAAATCTGGTGAAAGGTTATTTTCAATGAATATGAACTAGAACTAGAATTTTGAATAACAAATACAAGAACAACTATCAACTTTCCTTCTTTTCCTGTACTATTTTTTAATATGTATTAGCAGATGATTTCTCACCATATGATCAATATCAATTTGATGCTCAGAATCTTAGTCCTTTTTTTTTGTTTTTGATTGAAAATCTTTCTAAGAAAAGTTATAATTCAAGTTAGTAGTTACATAACAGAGGATAAGTTTTCAAAGATGAGTAATGTACGACTGATGAGTATTGAGTAATGTCATTGTTGACAGTCATTTTCAAAGATGCTCTAGAAAGCCCTGGACAAAATCAACACATGATCACAAATTCAAATCATCATTGCTTGGACAGCTGTCCATGATCTACAAGCAAATTAGAAAATCTCAAAATTTAAGATTACGATTGCTTTTTGTTGATATTTTGTGCAACAAAATAAATTCCATAAAATAAAGAGTTTCTAGCAACAATTAAAATTACAATAAAAACTACAAAATGACTGAGAACATCAAAGCAAATACAGGAGTGCCAAACCAAAGATTTGGACCTTAAACCTACATCTACAGAAACAACCAAAGGATTTATTTAGAGAGTGCCAAATTCCAACTTTATTCAGTTGTCTATGACTACAACTATTCAGCCATCAATTTGAGCTTCACTAGCTTCATCCGATTCTTTGGCAGTGCAGTTTTTTTCTTCTGAACCTGCTTAACAACACTAGTCTTGAATTTGAATTTTTATTACCCACATATCCTCTTATAGACTTTCACTCACTGGCCTTTGCCAAATCTCATAATTTGCCCTTCCTCTTCTCACAAAACCCTAAATCCTTTTTTTGCTCTCGTGCTCCCCTGTTCCCTTCTCTTCATTTTTTCTCCTCTGTCGCTGACAACACCAACGACACCAACAAACCCTCCACCAAGATCTCCTACGAGTGGGACGGAGACTACCAACCCGAGCCTGAAGCATCGTCCTTTAAGCTTCTCAACTCAGACCCTCCCAGGGATGAATGGCAAGAAGGGGGAGACAACACCGGCGGCTACATAGAAGTCGCAGTTAGAGGCGTGGCAAGGTTAGTTCAATCACGCTCTATTTGGTTTTGAAACTTTCTTCATCTGTGTAATTTTTACTGAAATTTCCTAGGTTGCAATTGAAGGAAACTGAAGACAAAGTTGCTGTTATATGCTAGATATGCAATCCAAAGTTGAGAAGGAGATGGGATTTGTGCAAGGTGCCTCCTTTATCAACTGAACAATTTAACTTAACTTCTTATCTCTTTCAATCTATCATTTTCAAAAACTTTAGTTCTAACTTGAATTTGAATATTGTTTTAAAAGAAAATATCAATAATTAAAAATAACAATATATCACAACATAATATTAAAAAAAATTATTTATTACAGATTTTAATGATAATATAATTTATATATTGAGAAATATTTATTTATTATAAATTATAAATTTTAATTTTATGGAATCAACATTTATTATGTACAATGCACAGGCTAAAATATTAGTTAATTAATTAATTTTAAAAAATTAATATTATTTATCAAGTGATTTTTTTAAATATTATTAATTAATAAAAAGGTTTTTAAAATCTTAAACGAAGGTGTTGGGACACTTACCTAACAGTAACACAGGCCTGGATAAAAGAAATAATCAACCGTAGTTGTGATATATTGTTATTAAATATATACGTTCTTTCATTTTTCACAAGAACCGGCCTGGATTGGATTTTACATGGATGGATTGGATGGATCAAGGATAAACGGATAACTTTGCTGCCCCTACACAGTACCAATCACAGACAGGACCAAACTTGGATGAACATATATATTTAAAAAATTTTGGGACAGTATTGCTCCATCCAAAGTGCTCACCTTTTCTTGGAGGTTGCTACAGGATCGACTACCTACCATACTCGGTTGCGCAGGAGGGGAATTGAAATCCTAAATTTTAATCATTCGTGTGTTTTTTGTCATGCAAGCTCTGAAGATTGTAATCATTTCTTCTTGCAGTTTTCCTTTGCTAAAAGGGTATGCAGCCGGTTATGGCATGGCTTGGTTTTTATTTTTTCCTCCCACAGGATATTTGTCAGCTCTATATTCAATTGGGAGGATTCTTTCGCGGGAAAAGGCTTCGAAAGATTAAGCATTTATTTTGGCACGTATCTTGCTGGACCATTTGGAAATTGCACAATAATATTATCTTTGAAAATGGAAAAGCAGAATTCATGGGGATTATTGCACATATAAAAGCATTATCGTGGCAGTGGTTGAGCTACAACAGAGGGATTAAACCGGGTCTTTTTTTCTCTTCCTGGTGTGTTAATCCTTTGGGATGCATGTTATAGTAACTCCATTATTACATACTGAATTTTTCTTTGATCAATGGATCAAAAAGGATCCTCTTCTAATACAAATATGGATCTGTATTAGATCGGATCCTTTGATAGAAAAAAGGCTTTTTTGTGTTAGTGTAGCATACTGTACATCTTTTACAGATTACATTAGTATGTAAATCTTTTGACTATAATATTATAATACTTTTGCCTTTCAAAAAAAAATTATGGAGTCTAAAATTAATACAAATATCCTTGACAATAGTTTTAAAGTCTTCAACTACAAATAAATTTCATTTTATTCATGTTTTATATGCTCAAACCTTTTCAGCCATTTATTTCCCCTTCCATTTCCAGGATGATCGATCTCTGTTACATTTCCTCATATTTGAATCTAAAATTGATGCCCGAAAACCACTTGAAACACCTGAACGTGAAGCCTCAAATATGGGTTGATGAGTGGGCTTCGCACCACCCAAGGTGTTAGATTCCCTCCTTGAGGTGGAGGCATGACTTGATATACAAAAGAATTCATACCCAGCCTTATACGCGTCGTAACGCCCATCGCCCAGGCCATGGGATTAGGCGGATCAGCGGTGGAAGAGGGCAATCACGTGAAGGAGATCAAATGCATGAAGCACCCCTCCACATGCTTGTGCATGACATTAATTTTACTTTTTGTTAAGTTTTGTTGAAATGTATATTTTATTTTATGACATTAATTTAACTTTGTTAAGTGGACATAATTCATTTGTCATATCTTTCTTTAATGGAACAAATAACACAATTAAAATTAACTAACTATTAAAGAACAAGATATACACTTAGGTTATTTTTTTATTAGTACATGAGCTTTTTACTCACATGTTACTTAAATGTCTAAATTACGCCTAAATTTATTTAAGTTCGATGTATCCGATTGAGTTTGACATCAAAAGAAAGTTAATGATTGAATAATTTAATTATAATGAATACATTTCTGTATATGCTAATTGAATTTCACCTCTGGTTCAACCTATCTATTTTTCGGTAAAAAATCTTTCAAATTTGAAGAATGTAATTAAACACTTGAAAGAAAATAATTTAATTAGAATTTAACTATCAATGTTATAAAATTTAGAATAACTTTCTCTTTAATTTCATATTAACCTTTTCAGATTTATTTATTAATTTGTTGGACATTTCGGATTGTGATGCGTTTAAACGTTCATTATGAAATAGTAGACAAATTTTAAAAAGTTAAACCACTCCATTTATAAATAAACTTCAAAACGTCTTTATATTTGTAATGATATAATACTATAACAATATTTAAAAAATAAATAAAAAGATAAACACCGGAACTAGTCATAATGTAAATGTAGATGAATAAGTTCTAACTTTTAATATTTATGTAGTTACATATAAGACAATAAGTTTTTTGGATGAAAAGTTATTCAACTATTGCTATTGAAAAGTGATAACTAACTGACGACACGTGAAAACTTAGAACAAGAGATTCATATCAAACATCTGGTGAAAGGTTATTTTCAATGAATATGAACTAGAACTAGAATTTTGAATAAAAAATACAAGAACAACTATCAACTTTCCTTCTTTTCTTGTACTATTTTTTAATATGTATTAGCAGATGATTTCTCACCATATGATCAATATCAATTTGATGCTCAGAATCTTAGTCCTTTTTTTTTGTTTTTGATTGAAAATCTTTCTAAGAAAAGTTATAATTCAAGTTAATTAGTAGTTACATAACAGAGGATAAGTTTTCAAAGATGAGTAATGTACGACTAATGAGTATTGAGTAATGTCATTGTTGACACTCATTTTCAAAGATGCTCTAGAAAGCCCTGGACAAAATCAACACAAGATCACAAATTCAAATCATCATTGCTTGGAAGCTATCCATGATCTACAAGCAAATTAGAAAATATCAAAATTTAAGATTAGGATTGCTTTTTGTTGATATTTTGTGCAAAAAAATAAATTCCATAAAATAAAGAGTTTCTTGCAACAATTAAAATTACAATAAAAACTACAAAATGACTGAGAACATCAAAGCAAATACAGGAGTGCCAAACCAAAGATTTGGACCTTAAACCTACATCTACAGTAACAACCAAAGGATTTATTTAGAGAGTGCCAGATTCCAATTTTATTCAGTTGTCTATGAGTACAACTATTCAGCCATCAATTTGAGCTTCGCCAGCTTCATTCGATTCTTTGGCAGTGCAGTTTTTTTCTTCTGAACCTGCTTAACAGCACTAGTCTTGCAATTTGAATTTTTATCAGCTAGCAATAACTTCAACAGCCTCTTAAGTTGCCTCAAACTCATATTGTTGAGTTCATCAAAGCTCTTTTTCTTCAACAACTTGTTAGAAAAAACTGATTGAATAGGAACATGATCTGTACTCTTTGGGTGGTGGACAGATTCTTTTGCCATAGTCTCGGGGCTCCTGGTATGGAATGGCAGTATCTTCTGAGGTGTGATGGATCAATTTGGATCTCAAAACTATTTCCCAAAGGCACCTTATAAGTTGATGTGGTGTAACGGCTAGTTGATTATTGAAAAGGAAAAAATAAAATTTCCATAAATTAAAAAGGTAATAGATTAATATGATTTCTTATTTTGAATTTATTTTACTTTTGACTTTCACAGCAGAAGAAGGTCAATGAATTGAATAATTTAATAAAAAGAATGTAATTAAAACAAACCAATCCAATAATCATTTTCAGTACAAAAAATCCAATTTGAACAATTTAATTACAATTTGTACGATTTAGAAAAAAAAATTCCTTTAAAAAAGTCAATCATTGAATAATTTAATCAAAAGTTTGAACAAATGCATTTATGTTTATGCTAATGGAATTTCACCTTATGTGCACCAATCTATGTTTTTGGTAAAATACTTATGTCTATCACCTTATGTGCAACCAACTTATATATGTTTCTGGTAAAATATCTATCCAATTTAAATAATTTACGTAATTAAACTCTTGAAAAAAATGTAATTAAAATTTTACTATTTATGTTGTAGAATTTAGAATAAATTATCCTTTAATTTCATATTGAACTTATTTACTAATTGGTAGGGTATTTTCTGTTGTGTGTTTACATCCAATAAGAAAAATGATGTCAACCTAGCTTAGTAATAATTTTTGACATGGATGTTTGGGACAGAAATTTGTCTAATTGACAAAATTCATCTCTAGTTGATCTATTTGATGTGGGTGAAAATTCTAATATATTAGAGACAACATAATTCCATCTCTAGGTCCTCTTTTTAATTATGATATATTTTTGCTTAAAAGTATAATGACATGATATTATTATTTATAATATCATATGTTAGATTGAAAAAATATATATGCAGGTCTTAAAGAGAAGGTGAAAAATATTATCAATAGTTAAAAATATGTTGTTATTATATTATATAAGATTGTATATAAATTATTTTAAAATTTTAATTAATTTTAATATATATATTTGAATTCAAATAAATTGATAATAAGAATATCCTTTAAATTTTTAAAGAATATTTTGAAATATTATATATTTCAAATTTTATATTTTTTAACTTATGTTGTAAAAATTTAAAAATGTCATTTTTTCATATTCATATTAATTTTTAGAATATTATTACTTAAAATATTTTCTTATAAACCTATAAATGTTTATCTTCTCGAATAATATTTTGAAAGACAAAGTCAACTCCTGGCTTAACCTTTTTTGGTATAGTGGAATAATTCTCATTTTAAGAATACGAGAACTTTAAATTTTATAACCATATATCAATAGTCAAAATTAAAAGTTATTTAGTGGTTATATCTTTCTCTATATATTATTTAAAACACAGTTGATGACTAGGACTGGTTGTCCACATGTCACATAATGGTGAAATTTATAAAAAAGGAAATATTCATTTGAATTTAAAATTCAGATAAAAAAACATTAATTGATTGTCCCATAAAAAAAATTAATTATATCTTCTAAATTGAGTAACTTTTATAACTATAGTAACTTTTGATTTATTATCACAATTTTTATAATTATGGTAATTAAGGTGATTACGACTAATATATATTATAATTTGAATTAATTAAGGTAATTACGACTAATATATTAAGCATTCTTTCAGTTTTATTTCATTGGGTTTTTTTAATGTCTATTTTTTTTATCTGTGAGAAAAATTTTACGTCTATATATTTTATGTCTATATATACCAACATATCAGAATTGAAGGACTCCCATATGGTCATCTTTGATTTTTCTTCCTTCGATTTGTTTAGTGTAACATATCGTGATACTAAAAATGATGAGCTCTCATTTTGTGTTGATGATATAAAATGATGTTTCTTATTCCATGTTTGTGTTTAGGACATACTTTGATAGTATTGACAAAAATAAGCAACAAGTGTATTTTATGGTTCTCAATTATTTTTATTATTTTATTATTCTCAATTGTATTATCACATTCTTGCTTATGCACTGCATTTGCTTTTGTAGCTCTTGCTTGCTGCATTTCTTAATGATGAAGTTTCATGTACACATGTTTGCCTGATAGACAAAGAAGGTGGAATTAGTAATTTTGTATTTTGTAAATCCAGTTTTGTTAATTAAATTGTTATTTTTTAAAATAAACCTAGATGTGCATTCTCTTTATTTCTTACTAATATTTATATTCAATTCCTTATTTAGAATATGATGAAGTAGTCTAATTTACAATAGAATTGGGTAGACGTATGAATAGTAGTCTAATTTACAATAGTCTAATTTTTTGACTTCAAACATTCAACACAAAATGATTATCATTTATCCCTTATTATTTGTTTCATTTGCTTTAATAAATTTAGTTTAAAAAATTTTAAGTTTCAAAATAAATTATTTGTATAATAATATATAAAAAAATTCTTAATTAAATATTAATTCTTTTATATGCCAAAAATATTATTTGAGATTATTTCTTCTTT
The DNA here is from genome assembly GCA_026413185.1 of Pueraria montana var. lobata. Lineage (NCBI taxonomy): Eukaryota > Viridiplantae > Streptophyta > Magnoliopsida > Fabales > Fabaceae > Pueraria > Pueraria montana. Next base: position 1,339,496 of record CM048653.1, read on the forward strand.
TATATATCAGTAAATCAAAATTAACTTGTTAATGTAACTAATGTAATTAATATTAATTTGTATTAAATGACAACATGCACAAATGAAATTAGACAAATACATTCCAAATTATTATTGCATTGATTTTAATTGTTTATATAAGATTAAAATCATTTGAGTTTCTTTTTTACTTTTACATAGCAAAACATCATTTGAGATACATTCCATATAACACATAATTTTTTTGCTTTTATATAACTATAATAATAATTGAGATTTTTCCTGCTTTTGTTTACCAACAAATCAAAATTCATTAATTTAATTACTATTAAATAAGTTATACATAAATGAATCAAGTGACAATATTTTATATTCTTATTTTTTAGTTATTATTGCATCAATTATATGAAAATACAATTTGTTTGAGTTTTTTTTTGGCTTTTTTATACCAAAATTTTTACTTTTATATGTATTTTTTGAGATTCTTTTTATTTTTATATACTAACAAATTATAATTCATTAATATAATACCATAAAAGTTTCTACTTTTAAAAAATACGTGAGATATTACATATTTTACATAAAAATATATTAATATATTTAAATTACCATGATAGAAATTAAAATTTAGTTAAATATTTTTCAAGATAAACTTATCTTAATCGTAAGCTTTTTACCTATTTTATTTAATTTTTAGTCATATTTTTTTAAAGAGTTAAAAAATAATGATTCTTTTAAAATGAATAATGATATTACAATCATATTGACAAATTATTTTTCCAATTTATAATGACCATCACAATATATTTAAACATGCTTTTTTAAAAAAAGTTAAATAATTGTATTAATCAAGACAATTCAAATCCACATATATTCTAATCAACTCTATTGAAAATTCTGTTATAAAAAATTTTGTTTCAAAAATTAATTAATTTAAGTAATTTTTTTATAAAAAAAATATTTTATTAAAGCAAATCTTAACAGAATAAAGTAATTTTTTATAACAAAATATTGTAATAAAGTAATTCTAATATGCACAAAATATAACTATAATAAAAAATTATGTTTTAAAAATATTTTAATAAAGTAAATCAATTCAATCTTATTGTATGATAATGATATAATAATATAATATGATTGCAGTTAATTTTATTTTATATAATTGATAGAATTGATCAAATGAAATGGTCTTGATTGTAATTAATAATAATAAAATTGATTGCAATCAGATGGTAATCAAAATTTTGCAAAAAAATCTTTCCTTAATATTACGATTATGTTTATATTTCATATCTGAAAAAATAAATATTACTATTAACTGATTTATACAATTGAGTTAATATTACAATTATATCAAACATGAATATCAGTATGATTATATGATAGTGAATATAAAGCGGACAATACTACATATTTATTATTAAATTAATGTTATATATCTTAAAGAAATAATGAAATGAAATATAAATTTCTAATAAAGATTAACATACTATATATATTTATGTGGTTGATTTGCATTTATGACAATAGATGGATGTGAACCCAACCCAACCCAACCCAATTAGTTTGGTTCGGATTTTTTGAGGGTTTGGGTCAAACCCGACCCAACCCATTCAAACCCATTGGTGTACAGATCGGGTAACAAGCTTTGCTTTTTGAACTCATGATCCAACCAGACCCAACCCGTAGCATGAAATTAAAATATATATATATATATATATATATATATTATTAAATTAAGAAATACAAAACATTATATTTTGTTGCTAATTTTTAACCACACATGAATTATATTTCTCTTTTTTAATTGTTTCTATTTTTGTCTTGATTTTGTTTATGTTTTCTCATGCTAATATAATAGTTTATTTCTATCTAAAATAAAATATTTGTATTAGCATTGAAACCATTCCTTTTATTAATCAAATATTGTCACAATTTGGTCTCTTTGGAGGGCATGTAGTCATTATATATTTGCAAAGCTCTAGGAAGAAACAAATTTTTATTCTAAAAAATTCTAATTTTTACAAAATAAAAAATATTTTTTAAATGTTCAGACTCGATTAACCCAACCCAACCTAACCCTGTTTACCGTTTGTAAACGGGTTGGTTCGATTCGGAGTTTACAATAAAATTGAACAAACCTGGCCCAACCCGACCCGTGAACACCCCTAGATGTGATTCTCAATTGTATTTTTTTTTCACATTGTCTTTTAAAAAAATAAATAAGTATTTGATAATTTATTTATATTATTTAATACATGAAAATACAATAGTTTTTCAAATAACTTTAAAGAAAATTATAATGAAAATGTTAAATTGCTATTTATCAAAATAATATAGCAACTTGTTATTTTTAATTTTAAATTTTATTTATAATTCATTTTTCAAAATGTTAGAAAATGTCTCTCCCAATCATAAAATATTACAATATCATATGAAATTTAATACAAATGAATGTGATATATGACATTGCGCTTATATGTAATCATTTAAATATGTGTTCTTAAATTTATTTTATTTCATTCATTTGCTTAATTTTGTTTCCATTATTTAGAGGATGTTAAATTAATGAACTCCATAAAAAATATTTTAATGGAACAATATGTGAGTTCTTTTAGTTAAAATTAATTTTCTTATTATTTTCATCTTATTTTTGTTATATGGTTTAATTTGTCTATATATAAAAAAAATTAACTTCAAGAAAGTGACATTGTGAAATTTAAAATTATAGTTGTATTATAATTTTTTTAAAAATGAGTTGTATTATAAAATAAACACATCTAATTATTTTTTTATTTTTATTAATGAATAAGTTTCTTATTGCGGAAATTTGAATTAGTTTTATATCGTTTTAAAGTAATATAACAAATTAACAATATTGTCAACATACTTTATACATACAAAAAATTCATTCCCTCCTCAATAAATTCGTGCATTGCACGGGTACTATCTAGTAATTACTTAAAAAACCATGTGTATTCACTACAAGAAAATTGGGAAATTGCGGCACTTGATTCATGGCGGTTTGTTAGTAACCGCTACTTCTTAACATTTGCGGCAGTTTTTCGCAAACACCTCAGAATTATAAAATTACATTTTAAAAATACTAAAATAATTATTACCCACATATCCCCTTATAGACTTTCACTCACCGGCCTTTGCCAAATCTCATAATTTGCCCTTCCTCTTCTCACAAAACCCTAAATCCTTTTTTCCCACTCGTGCTCCCCTGTTCCCTTCTCTTCATTTTTTCTCCTTCGTCGCTGACAACACCAACGACACCAACAAACCCTCCACCAAGATCTCCTACGAGTGGGACGGGGACTAGCAACTCGAGCCTGAAGCATCGTCCTTTAAGCTTCCCGACTCAGACCCTCCCAAGGATGAATGGCAAGAAGAAGGGGGAGACGACACCGGCGGCTACATAATATTGACGATGGGAATGGAACTCCGGTTGCCGACGTCAACATTGTGTAAGGGACCTAGCTTTGGATCTGGGTTAGGTCAGTGTTTCCTGCTAAGGTATCAGAGTTGGTGACTCAGTTAGAAGTGACGAACCCTACCTACTCATTCTAGAACAAATCTCGTGGTTCTGGATGCAAAAAAAGAGAGGGCATGCTAAGTAGAGAACATCGCATCCAGTGCATAAGAAAGCTATTGACACATTTGGGCATAGAAATCGTAGTTAGAGGCGTGGCAAGGTTAGTTCAATCACGCTCTATTTGGTTTTGAAAATTTCTTCATCTGTGTAATTTTTACTGAAATTTCCTAGGTTGCAATTGAAGGAAACAGAAGACAAAGTTGCTGTTATATGCTAGATATGCAATCCAAAGTTGAGAAGGAGATGGGATTTGGGCAAGGTGCCTCCTTTATCTACTTTCTTCTTTTTGCTCTTAAACTCATTTGTTAATTGGTACTTTTTTCAATTCTGTAAATATTTTTAAAAAGTTATCAATTTTTTCTATAATATTTGTGAAATAATTTGTTTGATATAATTTGGTTAATGCTTGGGTTACATGATTATGGGGAATACTTGGATACATTGCATCTTGTGAATAGGAGAGGCCTTAAACCATTTTTAAAATGAAAAAGAAATAATGAATTTAATTGTTCTGTTTGTATCTATCTTTATCTGTGTCTCCTTAAGAAGGTACACGTATCAAGTAATTAACAATTATGTATGCGAAAGCTACCAATTTTTATATGATGCTCAAGTGATTATTTGCTTTGCAAAAAAAAAAAAAAAAAGGCATCGGAAGTTCAAGGAGTGCTTCAATATATTGAGGGGTTGCAAGGTTTGTGCAGTTCTCCTGTCTCCTTTTGTTCATTTGTATTAGAGACACTTTGGGTCAGTTTGATTTGCTAAAAAGTGAAGGACAAAACAGCACAAAAAATATTGTTACCTGTTTGATTGCAAAATTGGTTGTGGAATAGAACAAAACATAAACACTTGTACCTCATTAAACCACGGGACAACTTTTTTTCCCATGTACAAAATAGTTAAAAGACAAAAATACCCCTCCCTAACCATTTTCTCTCTCCCTTACTTCTCCTCCCACTCTCTTGTTCCCACTACAGATAACTAATGTAAACTGCCTTCCACATTCTGATGCAGTGACGCTCCTTCATATTGGCATTTTTTTTTTTGTTACAAGCCTTCACTTGATGTTACGATTGTGTTTTCATTCACTGGAATTGTGCCAGAGATCACACCACAGCACAAAAAGGGAGGTCACGCGTGGTGTGGGAGAAGTCCAGGTGCTTATTCCACATCTAATTTTAATTTGAATGTAGCAAGGCACTAGCATCCGTGAAAAACCATTTGAACTTGGCTTCAATCAATCAATTGGCTTGGAATCTTGAACAACCAACAATTGCAAAAAAGGCATTGACATATCTTAGAGGAAAAAGGCTTATCGCAACAGAGAAGAAGTTACGCAATGCACTTTTAAATTTTTTAATATAATAATAGTAATTGATAAAAAAAATATTTAAAATGATATTATTGTAAATTCTATATTATTTTACTTGTGCTGCCTATTGTGCACCAAACAATGTACATAATAAAAAGTTGTTCTGTAACTTAAGTATTTGTCCTGTACTGTCCTCCTTGTGTTGTACTGTGTTGTGGATCAAACGCACCCTTTGGTTTGGAGATTTGAGTTAAGTTCATATTTTGATAACATGGAGGGGAGGAACCACCGACATAGAAGATGGCAAACAAGGGTAGACAGAGTTGATGGAAAATAGGACTTTTACCTCAGGACATTCAGTAAGTCCTAAATTACTATCAATATTCAATACAATACCTTGAACATCCTTACTAATCTATTACAAGGAGTCTTAGCTTTTGTATTAAACCAACAATGCTAATTTTGCAGGGCATGTACTTGATTTCTGCTTCAATCTTTCTATTCCCAAGCACTAGTGACTAGAAGTGCTTTTATAAGGTTGACCATATTCCTACTTTGAATGCAGCATGCCACTTTTTTTTAAGGTTGTTACTCTTGCAGATAAAATATGATATAGGTAAAGGGTATCATGACAAGAATTAGTTAATGAAAGTTCAAATTTTAGAAATACCTTTTGATTTTATAAAAAATAAAATTAATGATCTATTCTTTTTCTGTTTGTATTCGTAAAATGCTTTCAACCTGTGTAATTTAGACGTCCCTAAGATCCCAAAATAAATGTTAACTTCATCTGTATATATATTCTCTCTCTATATTTCTTAACCTTAACTCTGATGTGAGTAATATATTTGTGTAACTATTTCCAAGTTATTGAAAGAAAGAAAGAAATAGTAGTGCATGTCCCCATTTTTTTCCCTTATATGTTTAAATTGAACTTTAAGTGGGTGGCTTCATGATTGTCCCTTTGTTTCTTGTTTACATATTTCAATCTCTAGCCATTAAGAAGTGGAAGAAGACACTATTGAAGGAACACAAGCAAAGTGCCAAGTCCTCCATGTTCATCAACAAGCAAACTATGACAGAGAAAGAAAGAAATACTTTGAATTTGTTTAGAAAATTTGAAGTTTTTTTTTTTATAGTATCCAACTCTATGTAATTAATCTTACGAGTTTGTGAATTGCTTAACTTGTAATTGGTGTAAATGTGATATCATTTTACAATGATTGCTTGATAGGCTCATTATTTCATTCACATGAAAGGCTCATTGTATTTAAGTATTGGTGTATTACGATAATTCAATGGGCTCACTGTTAAGAATTTTGCGTATTGAATAGTGGGGTAGTTTAGAAATGCACAATATATATATATTTTTAAATTAATCAACAAATAGCGGCAGTTACACAACTATCGTGATGTTAAATAATGATTTTTTTAAAGCAGTAGCGGCTGTTTTGAAACTGCCTTTAGATTAAATATAATTTTTTATTTTGCCAAATTGTGGCGGTTGTAACCACCGCAACTTTTCCTCTCAGCGGTTTGTGTGGCGGTTTTAATAACCGCAGCAAGAAGACCTCTCTGATGCTTAAAACAACGGCAGTTATAAAACCATCACGAACGTCAAATAGTGGTAGTTGGAACCGTCGCAAACTGCATTTAAAACTGCCGCTACTTGCCATTTTTTTGTAATGATTTTTTTCTTTAACCTTGATCATTCAATTAATAGCATCTAATTGTTTATGTTTATATATATGGGAAGTTGTAGATAGGTAGATGGGTCCAAATAAAAGAAGATAATGAAAGCTTTGACAAAGGTAATCGAAAGTCAACAATTGAAGATTTTGTTATAGCGCTATGTCAGTCAACAATGGCAAGTGAGAGTCAACAATAAAAATCTTTATAATTTAAAAAGTAACAGTGGTGCAGTATCCTAAGCACTGCAATTTCCCGCCTAATACATGCATTATTTGCTTAATTAGTCTCTTAATAAGACTCCAACTTCTCGCCTGATGCATATAGCAAATAATGCATTAAATGTGTTGCTTGGTTTCCATATGCAGCATTTAACAAGGTTAATTAAAAGAGGAATTTTGAAAGGCTTCATTTGCCTATTAATACTCTGCGTTTCAAAATGAAACATTTTGATCTCACAATCCATTACTTTTCTCATTCGTTTTGTGAGTGTCAACACTGCTACATTAAGGTAAATTGTTTGCGTTTGTTCTAAACATCTAAATTTTACTTATTTCATGCTTTGAAGCTTTATATTGGTTTTTGTTTCTGTAAATTCTCCTTCAAAATTTGCTGCCTTCGTTCTTAACATCTACATTTTAATTATTTGTTGTTAAAATTTTCAAATATTCAGGATGGCCGCAGCAGACAATGAAGGATTCAACAAGTGGTTTAGGACATTCGCAACACAGTTGTCCCCATTGAAGGTTTGTTTCATTTTTTTTAAAATTATAAAGATTTAATATTATATATTAATTAAATTTTTTTTGTTTCAGGATGATATTAAGATTGATAATCAATTTAGTCATTTATGGAGAGGAGAATTTGGAAGAGGGACTGCATATTTAACGGACCCTAAAGGCAATGTGTCTCAGTTGGAGATTTCGACAAGGAATGGGAGTCCAGAATTCGAAAGTGCTGCTGTTAGGCTTGCGCAGTTTTTATAATTTGAATAAGGATCAGTTTTTAGTTCTACATTATGTGGTTGTGAATTGTTTTGACATAAAGATCTTTGACACTGATCTGGAGAAGGTAAGTTATCCTCGGTTTGATGTTTCATTGAAACCACCACGATAGTTGGTTTCTCACAATTTCTACAAAAGCATAAAATGTAACATTGGACGAGTAAATGTTAGATTTCAATACCATAACGGTTTAGCATTTTGTGTTTTATTGTTTCCTCAATGTGTTGTTGAAATTTAGACGTTTCTTAATATTTCACATTTTGCAAATATTTATGCTGGATATGATACCCATTGGTCATGGTTTTACTCTATTCCACAGAAAGGCATCCATTGTTGGTGATGTGTTTCTGAAGGATCCTGAGGGAAACGAGCACTCTCTACAGTGCACCGAGGATGATAAAAAGGATTTGTTGTTTTTGTCTACAGGTGTAGTAAACATGGCTAATTTCTATAATCTGAATATGAATAATAATATATGGCTTCATTATGTGGATGATTGCCATTTTGAGTCAAGGATATTCTCTGTTGATGGGGATGAAATAAATTATCCCGTTCCAATTGAAGATTCAGTATCAGATGTGGAAGTTGAAGAATTTGTGGAGCATGCTTTACATTTGGAAGAACTCAACGATGGATTACATTGGACCTGTTTGGTAAAAAAATCTCTGGCTGATGGTCGTCAAACAATGGTTAGTTGAAATATATTATTGGTAAATCATTTTCCTCATTACTTTTTAACGAATTTTGTTTATTGTTTAGGTAATCCTGCAAGGTTTGTTGATAATCTGGTCGGCTTAGACTAGAAACATATTTTTTTTAGCATGAAGGTGGGCATAGGTATGATTGCAAACTCAGGGGCAGAAAAAGAAGGCTTGAAGAGAAATACATAGATTCTGGACGGTACGAGTTCGTGAAGGATGCGAGATTGAAGAAAGGAGATATTCTGAGCTTGGGTTGGATTGATGACCCTCATGTTTTGTTTGTGAATGTCATCAGGATGAGAAAGATTCTCTGAATTCTCTACTGGTTATTCTAATATTGGGTTTTTTGGTGCTGTTTTTTATTTATGTTTTAAATAGACCCAATTCATATGTTTCTGTTTTATGATACATTAAGTGAACAATTAGAACCGCTGCTCTGAAGGGTTTAATTTGTTTATATAATTTGATGCAGTTTTATTTTCAAATGACATTTATTCATTTTTAGCTTGAAAGAGTAGTGTATGATAGCAGAATATGGTTTCTGCATTAATTAACAGGCATAATAAAATGCATAAAATAGTTATAAGTCATAAACATGATTTGTTGTAATATAATTTCATCTATCAAATCGTTAAGGTGGTTATAAATCAAGAAAATCTATCGCGTGGCCCAAATTATAAAGATTTCTGTGTATACAATGTTTAAAATGGTTATAAACAAATAATATTTATGATTAGGCTCAAATTAAAGTTAGATCAATTTTAGTTATAATCAAAATTAATTCATTTTTGTAAGTCTAACATCTATTTTAGGTTTTCAAACAAAGTTTAATATTGAAAATTAATTTTCGAGTATCTTACTTAATCTCAAATATCAGTAATTTTAAAAGGATAAAATCATGCTTCTATAAGCTGAATTTTAGTTTAATAAAGTATTTTAGTTTTAATTAAAGTAGTTTAAGTTTTAATAGAAAGTACTAAAATTTATAACTCTACTTGTAATTTTTAGTTTTTCCAATTATTTTTTAAGTTTAAATATAATTTTTTTAGTATCTTACTTTATCTCAAAAATCAATATTTATAAAAGCAGAAAATCATACTTTTATTTGTAAAAGATTTAGGTTAAAGTAGTTTTTGTAATCAGTTTTAACAAATTGTACTCAAATTTATAACTCTACATGAAATTGTTAGGTTTTCCAATTATTTTTAAGTTTAAATATAACTGTTTAGTATCTTACTTTGTCTCAAAAATAAAAAATTATAAAAGCAGAAAATCATACTTTTATTTGTAAAAGATTTAAGTTAAAGTAGTTTTTATAATCAAGTGTACCAAAAAACCTAAAAATTTTTAACCGTAAATACTAATAGTACTTTATTTTTAAATGTAGAAAATCCTACTACTATAACCTAAATTTTAAGATCATGTTTTATATAATTTTGTAACCGTACTTTTATAAGCTCAAATTCAAATTCCTTTTATATTTGTAATGATATTGTAATCAAATTTAGAACCATCAATAAAAAGATATATAGGGGTACTGATTATATGATGAAATATACAAGCATATAATTAATTTTAAAGTTATCATAATCTAATTTTTAATTTTTGTCATTCAATATATTAGAGTATCTAATTCCATATTGTTGTCTGTTTAATTTTTAAACTTTTTTGAAAAAGGCATGCAAAATATCAGGATAAAGTTAACATCCCAACTATGTTGGCACCTTATACCCTATCTGTCCTCTACCGCACACTTGAATTTATTAAATAATAAACCAAAAACAAAGAACATGGGGGGACTAGGCCAGGACCCATGTTAACAAAAGCAAACCTATACTGTGGTAAACCCATCTTATCTCGCTGAAGGGGCTGTAAAACAAAATTTGGCACCGAATCCCACCAATAGGATCCCACATTATCCACTGCATAGTTAGATAATCTGTCAGCACAAACATTGTCCTCTCGGTATATGTGGGTGATTGTGAACTGTCAAGACTTGGTCAAGGTAAGACAGTTTTTCCAGTGATTCAGAATCTCCCAAGAAACCATTTCAGTATTCTGAAAGGCTTGGAGGAGCAACATGCTGTCACATTCAAACCAAAAACTTGGCCACTGTTTTCTGCAAGCATGCTCAATGTCCATAATCGCACCCCACAGTTCAGCTACAAAAGCAACCTGCACCCCAACATAAGAAGAGAAAGCTCCCAAGGCATCGCCATTACTGTCTCTAAACAAACCACCACAAGCAACGTGGCCCGGACATCCTCTTGATGAGCCATCAGTGTTGTGTTTTACCCATCCCAAAGGTAGTAATTGCCATAAGACTTCTGTGATGTTAGGCACTCTTGGTGGGTGTCCATCTATATTGAAAGCCTTGATAATGGCGAATTTGTCCATACAAGGCCTCATACTCCCACGTGTATTAAAATGTTCATAACCTTTTCCCAATACAATATTCATAATCATATTGGTAGCTATCAATATACACTTTTGTTTTTAAAATAAAAACCTCACCCAGAATTTATTGTTTTCCCAACATGAAGAATATATGAAATCGAAGTTGGGGAGCGCATAACTAACAGCAGGGACGAAGAAGATATGTCAGTCAATGTTGTAAGAGTCGAAGATTCATAACCATTTTTGGAGGCTAGGGATAGTGGCAGATCTCCATCTGGGGGTGAGGGTTATTCTATGAAGGACGCATCTGACTTCGATATATGCAGATGTAATCATAGGAACAAAGCGAAGTTAGAGAGTGACGTGGCTGTCAAAGTTTGGGATTTAGCAAAATCTTTAGGGGTCAGAGGCTCTCAACTGGACGATTCATATGTGAAACTGATACAATTTATGGAGGATAGGGACAAAGATGCTAAGCAGAATATAGGGGTGCAATCTTGTGATCTATGAAGATACTCACATTGAACATCAGAGGGGTGAGAGATAGGGCTAAGAGGCGTTGTCTCAAAGCTTTAATCTAGGACACCAAGGTGGATTTTTGCCTGCTACAAGAAACAAAGTGTTCTCAGATATCAGAGTGGGAAGTCAAAGAGATGTGGGGGGAGCAGAGATTGGTTGGCTAGTTTCGCCATCAGTGGGCTTAGCAGGAGAATTACTGTGCATATGGAAAGCATATTTGTTTCAGCTCAAGTTTCACTTCCAAGGGGAGGGCTTTCTAGGGGTCACGCTGGAATGTAAAAAATAAGGGGCTGTGTGCTTTGTTGTTAACGTTTACTCTCCTTGCTCTATGGAGGGTAAAACTAGTTTGTGGAGGGATTTTGTTATGCCTAGGAGAGGTTTTGGTTCAGATCTCTAATGTGTTGCCGAAGATTTCAATGTAGTAACATGTACGGAAGAAAGGAGAGGCTGGACAGATTATCATAATCATGCTGAGATGGAACTATTCAAAGAGTTCATTGTGGATATGGGCTTAGCGGATGTTCCTTCTCTGGATAAACCTTTCTCATGGATAAGTAATGATGGCCGCTTCTTGATATCAGAAGGGCTGATGCAATCGTGGAATATCAACACTCAGTGGATAGGTAACAGGGACATTTCTGACCATTGTTCGGTATTACTGAATGATCAAGTACACAATTGGGGAGGCAAACCCTTCAAAATTTTCAATGCATGTATGGAACACTCTAATTTTAAGAGGTTAGTTATTTCGACCTAGAATAACTCTGTTGTTGAGGGCTGGAAGTAGTTTTGTTTCTAGAAGAAGCTGAGGTTGCTCAAACAAAGCCTATGGTGTTGGAGTAAGGAGGTTTTTGGGGCTGTGGATCTTCAGATACAAAACAAATATAAGGAATTAAGTAATTTGGATGATAGGTTGACAAATGGAGATCTGGAATTTCTGGGTCAGAGGAGTGATGTGCTAGATGATTTCTGGAGACTTGTACGATACAAGGAGAATACCTTGCTGCAAAAATCTAGAGCGAGATGGTTGAAGGAAGGGGACCTCAACACAAGGTATTTCCACTCATGTTTGTGGGCCAGATACAGGCAAAATCAGCTGGTGGCTGTGAACACAGAGCATGGTTGGGTTGAGGATGTTGAAAGTGTGAAGGAAGAAGTCAGAAAAAACTTCCAGAACCTGTACAGAGAACAGTCTTTTTCCCGCCCAAATCTGGATGGAGTGCCTTTCAGGAAGTTATCCAATGCCGATAGAATCTTTCTATCAGCTCATTTATTAAAGGATGAGATTAAAGAAGTTGTTTGGCGCTGTGTGTAACACCACAAAATTTTCAACCCAGTAAGTAGGGACGTGAGAGATTTAATTATAATTAATAGGAATCTATTTTTTTGTTTTAAAAGAAGAAAAAGATATATTTTGTGTAATTAAAATATAGTTAGTAATTAATTGAGTAATGAAAAAAAATGAATGAAAGTAAGTAATAAATGTATTTCTATATAATGGTCAAGTAGAAAATTTATAAAATCAAAAGATATAATATTCTCGGTAATTAAATTCTATTTGACTAATTCAATGAAAAGTTTCTCTGTGGGTAACTCTTTGTAATTAATTCTCTAGAATTAATTCTCTATAGTTACTTTTCTGTACCACTTGTCTGTGATTAAAATTCCTTGTAACTAAATTATCTGTGAGATTTCCTGTGGTTAAATTGTCTGTATTATCTAAATTAATTATTAAGTTGTAGTGTGATGTGTATTTAAATTTTAATTATAAGGTTGTCTATGGTTGATTTCTTGAGATGCCTGCTAGTAATTAATTGAGCTATGATAAATTACTAGTAGTAAATATTTAAAATATCTATCGCTAAGTACTAATTAATTAATTGATTTCAAATTGGTTTTAATTATTTTAATTAAATTAAATTCTAAAACTTTCACTTCAAGTTATCACTTATAAAATTCATCTGTGAGCAATTACTCTACAGAGAGAATTTTATAAGAGTTATTAAAAAGTTTTCATGTCATCAAAAATTTTATAAAATTAAATAGATGTTTCAAAGTTTGGTTTTCAAAATTTAAAATCACGTCCCATTTCAATTTCATAGTGTAAAATTACACTATGTAATTTATAACTTAGCACCTAAACTATCACCTCACATCCCTTAACCAATGAAAATTGCATGCAAACCCCTCCCCACTCATTTTGAATCTCACGGCCACCACCACCCAACTCACACTCACATTTTCATTTCCTAACTTAAGCATTAAGTGAAATTCAAATGCTCTCCTTTCTCTCTCTTCCCTCTCACACGGTCACAACAACAACAAACAACACCCAAATATATTTTCTCTCTTCTCTCTCTCCTTTTCTGTGTTCTGGCTGAAACTCCTACAGCAAGGAGGGAAGCCATTAGCTTCTTGCTCACCTTGCATGCAAGCCAAGGAGCAAGCTTTCCATCACCAAACTCAGCCAGCTTCATCGCCTCTCCTTCCTCTTTCTCCTCCATGACCTAACAACCCCAAAGGTGAGGGAAACTTCCTTGTAGGTTCTGTTTCAGTCTAAGTGTGGTTGAGAGTTAGGGGACTCAACCACATACAGCATGCATGCCCCTCTCTGGACTGTTTGTGTGAATTGTTTGAATGTTGCATGTGAAAATTTTGATGGGAAAAATTGAGCCTTGGACAGTAGCTGTTTGTGTGAGTGCATGCATGACCATGATAGTGTTTTTGATATCTTTAAATTGGAAGGGATGGTCCCTGGAACAAGGGAAGCCATACCCATTTTCTTCAAACTCGTTTTTGTGTGTTGCATGTAGAAGGAGACTCTAAAATTCAAGTGACAGTGGCCGTAGCTTCGGGTTGCCCTGGACAGCCTCCACTGTTTCATGAATTTTTGAAGATCCAACCGTTGGTTTTTTACAAAATTTGTTTTCAATGAAAATATACATGAAAAGGAACAACTTTTATTTTGACACCACGGATAGAAAACCTCGTCTTGAAGTTCATCTATGGCTTGCAAAATGGCTGTTCTGTTTTCGAGTTCCCCTGGAACATGTCTCGGTTTTTCTTAAATTTCTAATTGTACACTTAATGTTTTTTTTTTGTTTTGTTCCATTAAAAACTACAAAAAACGAGCTTTTTAACCATGTAATTTAATAAAATTATCAAGCACAATTTCTAAATCAATTTTTCGAAGAGGGACAGAGCAATGGTTTTGGAACTCTGTCTAGAGCTCCAATTTTAAGTTGTAAAGAAAACTTTTCTGGGAGTAATTGGGGAAGAATTCGAAGGAATGGGATACCATTTTTGAAATATCCAGATGTTATCTCTATACTGTAAAAATTTCAATTCAAAATTCTTTTGGGAAGTACCCAAAAATAAAATTTCTTCCTTGAAAGGATTTAATTAACCTGTCAAGTTGTGGAATTTTAATAATTTTTGTAGATTTTTACTAATTAAGTGGGATACCAATCTGAAAAATAGATTTCAAAAGCTTTCATTTCATATAAAAATTTCCTAGTTTTGAGGCCATTTAATGCAATCAATTTTATCTCACATTCAGTACTGCGAAAGGGAAACTTTCCCCTTCTTAGTCAACTTTTTGTTTAAATTATATTGACTGTGACCGTGATATAGTGTGTGACTTATGTGTAATTTATATAGTTATTGTTGTGAATGAAAGGGGCAATTGATACCATGTATCCAAGTACCCAAATTGTGATTTTAAGTCCCAAAGAACAAAGTTCTTGGGCAATGGTGACTTTTAATGATTGTGTGGAATTATTCATTGAGTGTATGTTTTGTCACTGTGATGTGTTCACAAGACTCGAGCGCAAGTACCTGCAATACTAGAATTTGATTCTAGTGATTATGGCAAGATCACCATTGAACGATAATGATAAGTGAAAATTCAACAGATAATTAGCTTCAATATTTTATTTTATTTAATAGGAATTAATTTAATTAACTCTTTATTTTTGTGCTTTGGAGTTAGAAAAATATTTTAGGACCTTTGCATGAAGGAATCATTGGTAACTTACCAATTAATAAAATGTTAGAAATTGAGAGGGTAAGGCAAGAATAAAACTTAATAAGAATTGTGATGCGTGTTGCAAAAGTGCATTTTTCGAGAATCGTGCAACAGAGACACATGTGTACGGCAGAGCAATGGGATTACGAAGAGAGTCACATGGGGCTTTTCCCGGCTGTGAGAATACCAAAGAGAGGGGGAAAAGTTCGAATGGCACGTTACGAAATGTGATGGCCACCCATAGAGAGGTGATGGAGGCAGGATGTCCTCTTTTATATATATGTTTTGAGCAGAGATGGGGTCTCATGCTTTGTGTCAATTTGACCATCCAGTACCATGTGCAGCAGGACCCCACAGTGACGAGAAAGAATAATCTCGATAGGGAGAGTTGTTGAGGAGTCAATCCTCAGAGTAATGGATGACCATAGATTGGTACCTGGGAGATGGTCGTGAGGCATGTTGACCTTGGAAAGTAGGCATCGAGTTGTGACATTTTGTTCACATAGCCGACTTGGCAACCCTGACATAACCCCAAGACATTCTTCGGTTGGTGAGAGCCCGCCTTGTACCATGGTGAGGGTGTACTCCTAACAGTCATCCAACTCAAAACTGTGTGTAAGACCAGTCGCGTGGGATAATTTCGACTGCGAGAGAAAGTTGTTAAAGATGAAAGCGGAGATCGAATGACGTGTTCACCATGAGGTGATGGAGATGACTATCTCATATGTGTATATTTTGTTTGGAGCCGAGACTGGGTCTCAGGCTGGGCATCAATTCATCCCATTTTATACCATGGGCAGCGAAAACCCACAGCGACGAGTATGGATAAAGCTCGGTGAGAGAGTGTTTGACGAGTCAATCCTCGGAGTATGAATGACCTTAGATTGGTACCTGGGAGATGGTCGTGAGGCATGTTGACCTTGGAGGGTAGGCGCCGAGTTGTTACATTTCGTTCACATAGCCGACTTGGCAACCCTGACATAACCATGAGACATTCTTCGGTTGGTGAAAGCCTGCCTTGTACCACGGTGAGGGTGAACTCCCAAAAGTCATTCCACTCAAAAGTACATAAGACCACTAAGTTATGGGAGTTCCAGTGGCAGTTGGCCAGTGAGTTATAGTTTACAAAGATTAGTTCTGGGAATGAGTAGGATCCGAGTATGATTGTTAGAAAACCCCATCGTGGTGGTTAGTAGGATTGAACTATGACTTTTAAAGTCGTTTCTGTGTGTACTGCTTAATGAAGCAGGAAGTTTATCCTTTGTTTGAAGAAGGTGGTGGGTTTGGTTATCTCTCCATATCAAACTGCTTTCATCCTTGGAAGGCAAATTTTAGATGGAGCTTTGGTGATCAACGAAGTGGTGGATTGGGCAAGGAGATTCACAAGGAGTGTTTTGCTTTTAAAGTAGACTTCGTAAAAGCCCACGACTCAATTAACTGGGCTTTCACATACTATATGCTTAATCGATTAGGTTTTGATGATAGATGGAAGGCATGGATAAAAGCTTTTATTTGCTCTAGTCGCAACTCAATCCTGGTTAATGGTTGTCCCATGAAGGAGTTTGAAGCCCAAAGGGGTATAAAGAAAAGGGACCCCCTTGTACCTTTCTATTCTTGATAATAGCAGACGGATTATTGGGTCTGTTTATAAATGCAGTGGAGTCAGGCGCCTACAAGGGCTTAAAGTTGGGGAGGTGGTACAGTTTTCCATACTACGATATGCAGATGATTCTATTTTTCTAAGGGAGGCTTGTCATGACAACCTTTGGTCTATCAAGGAAATTCTTCGTGGTTTTGAGCTTGCCTCGGGTTTGAAAGTCAATTCCTATAAGAGAAAATTTTATGGTATAAAACTAAATCCTCATTTTTTACAAGCTACTGAGGAATTTCTTCATTGTGGTACTGCTTCGCTGCCATTCAAGTTTCTGGGGTTACCTATTGGAGTAAATTCGAGAAGGTCAGAAACAGAGAAACCAGTAATCTCGACGTTTCAGCAACGTTTGGCATGCTGGAAGGGCAAACATTTATCAATTGGAGGCAGGATAGTAATCATTAATTCGATCCTCAATAGCCTTCCTCTCTATTTTTTTCTCCTTCTTCAAGGCCCCTAAGAAGGTACTAAAAATCCTCACTAGTATTCAGCGGAAATTCTTATGGAGTGGGATGGCGGAATTAGCAAAAATATCATGGGTGAGTTAGGACCGGGTCTGCAAACCAAAGTCAGAAGGTGGTTTAGGTGTGAAGAATTTGTTCCCTGTTTAATATCAGCCTTTTGTTGAAGTGGAAATGGAGGTTTTTGTAGGATTAGTTAGCTCTTTGGTACCCTTTATTGGGTTTTACATATGGGAATCTCCAATCCCCTATGCAGACATCTCACTCAACTTATTCTATCTGGTGGAGAGAAATTTCAGGTTTGGAAGTGCAATCTCATTGTCCACAAAGATGGTTTTCAAATAATGTTGTTAGGAAAGTTGGGTATGGCTCACACGGGTTTCTGGACTAACTTTTGGATTGGGGACTCAAGATTATCTAAGTCATTTTCCAAATTGTATCAAATAGCTGAGGACAAATAGTGTTTGATCTATGAAAAAGCTAACTGGTTAAATTCTAGCTGGGTTTGGAAATAGAGCTGGAGGCACAGTTTATTTTAGTGGGAGGAGGTTTTATTGTCTGATTTATTGGAGTTGTTACAAAGTGCTTCTCTGCAGGTTAATGTCTCTGATATATGGTTGTGGAAGGCTGATGCATCACAAATGTTCTCAGTAGCCTCAGCATTCAAACTGCTCTCATCATAGTACTAGAGGTGGCAAAATGGATGGATTGGATAAATTTTAATCTAGATCATAATGGATCAGATCAAAATAATCCATTAATCCATTTTGATTATTAAGAATTTATTTAAAAATTCAATCCAACCTGATCCATTTGACAAAAATCCATCCGATCCATCCATTGACACTTTTTTCAAGGATGGATATCCAATCCATCCAAAAAAATAATATTTTTCAAAAATTAATTATTTTTTATTTTTAAAAATTTTCTCTATCTTCTCTCTCCCTCGCTTTTTTCTCTCTCCTCGGTTAGCCCTCTCTGTTTCTCCCTCTCCCCTCTCTTTCCATACAACTTACAAATTGCATATTATTTAATCTCCATTTGCATTGTATTACAGTTTTGGTTGGCTCAACCGTGATCATCCTATCAAAATCTTTTTAATTGAAATTCAACAAAGCTTTTAAAATCACAACTGTTGATAGAGAGCCAGCACGTATACTAGGATCCAACATTTATTTAACACTTAACATAAAGCGAATTTTAGGATATGTTTTTAAAATTTGTAAAACTAAAGATAATTTATTATTATAATTTATTTAAAATTTGTCTTTCAAATATTTTAAAATGTAAATAGATTTTTTATATGTAGATAGAAATTTATAATATATAAGATCGATGATAAACTTTTTTTAAAGACTAATAACTAATTTCTTATGCATATAAACATCTAAGTTTATCTGTTTTCTCATGTCTTTACTCTCCCTCCTCTCTCACATTCACTCATTTGAATACTTTAGTGGTGAACTTCACTCTCCTAACATGTATCTAATATATCTTCTTATACTTTTAAATTTTAATATCAATTGAATGGTTGAACAACATGTAACCTGAATATCAGAAATCAATTTCCAATATATATATATATATATATATATATATATATATATATATATTAATCTTCAAAATTCAAATATGTTCCTAACATGCAATTGATAAATTATCTTATACTTTTACTATCAACTGAACAATTTAACTTAACTTCTTATCTCTTTCAATCTATCATTTTCAAAATCTTTAGTTCTAACTTGAATTTGAATTTGAGTATTGTTTTAAAAGAAAATATCAATAATTAAAAATAACAATATATCACAACATAAGTTATTTATCATAAATCTAAAATATAATTTATATATTAAAAAAATTATTTATTACAGATTTTAATGATAATAAAATTTATATATTGAGAAATATTTATTTATTATAAATTATAAATTTTAGTTTTATGGAATCAACATTTATTATGTACAATGCACAGACTAAAATATTAGTTAATTAATTAATTTTAAAAAATTAATATTATCAAGTGATTTTTTTAAATATTATTAATTAATAAAATGGTTTTTAAAAACAAAGGCCTAACAGTAACACTGGCCTGGATAAAAGAAATAATCCACCGTAGTTGTGTATACGTTCTTTCTTTTTCTTTGTTTTTCATAAGAACGTTCTTTCATTTATCTACTTATATTATAATTATAATGTTTAAAAATTAGATAAAATAGGGGAGCTAAATTACTTTAACAGGTTAAATAAATGATATGTAGAATTTTCTATACAAAATATTTTTGGGAATTAGCCTCGGACCTGAAAATGTTTAATTTAATAATAATGTCCAGAAAAAAAATAAGGAAGACTGATATTAGTAATAAAAAGAATTTAGTTGCAGAGGGTCCTTGTTTATTGATCGAGAGAGAGGAGAGCGAAAGGGGAGAGAAAGAGTATTAAAAATCAATATAAAAAAATTATGTTGGATTGATTTTGATCCATTAAGTATTAGTTAGATGATCCATTGGATTTTAGTGTAAAAGCGGATGGATTGTTATCCATCCATTTAATTTTATGATCCAATCCAATCCGATCCAAGTCTTTTAATGTTAACAATTGGATGGATTGGATTGGATTTTACATGGATGGACGGGATGGATCACGGATAAACGGATAACTTTGCCGCCCCTACACAGTACCAATCACAGACAGGACCAAACTTGGATGAACATATACATTTAATAAATTTTGGGACAGTATTGCTCCATCCAAAGTGCTCACCTTTTCTTGGAGGTTGCTACAGGATCGACTACCTACCATACTCAGTTGTGCAGGAGGGGAATTGAAATCCTAAATTTTAATCATTCGTGTGTTTTTTGTCATGCAAGCTTTGAAGATTGTAATCATTTCTTCTTGCAGTTTTCCTTTGCTAAAAGGGTATGCAGCCGGTTATGGCATGGCTTGGTTTTTATTTTTTCCTCCCACAGGATATTCTTCAGGTCTATATTCAATTGGGAGGATTCTTTCGTGGGAAAAGGCTTCGAAAGATTAAGCATTTATTTTGGCACGTATCTTGCTGGACCATTTGGAAATTGCGCAATAATATTATCTTTGAAAACGGAAAAGCAGAATTCATGGGGATTATGGCACATATAAAAGCATTATCGTGGCAGTGGTTGAGCTACAACAGAGGGATTAAACCGGGTCTTTTTTTCTCTTCCTGGTGTGTTAATGCTTTGGGATGCATGTTATAGTAACTCCATTATTACATACTGAATTTTTCTTTGATCAATGGATCAAAAAGGATCCTCTTCTAATACAAATATGGATCTGTATTAGATTGGATCCTTTGCTAGAAAAACGGCTTTTTTGTGTTAGTGTAGCATACTGTACATCTTGTACAGATTACATTAGTATGTAAATCTTTTGACTATAATATTATAATACTTTTGCCTTTCAAAAGAAATTATGGAGTCTAAAATTAATACAAATATCCTTGACAATAGTATACAAATATCCTTGACAATAGTTTTAAAGTCTTCAACTACAAATAAATTTCATTTTATTCATGTTTTATATGCTCAAACCTTTTCAGCCATTTATTTCCCCTTCCATTTCCAGGATGATCGATCTCTGTTACATTTCCTCATATTTGAATCTAAAATTGATGCCCCAAAACCACTTGAAACACCTGAACGTGAAACCTCAAATATGGGTTGATGAGTGGGCTTCGCACCACCCAAGGTGTTAGATTCCCTCCTTGAGGAGGAGGCATGACTTGATTCACAAAAGAATTCATACCCAGCCTTATACGCGTCGTAACGCCCATCGCCCAGGCCATGGGATTAGGCGGATCAGCGGTGGAAGAGGGCAATCACGCGAAGGAGATGAAATGCATGAAGCACCCTCCACATACTTGTGCCTGACATTAATTTTACTTTTTGTTAAGTTTTGTTGAAATGTATATTTTATTTTATGACATTAATTTAACTTTGTTAAGTGGGCATAATTCATTTGTCACATCTTTCTTTAATGGAACAAATACGTAAATTTCAATAAGATAAAAAATTAAATAAAAAAATAACACAATTAAAATTAACTAGATTTTTAAGAACAAAATACACACTTACGTATTTTTTTTATTAGTACATGAGCTTTTTATTCACATGTTACTTAAATGTCTCAATTACACCTAAATTTATTTAAGTTCGATGTACCTGATTGAGTTTGACATCAAAAGAAAGTTAATTATTGAATAATTTAATTATAATGAATACATTTCTGTCTATACTAATTGAATTTCACCTCTGGTTCAACCTATCTATTTTTTGGTAAAAAATCTTTCAAATTTGAAGAATGTAATTAAACTCTTCAAAGAAAATAATTTAATTAGAATTTAACTATCAATATTATAAAATTTCGAATAACTTTCTCTTTAATTTCATATTAACCTTTTCAGATTTATTTATTAATTTGTTGGACATTTCGGATCGTGATGCGTTTAAACGTTCATTATGAAACAGTAGACAAAAATTTTAAAAAGTTAAACCACTCCGTTTATAAATACACTTCTAAACGTCTTTATATTTGTAATGATATAATACTGTAACAATATTTAAAAAATAAATAAAAAGATAAACACCGGAACTAGTCATAATGTAAATGTAGATGAAAAAGATAAAAAATAGGGGAACCTATAAATCTACTGATAAAATACAAGCACTTGCATCATTTTACATTTGTCATAATCTAACTTTTAATATATATGTAGTTACGTATAAGAAAATAAGTTTATTGGATGACAAGTTATTCAACTATTGCTATTGAAAAGTGATAAGTAACTGATGACACGTGAAAACTTAGAACAAGAGATTCATATCAAACATTTGGTGAAAGGTTAGTTTCAATGAATATGAACTAGAACTAGAATTTTGAATAAAATATACAAGAACAACTATCAACTTTCCTTCTTTTCCTGTACTATTTTTTAATATGTATTAGCAGATAATTTCTCACCATATGATCAATATCAATTTGATGCTCAAAATGTTAGTCCTTTTTTTTTTTTTTATTGAAAATCTTTCTAAGAAAAGTTATAATTCAAGTTAGTAGTTACATAACAGAGGATAAGTTTTCAAAGATGAGTAATGTACGACTGATGAGTATTGAGTAATGTCATTGTTGACAGTCATTTTCAAAGATGCTCTAGAAAGCCCTGGACAAAATCAACACATGATCACAAATTCAAATCATCATTGCTTGGACAGCTGTCCATGATCTACAAGCAAATTAGAAAATCTCAAAATTTAAGATTACGATTGCTTTTTGTTGATATTTTGTGCAACAAAATAAATTCCATAAAATAAAGAGTTTCTAGCAACAATTAAAATTACAATAAAAACTACAAAATGACTGAGAACATCAAAGCAAATACAGGAGTGCCAAACCAAAGATTTGGACCTTAAACCTACATCTACAGTAACAACCAAAGGATTTATTTAGAGAGTGCCAAATTCCAACTTTATTCAGTTGTCTATGACTACAACTATTCAGCCATCAATTTGAGCTTCACTAGCTTCATCCGATTCTTTGGCAGTGCAGTTTTTTTCTTCTGAACCTGCTTAACAACACTAGTCTTGCAATTTGAATTTTTATTACCCACATATCCTCTTATAGACTTTCACTCACTGGCCTTTGCCAAATCTCATAATTTGCCTTTCCTCTTCTCACAAAACCCTAAATCCTTTTTTCGCTCTCGTGCTCCCCTGCTCCCTTCTCTTCATTTTTTCTCCTCTGTCGCTGACAACACCAACGACACCAACAAGCCCTCCACCAAGATCTCCTACGAGTGGGACGGAGACTACCAACCCGAGCCTGAAGCATCGTCCTTTAAGCTTCTCAACTCAGACCCTCCCAGGGATGAATGGCAAGAAGGGGGAGACAACACTGGCGGCTACATAGAAGTCGCAGTTAGAGGCGTGGCAAGGTTAGTTCAATCACGCTCTATTTGGTTTTGAAACTTTCTTCATCTGTGTAATTTTTACTGAAATTTCCTAGGTTGCAATTGAAGGAAACTGAAGACAAAGTTGCTGTTATATGCTAGATATGCAATCCAAAGTTGAGAAGGAGATGGGATTTGTGCAAGGTGCCTCCTTTATCAACTGAACAATTTAACTTAACTTCTTATCTCTTTCAATCTATCATTTTCAAAAACTTTAGTTCTAACTTGAATTTGAATATTGTTTTAAAAGAAAATAACACTAATTAAAAATAACAATATATAACAACATAATATTAAAAAAAAATTATTTATTAGAGATTTTAATGATAATATAATTTATATATTGAGAAATATTTATTTATTATAAATTATAAATTTTAATTTTATGGAATCAACATTTATTATGTACAATGCACAGGCTAAGATATTAGTTAATTAATTAATTTTAAAACATTAATATTATTTATCAAGTGATTTTTTTAAATATTATTAATTAATAAAAAGGTTTTTAAAATCTTAAACGAAGGTGTTGGGACACTTACCTAACAGTAACACCGGCCTGGATAAAAGAAATAATCAACCGTAGTTGTGTATACGTTCTTTCTTTTTCTTTGTTTTTCACAAGAACGTTCTTTCATTTATCTACTTATATTATAATTATAATGTTTAAAAATTAGATAAAATAGGGGAGCCAAATTACTTTAACAGCTTAAATAAATGATATGTAGAATTTTCTATACAAAATATTTTTGGGAATTAGCCTCAGACCTGAAAATGTTTAATTTAATAATAATGTCCAGAAAAAAAAAAAAGGAAAACCGATATTAGTAATAAAAAGAATTTAGTTGCAGAGGGTCCTTGTTTATTGATCGAGAGAGAGGAGAGGGAAAGGGGAGAGAAAGGGTATTAATTATGTTGGATTGATTTTGATCCATTAAGTATTAGTTAGATGATCCATTGGATTTTAGTGTAAAAGCGGATGGATTGTTATCCATCCATTTAATTTTATGATCCAATCCAATCCGATCCAAGTCTTTTAATGTTAACAATTGGATGGATTGGATTGGATTTTACATGGATGGATGGGATGGATCACGGATAAACGGATAACTTTGCCGCCCCTACACAGTACCAATCACAGACAGGACCAAACTTGGATGAACATATATATTTAATAAATTTTGGGACAGTATTGCTCCATCCAAAGTGCTCACCTTTTCTTGGAGGTTGCTACAGGATCGACTACCTACCATGCTCAGTTGCACAGGAGGGGAATTGAAATCCTAAATTTTAATCATTCGTGTGTTTTTTGTCATGCAAGCTCTAAAGATTGTAATAATTTCTTCTTGCAGTTTTCCTTTGCTAAAAGGGTATGCAGCCGGTTATGGCATGGCTTGGTTTTTATTTTTTCCTCCCACAGGATATTCTTCAGGTCTATATTCAATTGGGAGGATTCTTTCGTGGGAAAAGGCTTCGAAAGATTAAGCATTTATTTTGGCACGTATCTTGCTGGACCATTTGGAAATTGCGCAATAATATTATCTTTGAAAACGGAAAAGCAGAATTCATGGGGATTATGGCACATATAAAAGCATTATCGTGGCAGTGGTTGAGCTACAACAGAGGGATTAAACCGGGTCTTTTTTTCTCTTCCTGGTGTGTTAATGCTTTGGGATGCATGTTATAGTAACTCCATTATTACATACTGAATTTTTCTTTGATCAATGGATCAAAAAGGAACCTCTTCTAATACAAATATGGATCTGTATTAGATTGGATCCTTTGCTAGAAAAAAGGCTTTTTTGTGTTAGTGTAGCATACTGTACATCTTGTACAGATTACATTAGTATGTAAATCTTTTGACTATAATATTATAATACTTTTGCCTTTCAAAAGAAATTATGGAGTCTAAAATTAATACAAATATCCTTGACAATAGTATACAAATATCCTTGACAATAGTTTTAAAGTCTTCAACTACAAATAAATTTCATTTTATTCATGTTTTATATGCTCAAACCTTTTCAGCCATTTATTTCCCCTTCCATTTCCAGGATGATCGATCTCTGTTACATTTCCTCATATTTGAATCTAAAATTGATGCCCCAAAACCACTTGAAACACCTGAACGTGAAACCTCAAATATGGGTTGATGAGTGGGCTTCGCACCACCCAAGGTGTTAGATTCCCTCCTTGAGGAGGAGGCATGACTTGATTCACAAAAGAATTCATACCCAGCCTTATACGCGTCGTAACGCCCATCGCCCAGGCCATGGGATTAGGCGGATCAGCGGTGGAAGAGGGCAATCACGCGAAGGAGATGAAATGCATGAAGCACCCTCCACATACTTGTGCCTGACATTAATTTTACTTTTTGTTAAGTTTTGTTGAAATGTATATTTTATTTTATGACATTAATTTAACTTTGTTAAGTGGGCATAATTCATTTGTCACATCTTTCTTTAATGGAACAAATACGTAAATTTCAATAAGATAAAAAATTAAATAAAAAAATAACACAATTAAAATTAACTAGATTTTTAAGAACAAAATACACACTTACGTATTTTTTTTATTAGTACATGAGCTTTTTATTCACATGTTACTTAAATGTCTCAATTACACCTAAATTTATTTAAGTTCGATGTACCTGATTGAGTTTGACATCAAAAGAAAGTTAATTATTGAATAATTTAATTATAATGAATACATTTCTGTCTATACTAATTGAATTTCACCTCTGGTTCAACCTATCTATTTTTTGGTAAAAAATCTTTCAAATTTGAAGAATGTAATTAAACTCTTCAAAGAAAATAATTTAATTAGAATTTAACTATCAATATTATAAAATTTCGAATAACTTTCTCTTTAATTTCATATTAACCTTTTCAGATTTATTTATTAATTTGTTGGACATTTCGGATCGTGATGCGTTTAAACGTTCATTATGAAACAGTAGACAAAAATTTTAAAAAGTTAAACCACTCCGTTTATAAATACACTTCTAAACGTCTTTATATTTGTAATGATATAATACTGTAACAATATTTAAAAAATAAATAAAAAGATAAACACCGGAACTAGTCATAATGTAAATGTAGATGAAAAAGATAAAAAATAGGGGAACCTATAAATCTACTGATAAAATACAAGCACTTGCATCATTTTACATTTGTCATAATCTAACTTTTAATATATATGTAGTTACGTATAAGAAAATAAGTTTATTGGATGACAAGTTATTCAACTATTGCTATTGAAAAGTGATAAGTAACTGATGACACGTGAAAACTTAGAACAAGAGATTCATATCAAACATTTGGTGAAAGGTTATTTTCAATGAATATGAACTAGAACTAGAATTTTGAATAAAATATACAAGAACAACTATCAACTTTCCTTCTTTTCCTGTACTATTTTTTAATATGTATTAGCAGATAATTTCTCACCATATGATCAATATCAATTTGATGCTCAAAATGTTAGTCCTTTTTTTTTTTTTTATTGAAAATCTTTCTAAGAAAAGTTATAATTCAAGTTAGTAGTTACATAACAGAGGATAAGTTTTCAAAGATGAGTAATGTACGACTGATGAGTATTGAGTAATGTCATTGTTGACAGTCATTTTCAAAGATGCTCTAGAAAGCCCTGGACAAAATCAACACATGATCACAAATTCAAATCATCATTGCTTGGACAGCTGTCCATGATCTACAAGCAAATTAGAAAATCTCAAAATTTAAGATTACGATTGCTTTTTGTTGATATTTTGTGCAACAAAATAAATTCCATAAAATAAAGAGTTTCTAGCAACAATTAAAATTACAATAAAAACTACAAAATGACTGAGAACATCAAAGCAAATACAGGAGTGCCAAACCAAAGATTTGGACCTTAAACCTACATCTACAGTAACAACCAAAGGATTTATTTAGAGAGTGCCAAATTCCAACTTTATTCAGTTGTCTATGACTACAACTATTCAGCCATCAATTTGAGCTTCACTAGCTTCATCCGATTCTTTGGCAGTGCAGTTTTTTTCTTCTGAACCTGCTTAACAACACTAGTCTTGCAATTTGAATTTTTATTACCCACATATCCTCTTATAGACTTTCACTCACTGGCCTTTGCCAAATCTCATAATTTGCCTTTCCTCTTCTCACAAAACCCTAAATCCTTTTTTCGCTCTCGTGCTCCCCTGCTCCCTTCTCTTCATTTTTTCTCCTCTGTCGCTGACAACACCAACGACACCAACAAGCCCTCCACCAAGATCTCCTACGAGTGGGACGGAGACTACCAACCCGAGCCTGAAGCATCGTCCTTTAAGCTTCTCAACTCAGACCCTCCCAGGGATGAATGGCAAGAAGGGGGAGACAACACCGGCGGCTACATAGAAGTCGCAGTTAGAGGCGTGGCAAGGTTAGTTCAATCACGCTCTATTTGGTTTTGAAACTTTCTTCATCTGTGTAATTTTTACTGAAATTTCCTAGGTTGCAATTGAAGGAAACTGAAGACAAAGTTGCTGTTATATGCTAGATATGCAATCCAAAGTTGAGAAGGAGATGGGATTTGTGCAAGGTGCCTCCTTTATCAACTGAACAATTTAACTTAACTTCTTATCTCTTTCAATCTATCATTTTCAAAAACTTTAGTTCTAACTTGAATTTGAATATTGTTTTAAAAGAAAATAACACTAATTAAAAATAACAATATATAACAACATAATATTAAAAAAAAATTATTTATTAGAGATTTTAATGATAATATAATTTATATATTGAGAAATATTTATTTATTATAAATTATAAATTTTAATTTTATGGAATCAACATTTATTATGTACAATGCACAGGCTAAGATATTAGTTAATTAATTAATTTTAAAACATTAATATTATTTATCAAGTGATTTTTTTAAATATTATTAATTAATAAAAAGGTTTTTAAAATCTTAAACGAAGGTGTTGGGACACTTACCTAACAGTAACACCGGCCTGGATAAAAGAAATAATCAACCGTAGTTGTGTATACGTTCTTTCTTTTTCTTTGTTTTTCACAAGAACGTTCTTTCATTTATCTACTTATATTATAATTATAATGTTTAAAAATTAGATAAAATAGGGGAGCCAAATTACTTTAACAGCTTAAATAAATGATATGTAGAATTTTCTATACAAAATATTTTTGGGAATTAGCCTCAGACCTGAAAATGTTTAATTTAATAATAATGTCCAGAAAAAAAAAAAAGGAAAACCGATATTAGTAATAAAAAGAATTTAGTTGCAGAGGGTCCTTGTTTATTGATCGAGAGAGAGGAGAGGGAAAGGGGAGAGAAAGGGTATTAATTATGTTGGATTGATTTTGATCCATTAAGTATTAGTTAGATGATCCATTGGATTTTAGTGTAAAAGCGGATGGATTGTTATCCATCCATTTAATTTTATGATCCAATCCAATCCGATCCAAGTCTTTTAATGTTAACAATTGGATGGATTGGATTGGATTTTACATGGATGGATGGGATGGATCACGGATAAACGGATAACTTTGCCGCCCCTACACAGTACCAATCACAGACAGGACCAAACTTGGATGAACATATATATTTAATAAATTTTGGGACAGTATTGCTCCATCCAAAGTGCTCACCTTTTCTTGGAGGTTGCTACAGGATCGACTACCTACCATGCTCAGTTGCACAGGAGGGGAATTGAAATCCTAAATTTTAATCATTCGTGTGTTTTTTGTCATGCAAGCTCTAAAGATTGTAATAATTTCTTCTTGCAGTTTTCCTTTGCTAAAAGGGTATGCAGCCGGTTATGGCATGGCTTGGTTTTTATTTTTTCCTCCCACAGGATATTCTTCAGGTCTATATTCAATTGGGAGGATTCTTTCGTGGGAAAAGGCTTCGAAAGATTAAGCATTTATTTTGGCACGTATCTTGCTGGACCATTTGGAAATTGCGCAATAATATTATCTTTGAAAACGGAAAAGCAGAATTCATGGGGATTATGGCACATATAAAAGCATTATCGTGGCAGTGGTTGAGCTACAACAGAGGGATTAAACCGGGTCTTTTTTTCTCTTCCTGGTGTGTTAATGCTTTGGGATGCATGTTATAGTAACTCCATTATTACATACTGAATTTTTCTTTGATCAATGGATCAAAAAGGAACCTCTTCTAATACAAATATGGATCTGTATTAGATTGGATCCTTTGCTAGAAAAAAGGCTTTTTTGTGTTAGTGTAGCATACTGTACATCTTGTACAGATTACATTAGTATGTAAATCTTTTGACTATAATATTATAATACTTTTGCCTTTCAAAAGAAATTATGGAGTCTAAAATTAATACAAATATCCTTGACAATAGTATACAAATATCCTTGACAATAGTTTTAAAGTCTTCAACTACAAATAAATTTCATTTTATTCATGTTTTATATGCTCAAACCTTTTCAGCCATTTATTTCCCCTTCCATTTCCAGGATGATCGATCTCTGTTACATTTCCTCATATTTGAATCTAAAATTGATGCCCCAAAACCACTTGAAACACCTGAACGTGAAACCTCAAATATGGGTTGATGAGTGGGCTTCGCACCACCCAAGGTGTTAGATTCCCTCCTTGAGGAGGAGGCATGACTTGATTCACAAAAGAATTCATACCCAGCCTTATACGCGTCGTAACGCCCATCGCCCAGGCCATGGGATTAGGCGGATCAGCGGTGGAAGAGGGCAATCACGCGAAGGAGATGAAATGCATGAAGCACCCTCCACATACTTGTGCCTGACATTAATTTTACTTTTTGTTAAGTTTTGTTGAAATGTATATTTTATTTTATGACATTAATTTAACTTTGTTAAGTGGGCATAATTCATTTGTCACATCTTTCTTTAATGGAACAAATACGTAAATTTCAATAAGATAAAAAATTAAATAAAAAAATAACACAATTAAAATTAACTAGATTTTTAAGAACAAAATACACACTTACGTATTTTTTTTATTAGTACATGAGCTTTTTATTCACATGTTACTTAAATGTCTCAATTACACCTAAATTTATTTAAGTTCGATGTACCTGATTGAGTTTGACATCAAAAGAAAGTTAATTATTGAATAATTTAATTATAATGAATACATTTCTGTCTATACTAATTGAATTTCACCTCTGGTTCAACCTATCTATTTTTTGGTAAAAAATCTTTCAAATTTGAAGAATGTAATTAAACTCTTCAAAGAAAATAATTTAATTAGAATTTAACTATCAATATTATAAAATTTCGAATAACTTTCTCTTTAATTTCATATTAACCTTTTCAGATTTATTTATTAATTTGTTGGACATTTCGGATCGTGATGCGTTTAAACGTTCATTATGAAACAGTAGACAAAAATTTTAAAAAGTTAAACCACTCCGTTTATAAATACACTTCTAAACGTCTTTATATTTGTAATGATATAATACTGTAACAATATTTAAAAAATAAATAAAAAGATAAACACCGGAACTAGTCATAATGTAAATGTAGATGAAAAAGATAAAAAATAGGGGAACCTATAAATCTACTGATAAAATACAAGCACTTGCATCATTTTACATTTGTCATAATCTAACTTTTAATATATATGTAGTTACGTATAAGAAAATAAGTTTATTGGATGACAAGTTATTCAACTATTGCTATTGAAAAGTGATAAGTAACTGATGACACGTGAAAACTTAGAACAAGAGATTCATATCAAACATTTGGTGAAAGGTTAGTTTCAATGAATATGAACTAGAACTAGAATTTTGAATAAAATATACAAGAACAACTATCAACTTTCCTTCTTTTCCTGTACTATTTTTTAATATGTATTAGCAGATAATTTCTCACCATATGATCAATATCAATTTGA
This sequence comes from Pueraria montana var. lobata, assembly GCA_026413185.1. Classification (NCBI taxonomy): domain Eukaryota; kingdom Viridiplantae; phylum Streptophyta; class Magnoliopsida; order Fabales; family Fabaceae; genus Pueraria; species Pueraria montana. Next base: position 1,370,725 of record CM048653.1, read on the forward strand.
TGCTCAAAATGTTAGTCCTTTTTTTTTTTTTTTATTGAAAATCTTTCTAAGAAAAGTTATAATTCAAGTTAGTAGTTACATAACAGAGGATAAGTTTTCAAAGATGAGTAATGTACGACTGATGAGTATTGAGTAATGTCATTGTTGACAGTCATTTTCAAAGATGCTCTAGAAAGCCCTGGACAAAATCAACACATGATCACAAATTCAAATCATCATTGCTTGGACAGCTGTCCATGATCTACAAGCAAATTAGAAAATCTCAAAATTTAAGATTACGATTGCTTTTTGTTGATATTTTGTGCAACAAAATAAATTCCATAAAATAAAGAGTTTCTAGCAACAATTAAAATTACAATAAAAACTACAAAATGACTGAGAACATCAAAGCAAATACAGGAGTGCCAAACCAAAGATTTGGACCTTAAACCTACATCTACAGTAACAACCAAAGGATTTATTTAGAGAGTGCCAAATTCCAACTTTATTCAGTTGTCTATGACTACAACTATTCAGCCATCAATTTGAGCTTCACTAGCTTCATCCGATTCTTTGGCAGTGCAGTTTTTTTCTTCTGAACCTGCTTAACAACACTAGTCTTGCAATTTGAATTTTTATTACCCACATATCCTCTTATAGACTTTCACTCACTGGCCTTTGCCAAATCTCATAATTTGCCTTTCCTCTTCTCACAAAACCCTAAATCCTTTTTTCGCTCTCGTGCTCCCCTGCTCCCTTCTCTTCATTTTTTCTCCTCTGTCGCTGACAACACCAACGACACCAACAAGCCCTCCACCAAGATCTCCTACGAGTGGGACGGAGACTACCAACCCGAGCCTGAAGCATCGTCCTTTAAGCTTCTCAACTCAGACCCTCCCAGGGATGAATGGCAAGAAGGGGGAGACAACACCGGCGGCTACATAGAAGTCGCAGTTAGAGGCGTGGCAAGGTTAGTTCAATCACGCTCTATTTGGTTTTGAAACTTTCTTCATCTGTGTAATTTTTACTGAAATTTCCTAGGTTGCAATTGAAGGAAACTGAAGACAAAGTTGCTGTTATATGCTAGATATGCAATCCAAAGTTGAGAAGGAGATGGGATTTGTGCAAGGTGCCTCCTTTATCAACTGAACAATTTAACTTAACTTCTTATCTCTTTCAATCTATCATTTTCAAAAACTTTAGTTCTAACTTGAATTTGAATATTGTTTTAAAAGAAAATAACACTAATTAAAAATAACAATATATAACAACATAATATTAAAAAAAAATTATTTATTAGAGATTTTAATGATAATATAATTTATATATTGAGAAATATTTATTTATTATAAATTATAAATTTTAATTTTATGGAATCAACATTTATTATGTACAATGCACAGGCTAAGATATTAGTTAATTAATTAATTTTAAAACATTAATATTATTTATCAAGTGATTTTTTTAAATATTATTAATTAATAAAAAGGTTTTTAAAATCTTAAACGAAGGTGTTGGGACACTTACCTAACAGTAACACCGGCCTGGATAAAAGAAATAATCAACCGTAGTTGTGTATACGTTCTTTCTTTTTCTTTGTTTTTCACAAGAACGTTCTTTCATTTATCTACTTATATTATAATTATAATGTTTAAAAATTAGATAAAATAGGGGAGCCAAATTACTTTAACAGCTTAAATAAATGATATGTAGAATTTTCTATACAAAATATTTTTGGGAATTAGCCTCAGACCTGAAAATGTTTAATTTAATAATAATGTCCAGAAAAAAAAAAAAGGAAAACCGATATTAGTAATAAAAAGAATTTAGTTGCAGAGGGTCCTTGTTTATTGATCGAGAGAGAGGAGAGGGAAAGGGGAGAGAAAGGGTATTAATTATGTTGGATTGATTTTGATCCATTAAGTATTAGTTAGATGATCCATTGGATTTTAGTGTAAACGCGGATGGATTGTTATCCATCCATTTAATTTTATGATCCAATCCAATCCGATCCAAGTCTTTTAATGTTAACAATTGGATGGATTGGATTGGATTTTACATGGATGGATGGGATGGATCACGGATAAACGGATAACTTTGCCGCCCCTACACAGTACCAATCACAGACAGGACCAAACTTGGATGAACATATATATTTAATAAATTTTGGGACAGTATTGCTCCATCCAAAGTGCTCACCTTTTCTTGGAGGTTGCTACAGGATCGACTACCTACCATGCTCAGTTGCACAGGAGGGGAATTGAAATCCTAAATTTTAATCATTCGTGTGTTTTTTGTCATGCAAGCTCTAAAGATTGTAATAATTTCTTCTTGCAGTTTTCCTTTGCTAAAAGGGTATGCAGCCGGTTATGGCATGGCTTGGTTTTTATTTTTTTCCTCCCACAGGATATTCTTCAGGTCTATATTCAATTGGGAGGATTCTTTCGTGGGAAAAGGCTTCGAAAGATTAAGCATTTATTTTGGCACGTATCTTGCTGGACCATTTGGAAATTGCGCAATAATATTATCTTTGAAAACGGAAAAGCAGAATTCATGGGGATTATGGCACATATAAAAGCATTATCGTGGCAGTGGTTGAGCTACAACAGAGGGATTAAACCGGGTCTTTTTTTCTCTTCCTGGTGTGTTAATGCTTTGGGATGCATGTTATAGTAACTCCATTATTACATACTGAATTTTTCTTTGATCAATGGATCAAAAAGGATCCTCTTCTAATACAAATATGGATCTGTATTAGATTGGATCCTTTGCTAGAAAAAAGGCTTTTTTGTGTTAGTGTAGCATACTGTACATCTTGTACAGATTACATTAGTATGTAAATCTTTTGACTATAATATTATAATACTTTTGCCTTTCAAAAGAAATTATGGAGTCTAAAATTAATACAAATATCCTTGACAATAGTATACAAATATCCTTGACAATAGTTTTAAAGTCTTCAACTACAAATAAATTTCATTTTATTCATGTTTTATATGCTCAAACCTTTTCAGCCATTTATTTCCCCTTCCATTTCCAGGATGATCGATCTCTGTTACATTTCCTCATATTTGAATCTAAAATTGATGCCCCAAAAA